>JAWWEU010000072.1:4669653-4682132 GCA_035583155.1 Acropternis orthonyx | reverse complement strand
CCCCAGGCTCATCCCGGGGCTCTCCCGCACCCCCCAGGCTCATCCCGGGGCTCTCCCGCACCCCTCAGGCTCATCCCGTGGCTCCTCCCGCATCCCCCGGGTTCGTCCCGGGGCTCTCCCGCATCCCCCGGTTGTGGATCCCGCCTCTCCCGCATCCCCCGGGCTCGGACTCTTCCCGTGGCTTTCCCGCATCCCCCGGGCTCGTCCCGCATTCCCCGGGCTTATCCCGCGGCTTTCCCGCATCCCCCGGGCTTATCCTGCGGCTCTCCCGCATTCCCTGGTCTCCTCCCGCGGCTCTCCCGCATCCCTCGGGCTCATCCCGCATCCCCCGGAGCATCCCAAGCCCGGGATTGACCCCCGCGGGGCCCGGGGTTCCCTCGCTCGGGCGGCGCGTGGGTGGCGTAAAGCCTCCAATTAGTAAAGCCGCTTAATTAGCAAGCCCGTTAAGCGGAGCGCCTCTGCGCTCCTGGCCGGGGTGACTCGCTTGAACGTCGGTGTAGCCCGAAATCCCCGCGTGGGAGCGGCAGGGGTCGGGTGGGTGGGTCGGGTGGGTGGGCTGGGAGCAGCCCGCTCTGCTGCGGGGTGTTGTCCCCTCCTTCAGGGCCCTTCCGAGCCGTCCTGCGGCTCTGTAAATATTTCTAAGCGTGGAAAGGGCTGCAGGAGCAAAGGGAGTGGGAGCTGAGCTGGTTTTGATGCGTGGGATGTCTGTAAGAAGTGTGAGTTTTCCTGAGCTCCCAGAAATTAAGGGGTTTGTTGGGGAGGAAAAATGAACTTGAGAGGCTCTTCTTTTTTTTTTTTTTTTTTTTATTTTCCCTCCTACTTATCTTTCTGCTCTCAGGGCGAAAAAGGCTTCAGAAAAGCAGTGCAGGGGACCCAAGAACACACGTGGCACTGCCAAAATCTCCTCTCAGCTTGGTGTGGTGCTGCTGCTGCTGGGTCTGGCCAAGTGTTGGCCCTTTCCAGGAGCCCAGGAGGTTGGGAGACACAACAGGAAGGAGGTGGAGAGACACAACAATACCCCTGGAAAGGGATTCTGTAGGAAGGTCCCCTCGCTTCCCAAGCCTTAGTGCAGGTGTCAGAGATGCAGAAGATTCTCTTCTCCCCGGGGAATGAGATGCTGGCAGAGATTGCTGCCTGGTGTGGGAGGATGTACCAATTGCTTTGTCCCGATAAAGTCTCCCTGGTTGGTGAAATCTCTTCTGTGGTGTTAGTTTAGGATGGAGTCAGATGCCAGATTCAATCCCGCTCCTCCAGAGCCCTTGGGGTGGTTCCTGCTCTCAGCAGCGTCTCACTGGAGTCCCAAAGTGAAATCAGATGGTGGCAGCGACATCCCAGGCAGTTTAAAACATCCTTGTTTTTGAATCAGGTCCTTTCTGTTTCCTCCTGCCACTTTGAACCTGCCACAGAAGTTCAGCACTGTCTTAATGACCTCCTGTGGTGGATTGATCCCAGTTCAGGCTTTGACTGTGTCCCGTGTCCTCCTTGACACACGTTTGGCAGCTGGACTTGGTGACTCAGAGTTTGAATTACAGGCTCGTGCAGCTCTCTTGGTTTAGCTGCATCTTCTCTCTGTCCTTCTGCTGCATCTCCCCAGTGTGAGGGAGTGCTTTGTGCCACAGCACTTGTACCACACTGAATTCTCCTGTAAATGAACCTTTGCATCATTATACAGATAAAATAATCATTAGGTTTTCTTTTTGTCTGTGGGCAGTTTGTGACTGTAGAGGTGAAGCAGGACTTGCAGAGGAAGGGAAAGTCCTGACTGAGGGGGGAGGAGGATTTTTGGATAGGCAACACAAAGACGGATTTCTGCCCCAGAGATTTGGGGTTGTATTTTTTCATCCTGGACTGTGCTCTTAGTTAGTTCTCCTTGCACGTCTTGTCCCACTGTGGGCACAGACAAAAGCCATGGGGTCTGCTGAAACCTGGCTGTGCTGTGGCCCTTTGGGACCAGCTGTGGGGGTTGTGGAAGGTCTGGGGAAGGATCTGAGCCTGGGCAGGGGCACAGAAAGTGATTTTAGCTGTCAACTTCATCAGGTCTGTGTGGAAAATCAGGGAGAGCTGGTTTGATCCTTACACAGCAAAATGGAAGGATTATAGGCACAGGAACTCAGAGTGAAAATTTGATAAATCTCACTCTTTGGAGATTGCTCTTCCTTTCAGAGCCATAACAGGCAGTCAGCAGCCAAACTGGAATGTTCCATATCTGTGAAACACAGCGTGCATGAGGATTATTTGTTATAGCACAGGAGTCTGTGGGCTTGGACATCCGTGGTGGCTTTAAAATCAGCCTGTCTGAACAACCCCTGTGGAAAAGGGGCTGGGTGGCCTCTGCTGGGAGCTGATCCCTGGCCATGAAGGTGCCCTGGGAGTGTTTGTGTCATGGGAATGTCTCTCTGGGAGGTGTGGCAGGGGACTGGCCTTGGGGAGTTTGCTGCCGTTAAGATTTAATAAAATCATTTAGATTAAAAGGAGCCTTCCAAGGTCAACCCACCCAGCCCTGTCCTCGAGGCTGGGCCAACCTTCAGGCAGCTCAGGTTCCTCACAGTCCTCTGCTCTTCCACTGAGTGTCCTCAGGAAGGGGAATTCTGCTCTCTGGGAACCAGACTTGGTGTGCCTCGCTGTGAGCTTTCCTACCCATTCCTGCTCCTCTTTGCTTGTCCTTAAACCAAGAGAAGACTCTCCTGAGTAACCAAGGGACTGAACTCACCTGCTCTAGGTGGCCCTGCCTTGGGGCAGATGCTCTCCAGAGGTCCCTTCCAAGCCCAGCTGTTCCATGATGCTGTGAATGTGCAGATTTCCAGATTTGCCAGGTTTCCTCTCTCACAGGAGGTAACTGACCCACACCGACTACCTTCAGGCCAGATCGAAGGGTTTTTTTGGGGTTTTTTATAAAGCTGGTAAGCACCGTGTCCCAGAAAATGAAATAAAACCTCTTTGTCATCCTGTAGTTGCACACACGATCTCCTGTGCTGCTGCTGTGATATATCCTGCGGGAAAGCAGAGCAGAAAGGGGGTTTTTTTGTACCTCTTTTTGGGTACGTTTTTGTGGGGGTCTTGCCAAATGTTTCATAACATCAGGACACGGTCTCTGACTGGTGGTCCGGGTTGTGGCGGAAGCCGGGAGCCCTTGGAGCCGAGCTCAGAGGAAATCACTCCTTCCTTTTCTGTTTTTTAATTTTATTTTTTTTTTTTTTTTAAAGCTGTGACTGTTGGAATGAAGCTCAGCATGTCCAGAGAAGGGGATGGAGCTGGGGAGAAGGGGCTGGAGAACTCAAGGAGGCTCGGGGAGGGGGGAACACCTTCTTGCTCTTTGCAACTCCCTGATGGGAGTCAGGAGTTCAGGCTGGACATCAGGAGGAATTCCCTCATGGAAAGGGTGTTCAGGCACTGGAAGGGGCTGCCCAGGGAGGTTTGGAATCCCCACACCTGGAGGTGTCCAAGGAGTGACTGGAGGTGGCACTCAGTGCCCTGGTGGGCATCGGGCACAGGGTGGGCTCGATGACCTTGGAGGGCTTTTCCCACCTCAGGGATTCTGGAATTCTGTGGAAAAACATACCAAGGGCAAACAGTGGAACCTGGTCCCACGGTGTCTGTCACTTGTTTGGTGTTTGCTGAGAGCTGGGGGTTCCTGTGGGATCAGTCACAAGCTGGTCTGTGATTCCTCAAGGGAAAACCCTCCAGCCTGGGACTGTCCTTAAGCACAGCCACAGATCTTTGTTCCTGAAGCCCTGGCGGAGCATTCCCGAGGATAATTCCTGTTGGAACACTCAGAGCCGTGATTGTCCTGAGTTTTAATCTTTCCTTTTGAACACAAGGAGAGATTGTAACTGACGTGGTTGGAAAAAAAATCAGCATTTTCTGCTTGGTGGCACCAGGAGGCTCCTAAATGGAATAATAAATCCGTGTCATTTCAGTTCAGCCTCCCTGAAACAATCTCTGTTTGGCAGCTGGATGGTTTTAATGATGCAAATGATGCCTTTTCCAAAGTTGTTTTTGCAAACAGGTTCTTTCTCATAGTAATTGATTGATAAAATACTAAATATTGCTCCTTGAAAACCCCCTTGTTGCCCCCGAGCTGGAGAGGAAACAATTCCCACGTCAGGTAACACAGACATTTCCCTTGGAACCCTGAGCCCGTTTTGATGCAAAGGTGCAGCAAAACGTGGTAGTTTTGATCATGTTTATGTTTGGTTTAGTTGCAAACCCAGGCCTGGTCTCAGAGTAGTCTCTGTGCTGTGTAAAACTCAGGAAGAGTTAAATCAGCGTTTGGAACACGTGGAGCACCCAGGGGGGAGTGGGATCCCAAGGTCTTGGGTCTTTCAGACTGTGGGACTTGCATCCTCCTCACTCTCCTGGAAGAACCAAGCCACCTTAATTTCCCCAAAGACAAAAAAAAAAAAAAAAGAAAAAGAAAACCCACCAAAAAAAGTGTCTTTTGGGAACTGTGGCACTTGAACTTCCCTTTTTTCCCAGCTATGTGACAACAAGGCCTAGTTTGGAAATAAGGTAATTTGTTTTAGGGCTTCATCCTCCAGCATTTCTGTTTTATTTCTGAGGAATGAGGGTCCCCTGGGGAACACGCTGAGATCCTTGCAAGCCAAGGACCTGGAGGTTTAATTCTTCCCCTGCTGATGTGCCCAGAATGTGTTGCCTGCAGTCACCAGCACGACTAAGAAAAGAAATCACTTCACCTGAGAAGTTCCTTTTAGCAAAGCAAGTGGAGATTCCAGAGGCTTTTTCCCCCCAGGTTCTGCAGTTGGTGACAGAGCTGGGTCCTTGTGGTTCGGGCAGAGGAGGGAAATCAGTGTCTCGTTTTAATGCAGCTCTTTCCTGGGCGCTCCTGCAGGTTTATTGCCAAGCCATGTGCCATAACCCTTGGCATCCAGGACAGCGGAGCCCACAGAGCCCAGCCCAACGCCATCCTGGAGAAAGTGTTTACATCCATCACCAAGGTGAGTGCTGATCCCACCCCTGCTGGGAAGGGAGGCCTCCGAGCAGTGGGACGGGATGGGACGGGATGGGATGGGACGGGATGGGACGGGATGGGATGGGATGGGATGGGGGGCTTTTTGCTTCCTGTGGTTTGAGGGGAACATTTCACACTGTGCACTCCCTCCCGGGCTCCCTCTGGTTTGGCTTTGCCTCTGCAGTGTGCAGAGGGTATCAAAGTAAATTCCTTTCATGGCTGTGCACAGGAAAATCTACTTCTGAATAAAAATGTTCCCTTTCCAGGCAGGTCTGAGCTTTTTGCCTGCCTTTGCTTCAAGTTGCAACTCCTGCAACAGGTTGGTTTTAACAAGGGGTTTCCCAGTGTCTTCCGGTTTTACTGGGAAAGTGCTTCTCTTTTCCTTGAACTTTGTTCCTTTGCTGGTTTTATTGGTTTTATTGGGACTGCCTTCCCCTTATTCGTGCCATTTACTGTGGAATTGGACAGCAGCTCTCAGTGGAGGTGGGTTATTTAGGCAGGTGCTCAGCCAATGCAGCGCCCTGAGGAAGGGCAGGGCATTGGATGGTGGCAGTAGGATTCTCCTTGGATTGTTTCCTGGCCCTTCTTTCCCTTAAGCCCTCAGGGCTCCATCTCTCCAGAGTTACAGCATCCCACACTCTGTATTTCATTTGATATTGCCAGAGAAATCCACACAGACAGTGAGAGATTGTCATCAAAGATAAGGGAGTGGAAGGTTTGAAGCTGAGATCTGGTGATGCTGAACCTCCTCTGCTGGAGCAGATAAAGGGGAATTCTGTAAAAACCTCACTCAAAGTCACCTTGTGGGAACATTAAAGTTGCAGTGACTTGTGAACTGAAAAATCCCCAGGATCTGGTGCTGTTTGTGGGGAGGACTTTGGTGGAGGGATGTCCTTGAAATCTGTGGTTTTGGGGGGGTCTGTGTGTCACTCAAGCAGTGAAATGTGTTTATCACCTGTCAGTGGTAACAACTCCCTGGCAGAGCTTGTTAAAAGCACACTGGGCTGAGTTATCTCCCCCCTGGGCCAATGCAGAGGGAGTTACCAGGTTTGGTTCACTTTGTCTTTGATAAATCCATTTGTGTTCACTCAGCCAAACTCCCAGGAGAGCTTCCAGCCAGAGAACAGGGGTATATTCTTTATCATGGAAGTATTTCAGTCTTCAAATTTATTTTCATTTATCAACTCTGATAACAGAAATAACACAATTTCTGTGGTGCCCTTGGGAATACACAAATATCTACTCTGCTAAACCAGCTCTTACTTTAAAATGTCCCTGTCCTTGCTGTGAGTAGCAGCCCCTAAACTCCCTCAGCGTTGATGCTCCGGAGCTCTGGGCTGGTGGAATTGGTGTGCAGCTTTAACAGGACACTTCAGCAGCTCCTCCCCCCAGATGAGGGCACAGAACAAATGCATCCTTTGTCAGCTGATGAAATAGGTGAGGAAATGCTCAACCAACACCACCCCCCCCCCCCCACCCCCGTTCTGATTAATTAAGTAATTAGTGGCTTAGGAAGGTTAAACCGGAGGGAACATTCAGTGGGTTCCCGCTTTGCAGCAGTCCCTTCCAGGCCTCCTGTGCACGATTCATGCCCCAGAGCAGGTCTGAGAGCAGGCTGGGACGTGGGAGAAGTGACACTTGTTCCGTTTTCCTTCAGTCTCCAGATGGAAGGAGGTTGGAGGGCCTGTCCAAGCAGCTGGACTGGGACGTGCGCAAGATCCAGCGCTGGTTTCGGCACCGGAGGAACCAGGACAAACCCACCACCCTCACGAAATTTTGTGAGAGCATGTACGTCTGGGAGGGGCTCCAGCTGCTCTTCCCCTCCCTGCCCGAGCCCTGGGCTGCTGCTCCTCCAGGCCAAATTCCTGCCTGGGCAAAGCAGAGCAGCCAAAGGGCTCTGAAAGCCCAGGCTCCGGGGGGATGTGCCGGGCAGTCGCTGCCCCAGCTCCTCGTGGCCCTTGCTGTGCCTGCCCAGTGTGTGTTTGCACGAGCCCAGAGTGGGGGGAAATCTCCCCAAATCGGGTCTGCCGCCTGCACACTCGCAGTGTTTGTTCCAGGCTCGCTGACCTTCCGGCTTGCTCAGTGTCCAGACTCTGTTCCAGCCCCTTCTGGCTGCCTTTTCTTCTCATTCCAGCTCGTTCTTTGCTCTCTGCTCCTGCCCGAGCTCCTGCAGTTACCTCTGGTAGTGGAGTAGCACCTGAACACCTTTTCCTGACTTGTTTCTCCTGTGCTGCTTCCTTTCCTTTCCCTTCCAGTAACTTTCTTCATATTAATTCTTCCCCCCAGTGTGGTTTTGTCTGCTTAAAGCCACAAGGTAAGAGGGACAAATATTTCTGTTAGGGTAACTCTGGATAACAAGGGCTCTGCTTGTTGTTAGCTTGGTGTCTGTCAAAGCATATGGACAGTGCATGTTCACCCTGAATGTCACACCTGGCTGTTGATGCAAACCCGTGTGTGGTGTGAAAACTCTTCAGTGGGTTCACCTTTCCTGAAATGTTTAGAAATGGAAGCTTTTGAGGTGTCAGAACTGGCGTTTTTTCACAGCCATTTCCACTCTCTGCTGCAATTGTTAACCAGAAGCTGCTTCTCTGTGTCCTGAGTTCATTTTTTCATTTCTCTTTCCAGGTGGAGATTTACATTTTATTTAAGTATATTTTTTTATGGAATCAGGTTTCTCTGGACGGTGAGTTGGTGTGTCACCCTCCCTTCTGTGTGGCTGCAGCTGAGTTTTGTCTGTCCTGCCAAAATTTAGGGGGTTTCAGCACCTGTGTCACTTTTTGGGTGCTTTTACGTGCTTTAGCACAAAGGGGGTTTTGGTGATCCTTGTGCTCCCTGATCTGAGCTCCTGGGATTTCTGTTCAGGACCTTCTTTACACTCCAGGGAAATGACAATAATAGGAAATTGTTTTTCCTGTTACCCAAAAATGGGACAAAACTGGGTGTGGGGTTTTTTTTTGCTATGGGGAGCTGCTGCTTTTTTTCTGCTCTCCCTCTTGAGGGGGCAGAGATTCACCCCTTTGGCTCTTTCTTATTATTAGAGCTGGATGATTGTCCTTGGAGTTTCCATTGCAATTTAACTCCCCTTTGGCTGCAAAAACAGAGAGTTTAGTACAATGAATTTAGCTTGAGTGGCAGGATCAAGGTAAAATTTCAGTGAAACAGTGTCTTGAGGTGATGGGGAGGAAAGGACCCAGGACAAAACTGGGGGTTTATATCACTTATTATTTCTGTAATAACTCCCCTTTCCCTTCAGGCACCCTGGTTTTGGGACACACGACAGTGCTGGTACAACTACCCTTTCCAGGTAGGAGGGAAACCCAAAACTCCAACTTTTTGGACAATTTCAGGTTTTCTTTTGTTGAGGTACTGGATTAAAGCTCTGGCATTTACTCTCTATGCCTTTACATCCTGGTTAGGTTTGGCAACAGCAGAGTTTCCTCAGATACAACTGACTCCTTCATTTTATGTTTACTTGCTGCTGGGATTAATAAAAGTGGAGGGGGGGGAAGGATAAAATCGTAGTGGTAATTTATTTATTTATTTATTGTATAGAGGCCAACCAGTCTGTTCCAGAGCCTGGTTTTCCTACTCCAAGAGGCTTCAGTAGGAGTTCTAAATATTGACAAGGGAATTTACTCCTCTGGAATAAAGCTCAAACACACAAGTATGTTTGTGTGAGTAAGCCTGGAGTAAGATCTCTGTTGCTTAAGCTTGCTGTTACTAAACCTTAATCATTTAACTTGTGCCTCAGCAGTGGTGGAGGAACGGAGTGGGATGGGAAAGGAGGAAGGAAAAAAGTGATTTTAATGTCAATTTGAAATTGTTTTACCTTCTAACTGTGTTGCCTCTGTGTTGCAGCCTCTAACATCCAGGCTTTATTACTACTATATCTTGGAGCTGGCCTTCTACTGGTCCCTCATGTTTTCTCAGTTTACAGACATTAAACGGAAGGTGAGATGAACCAAAACTGCATTAACCACTCAACAGCTAAAATAATAATTAATAACGGGGATAATAACAATAAATAGGACTAACAAAAAATGTGAGCACAGCTAAAGCATGGGAATAACTGTATTTTCTTCCTCGTTCACACCTTTGGGAGCCTCCCTCCTCCTGTGATCATGGCCCACTCCTGGGAGAAAGGGAGGAAGAGGCCTGACCTGCAGCCTGGTGTGTCCTTGAGTCCCTCTCACCTTCCAGGGGAAGGAACAGAATCACTCAATGCCTCCCAATCAAAAGTTAACAAAGCACTGCCTAAAAATAGATTTAACAGGAGGCTCGCAAGGAGCTGCTCAAAGCAGGGCCTTGCTGGAGCTGCTGGGGATGTGGCAAACAATGCTAAGAAATGGGGTTTGAAGGTGGTTTTTCCACCTGTGTGAGGAGCAGGTGAGGGGGTTTGGGGGTGGGGCTGGAGCAGCTCCCAGGGAATCAGGGCTTGGTGCTCCTGTTCCATGAGCTGCAGGGCAGCAAATCATCCCAATTCTTGTTTAAACCTCCTCCCCCTGGGATTTTTTTCAGTGCTGAAATCTTGGCAGGTGGGACCCCGTGGAGCTGCAGGCAGGGAGTGAGGGACAGCCTCTGGGTGCTGTTTGTCATGTTGAATTTTGACTTCACCCAGTGGCTCACCTTCCCCTCTGCAGCAGGGGGAGGGCCAGGGGGTTGTCCCCGGGGGCTGGACTGGAAAACAGCCCTGGATCTGGTGCACTGTGAGCATTTTTTGACGAAGAGGCCTCGTCCTTGCTGCTGAGCTGTCTGGGTGCTGTGTGCCTGCCCTGCCCTGCCCTGCCAGGCTCTGGTCACTGGCAGCAGCAGCAGGGCTGAAATCCGGGCCAAGGGCTGCAAGGACGAGTGGTGTAAAGCCCAAAGGAGCCAAAACCAGGAGCCACGTGGTGCCCTGTCAGTCATTTCAGGTGGCTCTGCAGGCACAGAGCCTTGTGTGTGCTCCCTGTGCCTGCAGAGCTCTGACTTCAGGAGCACCAAAGCTCAGGGACCTTTCTGGAAGCTTCTGTGGCCGTGGTGGATGTGTGATGAGCTGGGAGTCAGAGCCTGGACTGAAGCAATCCTCTGACCCCAGTTAGTCACCCTGGTGGCTCTGTTCCAAACCTTGGCATTTGTTTGACAGCCAAAGAGTCTTTATTTCTTTCCCCTCCCTGTTTCCAGGACTTCCTGATCATGTTTGTCCATCATTTGGCCACGATTGGACTCATCACTTTCTCTTACATGAACAACATGGTGCGGGTTGGAACTCTGGTGCTGTGCCTCCACGATGCCTCAGATTTCCTCTTAGAGGTGAGTTCCCTTGCAAATCCCTGCATCCCTCCTGCTGGTTTGATCCCAGGGGCACAAGCTGACGTTCCCATTCTTGATAGAGGGCACTAAATGTGCCATAAAACTTGTGCTGCTGATCCTGCCTTGTCAGCTTTTCCTCCTGGCAGCTCTAGTGCTGAGAATCACAGAGTCCTGCAGTGCCTTGGGCTGGGAGTTCCGCTATCCCAGGTTGCTCCAAACCCTGTCCAACCTGGCCTTGGACACTTCCAGGGCCTCACCACCCCCACAAGGAGGAATTTCTTCCCAATATCGACCTAACCCTGCCCCCACTGGCAGTGGGAAGCCATTCCCCTTGTCCTGGCACTCCAGGCCCTTGCAAATAGTCTCTCCCCATGGGATCAGATATAATAAACACTAATAGTAATACAATATAATAATCCTGAACTGTTCCAAACCGACTGGGAGCTTTTTGAGGCTCTCCAGCCTGGTAATTACAGGAGTGCACCAAAGGAATAACATTCCCCTGTTTCTTGTCTGCCTTAGGCTGCAAAACTGGCCAATTATGCCAAGTACCAGCGTGCGTGTGACGCTTTCTTCATGCTCTTCGGGGTCGTGTTCATCGTGACACGGTTGGGCATTTACCCTTTCTGGTGAGTCCTGGAGCTGGGAGCTTGTGTTTGTTCTCCCAGTGCTTCTAGCCTTTGTTTTAGGCTCCTTCCAGGCATTCCAGCCTGAAGATGCAGAGGCCCCCAAATGCTGCTTGGGGCAGGAGGTTCGAGAAGCAACATAAGAAACCTCTCCCAAATGAGCTGAGGGAGTGGAGAAGGGACCAGAATCCCAATCCCTCTCCTGGGCAGGGATGACAGAGCTCATTAGCTGGAGCAGAGTCAGCCAGAATCAGCTCTGAGAGGCTTGGAGGGTTCTTTGCCTCTCTTGAGGAGTTTGAGCAATAACTGCCAGTGAGGCTCAGTCTCTTGAGGTAATTTCCATTTGTATCTGCCTTAGTCATCACTGCAGCTTCTCATTCTGATGGCACTCGAGTGCTGTCCTTGTGTCGTGACTGTTCAGAGCCTGAAATAGGTCTGAGGTTTCTTGAGAGGTAAAACCCTGGATAAACGGCTCAGAGAGACTCACCCTATAATGAGATTCCCTCTCACCTCAGCAGGCCAGGCTTGATGAGGTGCTTCTGTTAATGAGCTGTTGTCCGTTTGTTGTTCGTGGTGAAAACCTGGTTCCACGTTTCACTGCATGGATTTATTCCCTAGGCCATGGAGAGCTGGCCTTGCCACTCTCTTTGGGTTCCTGGTAGGCAGAAACAACCCTTTCCCTGTAGGGTCAGGGTTGCAGTTAAACTCTGGGTTATTTTCCAGTAAGTGCCCCAAAGGAGTCTGGATGAGGAAGAGCTTTAATTCTTATCTCTTCCAGGGACAGATGAGAGAGCTGGGGTTGTTTGTGCTGTCCTGCCTGTCGTGAGGGGATGCTCTTCCCTCACACCAGTTCTCAGCATCCTGTAAATCTTTAATGTGTTTTCCACTGGCTGTAATGTCATTCCTCAGCTTTGCAGAGGAATCTGGCGACTGCAGCAGTCCTGCAGACCCTGGGCTGCTTCCCTCCACGTGCATTCCCTTCACTGATTAGCAGTATGAAACATCAACAGGCCTCTGGAATTGCATTTCATTCTTCCATAAACCTGCTATATGAGTTAAATATTTCTGGAGCTGCCTTTTGGGGGATTTTGGTGTTCTTGCTTGAAGGGCTTGTTTTGCTTTGCTTGTGAAATGTTAAAAGCTGTGTGAAATTAATGATGATGTTAAATGTCTCTCCATACCTCTCTGCACCATAAAATCCAAAGTGTTTATTAAATTACTTAAGGACTGGCAATAACTCCCAGCAACAAGGACAGCAAAACAGAAAGGAAAGACACACAAAGCTCGGGCCATAAAGCAGTTTTGAGGCCTCCAGCCTGGCAGGAGGAATCTATAAAACTCTGAGGGAAGAGGGGAGTGCCCAGGGAAGGGAGGGAGGGAGGGAGGGAGGCCTACTGGGAGCAGAATTCCTTTCTGATCAGAGAATCCCAGAATCCTTGAGCTTGGAAAAGCCCTCCCAGCCCATGGAGCCCACCCTGTGCCCGATGCCCACCTTGGCACTCAGTGCCATGTCCAGCCGTTCCTTGGACACCTCCAGGGGTGGGGACCCCAAACCTCCCTGGGCAGCCCCTTCCAAGGCCTGACCACCCTTTCCA
>JAWWEU010000072.1:4649318-4663510 GCA_035583155.1 Acropternis orthonyx | reverse complement strand
TTCCCACCCCACCATTCCCACCCCACCATTCCCATTCCCACCCCACCATTCCCATTCCCACCCCACCATTCCCATTCCCATCCCACCATTCCCATTCCCACCCCACCATTCCCATTCCCACCCCTCACCCTCTCTCCGCTCGCGCCGCTCTCCCGTCCCGGCCCCCCCGTGTCACGTGTCCCGCCGGCGGTGTCACGTGGCTCCCGCCCCGCCGGGCGCGGGAAGCGCGCGGGGCGCCCTCTGGCGGCCCCGCCCTCAGGGCTCCCTCAGGGGCCGCCATCGCCGCCATCGCCGCCCCCGGCGCTGCCCGCCCGGCTCGCACAGCACGGGGAGCCCTCAGGGAACACTCCGTGGCCGCAAAGGGACGGGCCCGAGGCTGCCCGGAACCCCCCAGCCCCCCGCACCCCCTCCCTGCAGCCCCGGGGCTTGGTGGTGTGGTGCCGTCCTGAGGGCCCCGCTGCCCTCCTGAGGGTCCTGGTGCCTTCCAAGCGCCCCAGTGCCATCCTGAGGGCCCTGGCGCCACCCTGAGAGTCCCGATTCCTTGCCAAGGGTCCCAGGGGCCTCACAAAGGCCCTGGTGCCATTCTGAGGGGCCTGGTGTTATCCTGAGGGTCCCAGTGCCTTCCTGAGGGCTTCAATACCATCCTGAGAGTCCCAATTCCTTCTCAAGGCTCCGGCTGAGTTAAGAAGGGCCCTGGTGCCTTCTTGGGGGTCCCAGTGTCATCCTGAGGGTCCCAATGCCATCCCAAAGGTCTCAGTGGCTTCCTGAGGGTCCCAATGCCATCCCAAAGGTCTCAGTGCCATCCCAAAGGTCCCGGTGCCATCCTGAGGGTCCGGGTGTGCCCCCAGCCCAGACCCTCCTTCCCGGGGCAGCAGGATTTTGTGGTCCACCAAAATTCCCCCCAGTGCTGGATCTCTGCTGTGCCAACCCTGCTCCATCCAGGTCTCCCTGGAGCTCCAAGGCCACCACAGCCTCCCTTTCCCCCTCCTCATCCTTCCCCTGGGATGTGCTGAGCCTGCAGAACATAATTCCAAATGGCAAAGGCAAGACTTTTTATAGCTCAGGAACTCCTGCTCGGGTGTGGGGTGTCTGGAAGCAAGAGATCCCTGGCGTGCTCGTCCGCCCAGGTGAGACTTGGGAGAAAGGGACTGCAGGGACTGGGGCACTGCCAGGGCCAAAGAAACCTGGAGGAGGGGAATGCACGAAGAATTTCCACCTCCGAGGAGCTCCCAGGGAAACACAGATCCCTGCTGGATCCCGCTGCAGCTCCAGGCAGGTGCTGACAGGAGTCCGGGAGCAGAGCTCAGCCATCCTCTGTCCTGCACGAGCCTCATGTCCAAACACTTGGACTCCTGAAGCACTTGGAGACAAAGGGAACTCCAAGTCGTGCCAGCCCTGCAGGAACATGCTGGACTTCCTTTATCCTCCCTCCAAGCTCAATTAAGCTCCTCAGCAGAGGAGGCCGTGCGGGCTCTCCCCGTAGGACAGCTCTGCCGCATTTAAAGGTCGCAGAGCGCCTGGTGAGAAAATGTGGCTAATAAAAGGCACAGAAACAAGCGCAGTGCCAGCAGATTGAATTCCCCTCGCAAGAGGCCGAGCAGAGGGCTCGGAGCCCTGCAAAGGTCACCCAGTACGAGGCACCTTTGGAGACACACAGGGACGAGGCGAGTCTGGGAAAGGCAGCTGGGAAGAGATGAATAAAACCCCACGGTGTGTGGAGCCAAGACATCAGAGCAGGGGAGGCCTGGGGTGTGCGGGGCACAGTGGGGGCCTGGCCCAGCTCCTGCAGGCCCCAGGTGAGGATTCTGGACCCGGCTCAATGCTGCAATCCCGACCCACCAAGGTCCTGTGGCCAAACTTTAATCCTGGAACTGCTGCTGAGAGAAAGCAAGTGGGACACTGTGTGACATAAACAGGGACCTGCAGGGACATTCTGGCTGTTTCTGGGACAGCACGGGAGGGTGCAGAGCGAGGAGGGAACGGGCAGTGCCCTGTTCTGAGCGCTCGGCGAGTCCAGCAGGCACCAACCCAACCACAGCAACGCACAGAACAGGGAGAGCATCTCCCCTCTCCTCTCCACGTTTATTGTCAGTTTGAAAGTACACTGCTCGTCAGAGACCCCAGAGCTCTGGGACCCAAATGGGGGGGACAGGGAGCCCTGCAGCATTCCAGTATTCCAGCCCAGGCAGGATCAGTGACCGCCGGACACAGCGGCCTGAGCAAACACTGCAGCTCCAGAGGAGCAGAGGGACATGTGGCACTCAGCCAGATGGGGCAAGTTTCAAAGGTCAAGCATGAGGCCTGAGACCTCTGTCCTGACCTGGGATGTTGGAGGTCTCGCTCTACCTGTCATGGATCATATGCCCATTCCTGTCTCTGTGCCAGTGTGCAGTTTGCAGCATCCCCACGGCAGGGAAAGTGTGGGACCTGCTCCTCAGCTCCTGGACAGTCACATGTGGAAGTGCAGAGCAGGCTAAAGCACAGGCTGAAGTGAGCCAGAGAGGGCAAAGTGTGGCTGTGGATCAATTCCATAACAGCAACATGACCCAGGTGCCCTACCCATCCCCTGGCTCTGCAGGTACGTGCCAGACTTGGGGGGCAGTTGGTCCCTGCAGTGCCAAGCCCCAGAGGACAAAGTGAGACAGGGAGAGAAGTCAGTGGGCATGAGATTAGCACAGGCAAAGAGCTGTGGCAGCAGGGGAGTTCCCTGGGGGCAGAGGCCAGGTGTGACTGCGAGAGCAAAAGCTCCGAACAAACAAGCTCCAAAGTGTCCCTCTGGAGCTGCAGAGCACTGGGTCAGCAGGAGCAGCTGGGGGTGGCTTGGGAAGCAGCCCATGGCAGAGTGGCAAGGAATTCCATTGTCTGTGCTGGTGCTGCTGAGAAAGGAGATTCTCGGTGCCTTTGGGAGTCCTGAGCAGCTTCACTCAGCAGGTGGAGCCTGGCAGGGGACTGTGCCCTCTCCACCACGCAGGGAAGACAAAAAAAGCAGCAGCCAGGCAGGGAAGGGCTGGTGTCACCCAGAGTGACCCCAGGGGGCTAAGAGGGAGGACACAGGGCACTGTCTGTCCTCCCAGGCACTGCCCAGCCCGTATCAATCACGACAGAGTCCGTCCCAGGGCTGAATCCATCACAGCAAGAGGAAGGGGAAGGAGGAAGATGCTCAGCCCTGCTCAGGGCAGACCTTAGACAGCAGCAGAAACCAAACGAGCCCTTCACAGAGAGAAGGTGAGCAGGTACCTCTGTGCCAGGCTCAGGCTGGCGGTGTCCAGGGCTGGGGAAGGGAATCTCTGCCCTTCCAGCACCCTGCAAAGGCTCTCAGGAGATCCGGACTCCTACAAAGCTGTGGCAGCAGATCAGGTTGGTGTGGGCAGGAGCTCTCTGCGTGTCTCGGCAGGGCTGGTGGCCTGGCAGAGCCCCTTACATGTGCTCAGGGTGGTTCTGCAGACACTTGATGAAGTCAGTGACAGGTTTGCCCTCGTAGCAGATCTGATACACAGCGCTGAAGAGGGGGTACCTGTGGGCAGAGGGACAAAGTCACCACGGCTGGCAGAGTCAGAGCACCTCCACTGCTGTGGTGACACGCAGGAGCAGGTGGCACAGTGGCACTGTGCCCCATCCAGCGGGAATCCTGCCCAGCTGGTGTGGTGTGGGCAGTGCACGGATTGCCCTGAACAGCAGAAGCACCAAGGAGGGGCTTCCCCTTTGCTGCTGCAGGAAAGATCCCAGCCCCACTGCAGCGGAGCAGACAGAGATTCCAGCACTCACTTGTCCACCATGTTCTTGCTCTTGAGGATTCGATGCAGCTCAGCAGACGTCTGGGGCCCCTGCAGCTTCTGCCCATTCAGCATCTCCTTCTCCAGCTCGTCAATGGACTGAAACAACCCAGCAGTGAGGAGCTGGACCTGCAACCCCGACAATCCCACCCTGTCCCTGAGAGCGTTGTCCAAATGCTCCTTGAGCTCTGGCAGCCTTGGGGCCGTGACCCCTGCCCTGGGGAGCCTGTTCAGTGCCCACCCTTTGGGGGAAGAACCTTTTCCTGATATCCAGCCTGACTCTGCCCTGACAGAGCTTCACACATACCTCCACAGCAGCTGCTCCCAGCCCTGCTCACCTTCCCAGTCTTGGCAAAAGCCTCGGCGACCTTGCGGTTGCGGCCCCCGTAGCAGGTGGTGATGAGGTCGGCGACGCCGCAGCTCTCCAGGAAGGTGGAGGGGGTGACGGGGCCCTTACAGAAGAGTTTGGCAAAGCTGATCATCTCCATCAGTCCCAGGCGGATCACGGCAGCCTTCGTGTTGTCACCGTAGCCCAGCCCGTCACAGAAACCAGCTCCCACAGCCACCACGTTCTGGAAAACAGCGGGAATGTGGAGGGATCCGTTCCCATCGGAGCTCGGGGCTTTGCTGTGCCCACGGGCTGCCTCTAAGATCCTGAGCACAGGCTCCTGCCTGTGCCAGTGCCCATCAGCAGCCCAAGGAGCTGAACAGGACACATCCATGGGTCCCTCCAGAGCCTGGCCTTTGTCCCAAAAGTCTCAGTTCATTCCCCTGGCAGGCTCCTCCCCAGAGCTCCCTGCAGAGCCCTGCAGACCCCCAGGCTCTGCTAACCAAGCCCTGCACACCCACCTTGAGAGCCCCACAGATCTCTACGGTGTCGGCTTCCTGCACCACTGACACACGGAAGTTGGGTGTCTGCATCAGCTCCTTCAGCATCTGCCCGTGCTTCATGTCCTTGCAGCCTGAGGAGGCAAAGGAAGGAGGAGAAGGAGGAGGAAGATGATGAGGAGACCCTGAGGTAGGACTGTGCTCTCTCCTGGAGCTCATCCAGGGACAGGAACCTATTGCCCAACGGATGGACGTTGCTAAACATTTGCAGGTCCACAAAGAGCCAGGCACACGTTGCCTGAGAGATAAGCAATATTCAGCCTTGGCATTTCCAGAGGACAGGGACAATCCCTGCTGCTGTGTCAAGCAAGACAGAAATGACATGCCCAGTAAGTTAAAGGCATCTCGAAAGGCTGCAGATTTGGGGTTGGAGCCTGGTGTCCTCCCTGTTGCTGTGGGGTCATGTGTGTTCACAGGGACTGTGGGCTCTGTTCCACCCCCCCAGCCTCCTGCCCAGCGTGTCGGCTGTTGTCTAATAAAACACAGACACTTCAAATCCCACAGCCTCTAACCCAGCAAACTGCTCTGTTGGTTTTGGCTCTGAGCACAGTTCCCAGCAGTGTGGAGGGTGTTGGAACGGCCACCAGATCAACATCCAAGCAGCCCTGGCTGGCAATAATGTGAGATCCAGGTGAGCATCCCGTGAAGCCCAAGGAAACAAAGGATGGAACTTACTCCCAGAGGGCCTTTTGATGCCCACCCCTTTAATTTGTGCCAGGAACAACGCACGGTGCCGAATCCGTGCTGGCAGGAACATTTAGCCACACAACTCTGTTGTTAACAAAGTGAGGGATCCCATCATAAACACTGGGAATGAGCTCAGACAGCTCCTAGGGATCCTCCTGCCTTCCCAGGGAAAAGGGCCAGCTCACCCGGGGCAGCAGGAGTTTGAACTGCACCGTGCTCCCCACTTTGCCTCTTCCTGCTCGTCACAAAGGAAGGCTGAGAGTGAGCAGGGGCATTGGCTCCTTACCAATGGTGGTTTCACAGAACTTGTCCTCTGCCACTTCATTGGCAATATTGGCCCCCATGAGCACTGTCATCTCTATTCCCAGTTTCTCATGGATGATGTCTGAGATCAGCCTCAGCCCATCTGGTCCTTCGTCCACACCCTGGGAGACAACCAGGGAGAGATCACAGAACCACGGAATCAATGAAGTTGGAAAAGACCTCTGAGATTGCCTAGTCCAACCTTTGACCACCATCTTGTCAACCAGACATGAGCCCCTGCTGGACACTGCCCCCCACCCCAATCCCACCATTCCCTGTGCTGCAATGCTCCGACTCTGGTCCCACCACTCTGAGCTGCGCCCTTGCCCCTCACAGATCCCCCACGTGCTCTCACCCTTCCCCATCAACACCTCCAAATCCCCACGAAGACTCTGCCCCCGCTCTCTGCTTTATGCTCCAAAATCCCAGGATTCCCTTTGCAGCCCCTCCCGAGCCAGGCTGCTTCCAGCTCCCCCTCCTTGGCCCATCGAGTGCTGCTCCCACTCCCACCTTGATGAGCGACATCCCCACAGCCTCTTTCTTCACGTGGCCCTTGAGCTGGTCGCAGACTTTGCCGATGAACTGGTGGGGCACCACGAACAGGAGCACGTCGGCCCCTGCGCAGGCTTTGAGCAGGTCTGGCTCTGCCACCTGAACAGAGCGTGGCTGTTGTCAAGGCACTGGGAAGCTGGAGCTTCCCCTGGGAGGTGAGGAGGGCCCTGCCAGGGCTGGCAGGGCAAAGGGGCTGGAGCCCAGCGGGACGATGCCAGCTCGCAGGCAGCCACATGGCCTCCAGCCCAGCCCGCGGGATGCCAGAGGGGGGGCAAAGGTGGGCGGCAAGAGCAGCCAGGGCTGCAGCTCATCCAAGCACAGATCAAGGTCAGCAGGAGGGTGTAAGTGAGCCCCACGGAGCCCGGTCCATCCCCTCCCTTTGCACGCCGGGGCTCCGGCAGCCCCCCCAACTGCGAGCTCTGCTGTGCCCGCAGAGGCCGCTGGCAGGGCACACTCACCACGTTGGGGGGCAGTTTGTGGCCGGGCAGGTACTTGACGTTCTCGTGCTCGGTGTTGATGATGTCGGTGAGGCGCCGGCCGCCCACCTCCTCCTGCAGCACCCACATGTTCACCTGGCTCTCGAAGCTGCTCAGCCGCGCCGTGTTGGCGCCGGCGATCTTGGCAATGGCCGAGCCCCTGCGCGGGCACAGCGGGGCCGTGGGCGCCGGGGAGCCCAGGGCACCACGGGTGGAGCGGGGACAGGGACACCGGGGGCCACGGGGTGGGGACCAGGGGGGGGCAGGGGACGAGGGGACCCGGGTGGCCGGTGCTCACCAGTTGCCAGAGCCCACGACGCAAACCTTCTTGCCACCCATGGTGCCGGACCGGGGCACTGCGGGCGCCGGACCTGCCGCTGCTGTTACAAGAGTGGCCGGAGCAGGGGCGGCCCCGGCCCGCCCCCGGCCCCGCCTCACCCCGGGGGCACCGGCACAGCCCCGGGGGCACCGGCACAGCCCCGGGGCAGCTCAGATCCCTGCGGAACCGGGAGCTGTAGAATCACAGAATCGTGGAATATCCCCAGCTGGAAGGGACCCACAAGGATCATCCAGTGCAGCTCCTGCCCCGGGGGCTCCCAGGTTTGCTGCAAGGCATTTACAGTTCTATAAACAAGCCGGCTGAAGAGAGTAATTCTCCTTTTGCATAATTTTAAACCCTTGTATGTAAACTTTAGTAGAGTTTCCTCCAAACTCTGCCCGACTCCCCCGGGGCCTCTAGCAGGCTGCCACAAGGCAGCAGTGGACACGGGGCAGTTCAGGATTTATTAGCACTTGGCCACTGGATTTCCAGTTTTGCTCGAGTTACTTTGTTTACCACAAAAGCACTTTGCAAAGGCTTAGCAGAGTGTACAAGCTGGGAGATCCCTCCATGGAGGGCTCGCTATAAAAGGCCAAAGTATGAAGAAGGTTTTCTCTCCAGCCACTTAACCCAGCTGGCTTTGAAAAGGAAAAAAAGAGGAAAGGGGAGAAAATCCTGTCCCTTCCCTGGTGAGCCACTGAGTGCCATCCCCCATGGGGAGAGAGCAAGCTGTCAGCACGAAGGAGGAGGACAGCTTCCTTCACAGGAGTCTTTTATTAAAACTGGGTGACGTCTACAAGGATACAGTACAAAAAAAAAAAAAATTTTGGTCCATGGAAAAAACCGTAATACTCAGTTAAGAAAAGCAGTTACTCTGCAACAGCTACGTTTGCCTACGCAGGACTCGGCATCCCTCACGTGGGAGTACCCCGAGGAGTCAGGGGCTGCTTCTCCAGCACCAAGACCTTCACCCCAGTACCACAGAGGAGCATTTCAGAAGGGCAAAGGAGAGGGAAGTCGAGAGTCTATTACTCACAGACATGTAGTTAACACAGACACAGGGAGCAGTAGGGCCACCCAGGCGCTCCAACTCACAGCAGCCTCCTCGGCCACACCAGGGGGTGTGGGATGGGAGGGCTCGGCAGTAACGTGATCCTGCAGCTATTCCAAGAGTCAGACCAACTTTCAAGTCCATCTGCATCACAGCCCGGAGCAGAAACACCGGCATCGGGGTGAAGAGGAGCCGTTTCATTCTCCTAAGCCTGACCCCCCCGTAATTCATTCCATGAGGAGGCACCGGGGCTGCTACTCCCCATAGCAGAGAAAATCTATTTGTACATTCCTGAACCATGCTGGGCCCTATGGCAGCCCCATGACCTAAAGCTTGACTAAAAAACCACAGGAGCTTCGGCACAGAAACACCTGCTATCTCACATATGCTTGGGAAAATGTCCATTCCCAAGGACTGTCCCGTTCCACCCTCGGATCCACACAAAGGAGCCTCTGGTCCCCACAGCAAGTGACACAGGACAACTGTCCCAGAGGAATGAGCCTACAACACTGTCTGTGCACAGTTCCAGGCAGCTGCTGCATCCCCTCCCAGCTCCAGGGAAAACAAGCAGCCATGTGGTTTGCTGGAACCCACGTGTAGGTGTTTGAAGCACGGAGTTGCATCACTCCAACAATTCCACATCCCTGCAGGAAGCCACCGCCTCGTCCCCCTCTGAATCCCAGCCTAGGACAGTCCGTCACAGAACACGAAGGGAACAGGGCAGGGAAAAAGGGGAGTAGGGAAGAAGCAATTCTCTACACAGTCCAGTAACTTCCTGAAGGAGCAGAGTGACCTGTGGGGCAGCCCAGTGCAGCAGCACCCTCCGAGGAGGGGGTCAGGGCAGGGAGGTATGTCAGCTCATGGCATCCTGCCCCCGACAGCGCCTGGCACGGGCTGTAACACGTGGCAGGGCAGTGCCCAGCCACACCTTAGAGCAGAGCCAGGCTTCCAGATGGGCACAGCCAGGAGCTGGCTGGGGGGGAATGGGCTGAGAGAAGGCTCCAAGTCACTCTGGCTACCGGGGACACTACGGGCAGTGCGGGGTCACGGGGAGGCTCATGGAAGCCTTGGGACTGACAAGGCAACAGTCAGGAAGAAAACCAGGTAGAAATGTGTGCTCGTTGGAGCCTGCCGGCTTGTCACACCCCACGAGAGCCCAGGAGTCCTGGACTTGTCCCAGCAGGGACAACGCCAGGATGAGTAACATGGGCCTCGCTGCTGGAGTGGGATTCTGTGAGCTGGGACAGCGAGCTCTGCAGCAGCTCTGTCTCCACAAACAGCTGTGATGCTCCTGCCTGGGGAGGAGCAGGGCAGCCTATGTGTTCCGGATGCCCAGGGCCTGCTCCAGCTCCTGCCGCCTCTGCTGCACCTGCAAGAGAAGCCGAGTCGCTGCTTTAACACACAGGCAGCACCCAACTGGGAAAGGCTGGGCTCCAACAGGGACCAGGATGCTCCTGCCACCTTCCCCCAGCAGCCTGTGCCCCGAGGAGTGACGGGTGTGGAGAGGGGCCCCTGCTCAGGGACACTCACCTTGGAGTAGAAGTATCGGCACACAGCTTCCTGCGCCCACGGCTGGAAGTAGAACTCAGCTCTCCGCTCCTCCTCGGGATTCCCAACAACATCAGTCATTGTCTGCAGAGCACAAAGGACACAACAGCTCAGGGAGTGCAAAAGCTCTGGCTGTGCTGAGCAAACCCTCCCCTCTCCTGTCAGTGCACTCAGGTCACGTTCTTGTGCTTAACTCCAATTGCAGCCTCGCTCTGCAAGCAGGAAATTGGCTCTTTCTCTCTGTGGGAGCTCGCTGTAATGAGGGAAGCGTCTGACTGGATCCACCTTCCACACGAGACAAAGCTTTTACCTTCAAGTCCCGGCACTGGGACTGGAGCCAGTCGTTGATGAAGCCCTGAGGGTCCCGGGCGAAGCTCAGCATGAACTCGCGCTGCGTCTTCAGCTGGTTGATGGTCTCGATCGTTTCGTGGATCTGAAGGAGACAAACACAGAATGGAACTGCTGAACAGGAGGAAGGTCACAAACATCAGGAGACCCAACACATGAAGGCAAATTCTTACACCTGTCGGGATTTCCAGATCTCAGTTTCCTGCTCTGAATATTACCCAGTTTCCCCATGGACCAGTTGCTTTAAATGTTACACTTCCAGGTGCAGCCACCTGTTTGTAAGCACAGCTCATCCCACTCCAGCTTCCAAACACTCCTGTCCTGTCTGGGCTTGTCTGCTCCAGAGACACAACCCTGCCCAGCAACGAGGAGAGCAGGGCTTTTCCTACCTTGTTATCCAGAGCAGCAATTTCCTGTTGACTGGCTGTGGAGAGCAGAAAGGAATTCATCTGGGTTTTCAAGGTATCATCCACCTCCACATCAATGTCATAGCAGGCTGTTTTCTTCTGGTCATTTGGGTCAACACTGGGGACATCCACACAAAAAAGGCAAAATCACGGAATAGCTCAAGAAAGAAGCCAAAATCAGTTAGTGGGTCAATAAAAAAGGCAAAATCTGGAGTAGCTCAAGAAATAGCTCAAGTAGAAGTAGCTCAAGGACCAAATGCAGCTCCTCTGGGATGCTGCAGCACATGGACTGCAGGCAGGGCCAGGGACGAGCCCTGCCAGTGTCAGCCTCAGCCCCAACAGCAGCAAAGCTCCACTGATGGCTCTGCAGCACAAGGAGCAATTGCTCCAAGCAGGCTTCTATCCACAGCAAAGCACAGCATGGATGTGGGAAAGCCTTTGGAAAAGAGGGATGTGGTAGCAGAAGAGTGGGCTGTCCTTGTGCAAAGGAACAGTGACAGGTAACACGGGAACTGCTGCCGCAAACCAGGACGTCTCACACCAGCCCCACCCACCCCTGCCCCTCTTGGCTCCCGGGCACAGGAGGCCCCGTGGGGCAGCCTCACCTGATCACGTGGTTGATGATGATGGGCTCGGGGGGCATCAGCAGGGCGTGGAGCCTTTGGGGGATTTCAGAGAACTTCATGCGCTGAGACTCGAATATCTGCGAGGGGGACGTGGGGCTGAGGGTGGGCCGGGGCTCGGGGCAGCCACCCCCTGCCCACGCAGGGAACCCGGGCCAGGTGCGGTTCCAGCCCCCCCTCACCTGCTGCAGGTACTTGTCACAGATGACAAACTCCCTCTCGTGGGGGTCCTGCAGCTTGTGGGTCTTGATGTACTGCCACAGGGCCTGGATGATGACGGGCCGGGTCTGCGTGTGGATCCCCAGCAGCCGAGCCAGGCGAGGATCCAGTTTGAACTGGGGAGGCTGGACAAGGAGCACAGGGAGCTGAGATGGCCCCCGGTGCACACCCAGCACTGCAGCTCCCAGCACGGAATCACGGAATGGGTTGGGAGGGACCTTAAAGCTCATCCAGTCCCACCTCCTGCCACACCTTCCACTAGCCCAGATTGCTGCAACCTGGCCTTGGACGCTTCCCGGGATGGGGCAGCCACAGCTTCTCTGGGCAACCTCAGGGAGGAATTTCCTCCTCCTGCCTCACCTGGTAATCCAGCATCAGCAGGACGGTGCAGCGCACATTCACGTCCCCCGGCCTCTTCACCTGGAAGCCGTCTGTCTCCTGAGTCGTGGCAGTCCTGTGCCACTGGAACAGGACAGGGAATTTAGAAGCAACCCCCACATGTGGCTCCCTCTGCTCCTGCTGCTGAGCACCCAAAAGCTTTGCCAGTAAAACCCACCCACCTGGAGAAAGCTAAAATTATTCCCACTTACATCTTAAAACAAAGAGTTAAATACATTTACTCAGACCCCCAGCAAGTGAGAGTAAAAGCTTAAATGAGAATTCAGGAGCTCCCGGCTCTCAGGAACCTCATGGATTCCCCACCTCCCAAGTGACAAGGGATACACAAACCCCACCAACTGAAACACCAACCCACTTTCAGAGGTAACACAGCAAAAAGCAGCTCACCTCTACTAGGTGATTGTCAGGGCCATACAGGTCTTTATCAAGTTCAATGACCAGAGATTTAAAGAAGGACGAGAACTTTCTTTTCTGCTTGGTGGCATCGTATTTGGACAGAGCAGACTGCAAGCAACACAGGGAGGAAGAGGGTTAGGACAGCAAGTCTCAGCACTCAAGCACAGCCACCGTGCACGACAGCTCCTGGGAAGTCCTGACCACCTGAATTCACCAACATGTGCTCGAAAATCAAGTTTCCAAGTGAGAAAGGGAAAGGCTGGAGTTAAAGATGAGCTCGCAGGAGTTAAACCCCTCAGCAGGTACATACAGTGCCAGGGCCCTGGTTCTCAGAGCACTGGGGACACACGTGCCACTGAGCTGCTCTCACCAGTGATTCTCACAGCTCTAAGAGCTTTGGACAACTCGTGTCCTGCCATGGGGACACCCATCGGTCTCCAAGCTGGGCTCTCGGTCTCGCCACCATCAGACTCCTTGGGAAACAGAGACGAAGGAGGATATCAAGCCCCAGCTGTGCTCTCAGACACTAAGGAACTGGTTTCAGCGCCAACTCCAGATCCACAGTCCCCTCTGAGTTGGGTGTTTCCCACTTACATCCTCCAGCAGCCTCCCCTCCACCCGGAGCTCCCAGGACGCGACGGTTCCCTCGCCGTCCTCGGCGTCCGACTTGGCCGGGTTGAAGGTGTTGGAGATGAAAATCCGCAGCTTTCGCTTTTGCTACGGGAACAAAGCACCAGCTGAGCGTTAATTCTCACCTCCAGGGCTGGATGTCCTGCCTAGGCTTTGCTAGAACCCAGCTCAGTGTTTGCAGCTGCCTCACCCTCCCCCTGTCCCGGGGCAGAGGAGCCCGGGACGCCTCCCATGCCCACCTTGATGGGGCGTTTCAGAGCCTCCTGGATATCCAACCGCTTCCTCATGATGGTCTGGTCCAGCTTCCTCTCGAAGGCCAACAAGTCCATGTAGGCCTGGGATTCTGGCACGAGCTCACGGATCTGTGGCCGGGTGAGGATGGAGATTCCCATCACTGAGCTGCCCCCAGCGCCCCCCCAGCTGCCCCAGGGCTGCCCCTGCCGGCCCCACTCACCCGCTGAGGGAGGATCTTGTCTGCCATCTTCTTCTTCTTGGCACTGCCGGGGAAGAGGAACACACAGGGGTGAAAATGGCAACGGATCTGGGCATTTGGATGCATCCCCTGGGCATCTGGGGACAGAGGCCGTGCCTGTGCCACTGCCCAGGGGGCCCTGAGTCCCCCCAGTGCCCAGGGATGTGCTGGGATGTCTCCAACCCCTGGGATGCCCGCGATGCCTGGGCCATGGACCCAGCAGCCCCAGGGTGTCCCCACTGCCTGGGAATGACCCCACTGCCTCTGGATGTCACCGCTGCCCTGGGATGCTCCGGGATGTTACCACTGCCCCAGGGATGCTCCGGGATGTCCCCATTGCCCCAGGGATGCTCCGGGATGTCCCCACTGTCCCAGGGATGCTCCGGGATGTTGCCATTCCCCTGGGAATGTCCCCACTGCTCCAAGAACGCTGAGGGATGGCCCTGCTGCCCCGGGATGTCCCCGGGATGTCCCCAGGATGTCCCCATATGCCGGGATGCCCCCGGGATGTCCCCAGTGCCCCCGGCACGCCCCCAGAGCCCGGTCCTTACTTGTGGTTGCGGTTCGGCACCGCCTGCGGCTGCACTTGCTGGAGCTGCTGCGGCGCGGGGCGTTTGCGGGCCTGGTCCAGCCCGGCCTGCGCCAGCGCGGGCCGCACCGCGGGGCTGCCGCCGTAGCCGGGCGGGCCCATGGCCGGGCCCTGCGGCGCCAGGCGGCCTCCCGGCAGCATCCCGGGGCGCTGCGGAGAGAACAGACCCGGTCAGCGCCCGCCGCGCCCGGCCCCGCGCCCCGCCCCGCGCCGCCCCGCCTCACCGGGTAGGCGGCTCCGGGCAGCGGCGAGCGGTACAGGCCCTGCCCCGGCGCCGGGCCCATCCGCACGGCCCCGGCCGGCGCCCCCGGGCCCAGCGCGGCCCCCGGGGCTGCTCCGCCGCCGCCGCCCCCCGCGGGCCCCGCCTGGAACCCGGCCCGCGCCGCCATCTTGTCCCGCACAAAGGGAGCGGAGCCGGAAACGGCCCCGGGCGGGCAGAGCGGGGGGGGGAGAGCGGGGGGAGCGCTCCGGGCCCGCGGGGGCGGCGCCCCCTGGAGGGGGGGAGGACCGAG
>JAWWEU010000072.1:4617278-4648338 GCA_035583155.1 Acropternis orthonyx | reverse complement strand
CCAGCCTGGAGAAGGGAAGGCTTTGGGGTGACCCCTGATTGGGGCCTCCCAGTACCTGAAGGGAACCTGCAGGGAAGGTGGACAGAGACTGTTGACAAGGGCCTGGAGTGCCAGGACAAGGAAATGGCTTCAGACTGCCAGAGGGCAGGCTTAGACGGGATACTGGGGAGAAATTCCTCCCTGGGAGGGTGGAATTCCCAGAGGAGCTGTGGCTGCTCCATCCCTGGAAATGTTCCAGGACCACTGGATGGGGCTGCCCCTGCCTGGGCAATGTGCTGGGGAGGGAGTGGGCAGGGGCAGCTGTGGCTGCTCAGGGCCTGGCTGTAATTAATCAGGTTCATTAGCACCCTCCCGTGCTCGGCTCTTCTCCAGTTCCCCTTCAAATCCCAGCCCGTGGCCTTTGCAGCTCTGGCCAGGAAGGATCAGAGCAGAGACTGCTCTGCTTGAAATGCAAAACACTCCTCTGCCATTTGCAGGAGCCACAGGGGCAGGGCCAGAGCCAAGGACCGGGAGGGCTTGGCATTTCGGTGTTCCCTGCCCAATCCCACTCCCTGTTGTTCCCTCTCCGTGGGGTCCTCGGGGCGTTTTGGGATGCCCAGGGTTGGATCAGCCTCACTGGTACTTTCTCTCTTTGGAGCTGGGAATTTTTAGGACACAAAGTGTGTCCGTGTAGGGGTTGTGCTCCAAGTGCCTCTAATGGGGTTAACCCAGGTGAAATTCCAGGTGGTCACTCCTGATGGATCTCAGGGGGGTCCCAAAGCTTGGAGGTGTTGGAGTTGTCAGGGATTAACAGCTCTGTGGGTGTTAATTCTCTCCTCTCTGTGCTTGAGAGCAAACGTCAGCACTGTGTCTCTTGGGATGAGTTCCCAGGGCAGGGCAGGAGCTGGCAGTGATGCTGGAGCTCACCGAGGTGCCCGTATCCCTTGGGATGAGTTCCCAGGGCAGGGCAGGAGCTGGCAGTGATGCTGGAGCTCACCGAGGTGCCCGTATCCCTTGGGATGAGTTCCCAGGGCAGGGCAGGAGCTGGCAGTGATGCTGGAGCTCACTGAGGTGCCCGTATCCCTTGGGATGAGTTCCCAGGGCAGGGCAGGAGCTGGCAGTGATGCTGGAGCTCACCTGGAGCAACACCCACGTTATCCCAGCCCCCAGCAAGGCTCAGCTCAGCCCCAGCTCCATGTGGGGGATATTCCAAACACCTCAGGCAGCACTAAAGCCTGGCCCAAAGCTTTCTCCTCCCCCTCCCTTTCTCTTGGCTCCAGGATTCCAGCTCTGCCCCCAGGAACATTCCAGGATGAGCCTGTCCCCACCTGCCTCCTGGGGAGCAATTCCAGCAGGAGAGAAAGGCTCGGTGTGGTGGAGTTGTATCATCGATATCATTCTTTATAGCATTGATATCATTCTTTATATCATCGTTAAGAGTAGCAGGTATTGATGTACAATGCATCTGTCATCTTATTGTGCTTCCTATGAAAATGTGTGTACATAGTACAGATACCGGAGAGAATTCCACACTTTATACACTTGAAGGCATTCAGAGATCAGTAACAGAAAAGAAAAATGGCACAAGAACAAGGCCTAAAAGCTACTGGATGGGTATCTACAATGGCATGATGCATATAGGTGTATATATATATATGTACACATATATATATAGTCATATATATTATATATAAGAAATATAAAATGCAGATGGCATAATAACAAAAAGAGTGTTTTCTTCAACAGGTGAGCCTCAAGGTCAAATCCCAGCCCCATCTTTAACAGCTTGAATGGGAAAGAGGAAGAAAGAAAATAAATAAATGAAACGAGGTGAAACATTAGGAAAAATCCATAAGAAAATTTATGGATGTGGCTGACCCACTGTCTTTGGGCAATCGCTGGACACAAAGGACTGACCCCCAGTTCCTAATTTTGGTCAGGAAGCAAATAAGAAGAAGAATAAAAATGGCAAGAACAGAAACGAAACCACAGCTTGGAAATAAAAACTACTAAAGAGACTTATTGCAAAAGCTCTTAAAGATAAGTAGCACTTGGGCCTGGGGGGGGGTGGGGCTCTGGCCTGGTGTGTGGGGCTGGGGGTGCCTGGGGGGGCCACACTGGGACCCCGGAGCGAGGGGAGGGCACTGGAGGGGGCACAGGCTGGGGCACAGACCCCCGGACCCCCCTCGGGACAGGGCCCAAGGAGGGGCAGGGACAGGAGGGATGGCAAGGCCACAGACACCCCAAAATGCCCAGGGCAGCTGCTGTCGGGGGGCTCAGGGCGTGGGAGCTGCCAGAGCCCCCCGAGAACCCCGGGGGGGTCACGGCTCCGGTGCCCACCCTGCCAATGCAGTGCCACAGGGGGGGTCCCTCCCCGTTTCTCCCCGGGCATGGCTGGTCTGGGGGGCTGCAGGGGGTCCCCTGGGCACGGCAGGGCAGGGCTGGTGCTGCCCAGAACCCGCGAGGGGCTGCAGGGAGGGCTCAGCACCGCCCGGGGGGGCAGTGCCCGGGCTGAGGGGGGTCCTCAGAGCCGCGGTGGCACCTCCAGCCGGGTGGCGCCGATCCCGGGGTGCCAAGGGGGATGCCCTGGAGAGGCGGAGGATGCCCTGGAGAGGCCCAGGGGTGGCATCTCGGTGGACGGGGGAGTGCCCAGGCGAGGATGGGCTGCCCATCCCGGGGGGCACCGAGGCTCTGTGGGGACCCCCCAACCACCCCGAGGGGCTCCCGCAGCCTCCTCCCCGGGCACGTGGTCCAGCTGAGGGGATGGGATGGGCATGGAGACGACGGAGGACGGACAGACGGACGGACAGGGCTGTGGGTGGAGGCCGCGGCCGGGCGGCTGCTTCTTCTTGGCTTCTGGGCTTGTAGTTAAAAAGGCCGAGGGGAGCCGGGCCGGCCCTGCCCCGGCCCCTGTGCGTGTGTCGCCCCCGGCACGGAGCGGAGCGGAGCGTCCCCGAGTCTCTGAGCGCGCGGGGCGGGCGCGGGGGCATCGCCCCCATGGCCGCGCCCCGGCTCCTGTCCATGTGGTGCCGCGTGCCCGGCGGCGACGGCCCCGCCAGGGCTCTGCCCGCGGGGAGAAGGGCAAGGGCGGCGCTCCCGGGGCTCTGGGAGCTCGGGCTGTACATCCACGTGTCGGGTTAGCAGGTGAAGTCCTCGAAGGTGCCCCGGGCCGGGTGGTGAGGTAGGATGTTGGCTGCGTACGTCATCCCTGCCGGGTGCCCCCGTATGCTCTCGCAGGGGTTCTGCGGGGCAAACGGCGTGTTTGGGGCGAGGGTTTCGCACAGATCCCCGCAGGGACCGAGCCCCGTGTCCCCACAGCACCTGGGCCTGCTCAAGACGGAACCCCCCACCCCACAGCCCCTTCTGGACGGCCCCAAAACGGTGATCCCCCCACCCCACAGCACCTCCAGGGTAGCCCAAACACGCTGACCTCCCCACCCCATGGCACCTCCTGGGCAGCCCCCCTGGTGTCCCCAGCAGCCCCCCTGGTGTCCCCAGCATCACCTGTTGGTGTCCCCAGCAGCTACCTTTGTATCCCCAGCAGCCCCCCTGGATCCCCAGCGTCCCCCATGCTGTCCCCACCAGCCCCCCTGGTGTCCCCCGCACTCACGTGGCGCTTCACGTCATCCATGCTCAGTGCCACGCCCTTGTCCGTGTTGTTCCTCTTGTGGTTCTTGCGGCACTTGCCCCCCCGGCACAGCCGGTGCTTTATCACCTGCCAGGGCCACGTTTGGGTGCCGTGAGGCCCATGGGTGGCCCTTCCCCACGTCCCACACGGCGCTCCAGCCCGGCCCGGGCTGCGGGACACGCTCACCTCGTAGGCGTAGTCGAACAGCTCCAGCACGGTGAGGATGCTGGCCCCGATGAAGAGCCCCATCTGCCCCCCGATGTCACCTGCGGAGCAGAGCGAAGCCATCAGGGTGGCATCAGGGACTCTGGTGGCACCGGCGCAGAGCAAGGGCAGAACTTGTCACCGCTGTGGTGCCCGGCCAGGGCAGCGGCATGTCCTGCTCTGCACGTCCTGCACGTCCTGGCGCCTTGGGTGACAGGGCCAGCGTGAGGCCACCTGGCCATGGTGGGCACTGGCTGGGGGCTGCCACAGGGTCCCCAAAAGCCACCAACGCTCACCCAGCAGACCGGCCACCTCGTACGCCTTCTTCTGCTCGATCGTCTCATAGTTCAGGGCTTCGAAGAAGATATCCAGCACCAGGATGTTCTCCCTGTGCGGGGCAGAAGGGGCGTCAGGCCGAGGTTTGGGGTGGAGGGAGCAGATGCCACCCCTCCCACCGAGGCCACCCCACGGCACCCGATGTACTGCTCCGACTTGTTGTACTTCTTGGCCAGGTATTTGGCCGAAGCCTTGCTGGGGATCTTCACCATGGAGAGCTCTTTGCCGTAGCGGGTCATGTTGCAGGGCATCTCGCAGATGCAGTACTCGTTGTCCTTCTCCACCAGGAAATCTGGGCAAGGGACAGAAGGGGGTGAGGGCTGGAGGACCCACCGCCCGCCGCTCCCCCCGCGGGGCCGGGCAGCCTCACCTAGGGCGGGGTCTGCGCACTCCTTGTACTGCTCCGGGGTGCAATAGGGGGCGTCACCTGGGGAGACACAGAGCGGGTGTTCCAGACGGGGCCGGGCGGGACCACCCTGGGGCGCCGGGCCCGGCGGGGGCTCACCTGGCATGTGCACCATGCGGCAGTTGCAGTTCTCCACCAGGTACCGCGTCTCGCAGTCGATCCGGCACGCCGTGATGCTGTAGGTGTCGTAGAACTCCGAGTCGCCCGCCACGGCCTTGCAGTCGCCCCAGGGAGGGGGCAGGTAGATGAGCTGGGAGGGGGCAGAAGCTGGGAGTGAGGAGAGAAGCCCCCCCGGCCTCCAGAGTGGCGGGGGGACAGGCTCTTGTGGTGTCGGTCCCCCCTCGGTCCAACATGGGGACAGGGTGGGAGGGAGAATCCCAGACAGCCCGCCCGGCTGTACCCGCTGCTCCTGGCAGGACACGAAGGTCTGGAACCCGGGGGCCACCCCAAAGCCCAGCTGGTCGATCAGCGGGGGCTCGTCCTGGCTGTGGATCTGCACCTTGATCCCGGCTTCGAACGAGGTCTCATCTGCAGCGGAAAGAGGCGGGGTGAGCCTGGCACTGCTCCGTGGGAGAGGGACCAGAACTTCTCCCTCCCACACTTCCCTGGGGCCAGTCCGTTCACCCACGTGTCCATCCATCTGTCCCTCTGTTTGCTGTCCTTGCCCCCTCTGCCCCTGACCCTCCGGCTCCACACCCGGGAGTGCGGCAGGGAAGTGTTTGCCTCTATTTATAAACAAGGGATGGCTCAGTGTCTAAACCATGGGGAGTTGCCATGGCGAAGAGCAAAGACAAGAGGGAAAGAAAGGGCCTGAAGTGCTGAGAAATGGAAGGAGGGGAGAGGAGGGAGCCTCAGGGACGTGGAGGGCTGGGGAGATGGGAAGGGGCTGGGAAGCGCCCCAGGAGCTGCTGGTGACCTGCTGGGGCAGTGGGTTACCTGTTTCCCCCCACACTGGCAGATACTCGTCCTGCTGGATGTCCAGCATGATCTCCAGGCCGTTGCCGGTGCCCCCCTTCATGGTGATGAGCCGGGGCTTCCCGTCCTGCCCCGCGTTGAACGTGTAGCACTTCCCGTAGCGGGTGAAGACCTGCAGGAGAGGAGGTGGGGCTGAGGCCGAGGCCCCTCTGTGCAGCCGCAGCACGGAGCCAGGAGGGCATCAGCAGCCCCAAACCACAGCCAGCCCCAGCCTGGGCACGGCCCAGCCCAGCTCCTGAGCCACGGGATCTCTCAGTGTTGGAACTGCCCGTCTTGGTGCGGGTAGGGGGGGAGACGTTCCCCACCGAGGCACAGGGATGGGCTCGGAGGAGAGGCTGCACATTCCCAGCACCCCCAGCCCCACAGAGCCCCCAGGGTGGGGCACTCAGCCCTCTGCTGCACCGCTGCCTCCTCCAAGCCCTCCTCCATCCCTGCAGAGGACGGGGCTGGATGGGATCCTGGACCCCCCTGTCCCTCCTCAGCCGCTCCAGCTCTTGTCTCCAGCACCCGGCACGGCTCCAACGCCACTGCCAACCCGGGCAAGGGGCGCATGAGGGCAGGGGGCTCAGCCACAGGGGGCTCAGCCACAGGGGGCTCAGACCACAGGGTGCCCCACGGGCAGTGATGCCCCAAGCACGGAGGTGCCCGGCACCCCCTCCGCAAGCACAGCCCCGGCGCTGCTCTCCGTGTCCCACCAGCAGCTCCCTGGGGCCGTCCCAGCTCCGGTGAGACACTGAAATATCAGCCTGTCCCCGAGCGAGCTCCAAGAGCAGCGTCCCCCGCCGTGCCTGGTCCCAGCCGGTGCCGGTGCCGGTGCCGGAGCTGCTCCCCGTGCGGGGCCACCCCGGGGCTACTCACCGGCACGAAGTCCCCGGGGCCGCAGCGCTGGCCGCGGTAGTGGCAGCTCAGCAGCATGTCCTCCAGCCGGTGGCAAGTGCGGTTAAAGAACCCGAGCAGATTGAGGGGCTCGTCCTCCTCCTCCTCCTCCTCCTCCCAGGGGCCGCGCCGGGCCGGGGCGAAGCCCAGCTCCATGCCCGGCTCATAATCCACCAGCGGGGCCAGGTAGAGCAGGTCCTCGCGGCTGAGCTGCGAGACCCGCACGCGGTTGATGTTGCAGAAGGTGACGGCGGGGAAGGTCATCTCGGGGCTGTCCTCCTCGCTGAGCAGCGTGACGTGGTGGTACTCCAGGTAGTAGGCGATGCGGTCGGCCACCTGGTAGAGGAAGACGGAGAGGGACAGGAGGAAGGCCAGCGCCCAGAGCGCCTGCCGGGCGCCCAGGCTGCCCTCCACGAAGATGTGGCTCAGCCCGTGCAAGGTGCAGCTGCTGGCAAAGGCCACCAAGTCCGTGGCTGGCCCTGCATCCTCCTCCTCTTCTTCATCCTCCTCCTGCCCGTACAGGAACTCATCTGCTCCGTCTTCTCCCTTCCCTGTGGCTGCAGAGTCTTCTGGTCCTTCCTCGTTGGAGAAGGAGATGGTGCAGAATATCTGGACGGGCATTGTCTTCTCTGGGGGTCCCAGCCTGGGGTCCTGGCCCCTGCCCTGCCACAGCCTGGGGGTCTTCACTGTTCGGGGTGTGGGTGAGAGGGGCTGGGGGAGAGCAGGGCAAGAGGAAGGGGCAAGTTCAGAGAGGAGAAATGGAGGAGGGAAAAGGAGTGAGGGCGAGGAGCAGAGGGATGCTCAGAGGGGACGGAGAGAGGAGGGTATAAGAGGAGCAGGAGGAGGGGAGGAGGAGCGAGGGGCGGTTCTGTGGGCTCCTCACGTCCCCCGGGACGGGCCGGCCGCGGCTGCCGGGACGGAGCAGAGACACCACCGGCTCCAGGAGCACCTCGGGAGCTCCCGGTGCTTCCCGGGGGGCCGGAGGGGCTGCCGGGGCTGAGCACCCCCTGCGTGTGGGTACCCCACGCCGTGCCCTCCACCCTCGCCGTGTGGCACAGCCCTGGCAGCGCGAGCGGCTGCTCCAGCCAGCCCTCCCTGCCGGGTGCCAGGCTGTCTCCAGAGCCACCATATGCCGGGCTCTGCGTGCTCCTCGTCAGCGCAGCTGGAGACAGAGGTTTTCCCAAAATGCCTGTGACGTTGTCCTGCTGAAGTGGGGCGGTGCCAGGAGGGCAGAAGGGTGGAGGTGTCCCCAAGTTCTCATGGTGCTGATCCTGCCCTGGCAGGGCCCGTCCCTGTGTGCTCATCCCCCTGTGCCATGGGGCAGCAGATTGTGCACGGGAGCATCCAGCAAATCCAGCGTTCCGAGGGGCGTGAGGTGCGTCCTCCCCTGAGCGGGGCTGGTTTGGGCAGGATTTGGGTGCTCTTCAGGTGGTGACTCCTCCTGCAGAGCCCCCGCAGGGCCGGGTGTGTCACCTTGTGCTTCAGATCCCAGCGGGGCTCCGGGAGCCACTGCTTCCCTCAGGGAATGGTATCCAGGCCTCCTGAACCGTCCAGGTGAGGGTCCTGAGGAGCAGCCCTGGTGCAGGGTGGTGGGATGGAGCTGCCATCCAGGCTGGCTGCTGGGAGCTCGGCTGTCTCCTCCCTGCAGCAGCGCGGCCCCTGCTCGTGGTTTGCTGTTTTCCTGCACTCAGCACTTCATAAAAGCATCCAGAGACCACAGAACGATCTCCAGCCCCATCCCAGCCCCGCAGCCGCCAGCACCGGCCCAGGGGGAAGGGGAGCATCTAAATCCAGCAGCAATGGGATGCACAGGGGCTGAACGGGAGGTTCTGGCTCAGGTCTGAGTGGGATGAGCTCAGCCAAGCCCCTGGTTCAGCCTCTGCGCCCTGCCAGGGGTGACTGATGGTGTGACAGGTGGGTTGTCCCATCCTGAGGCTCCCTAAGCTCAATATTCCCAACAGCGCCCTCGTGTAAGAGGGATGCTGCCACCTTCCACAAAGTTTGGGGACTTGGGAGGAAGGGAGGGTGACCTTGGGGACGAGAGCCAGAGCCACAGGATGAAATTTCATCAAGCTGAGAGCAAGGTCGTGCCTTTTGGGAGCAACTCAGAGAGTCTGAGCTGGAAACTCCCCCTGGGAAAGGGGCCCAGGGATGCAAACTTGGGGGCTGGGAGCCACCAGGACATGGAGCTTTGACGGAGGATGAGCTGCAGCAGCAGCACCATGGACAGGGCTGGGCTATAAGGGCTTCAGGGACTCACCTGGGGATGGGGTTTGGGAGCACTGGGCTGGCTCAGCCCTGTGGGAGCAGGCTGGGAGCAAGCTGGGCTGATCCCACACAGACCAGCACTGGAGGATTCTCTTGGAAGGGAGGGGCAGGTAGGAGGTGGCTGAGGTTGGGGTGGGGTATCTGGTGCTCCCCAGCTCTGGGACAGAGTTTCTGTGCCGGTAGTGTAGGAGGAAGAGGAGAAGGGAGGTGGAATTGCAGGCTGAGGGGGTTTGTTTAGCCCTGTCAGGGCACGAACAGGCGAGTGCTGCTGTCCAGTCGCTGCTGGTGTGAGCCAGAGGCTGATCCGATCCCTTGGCACAGGGAGGTTTTAATGTGCCTTCTTGGGAGCGATTGCAGCAGGGAGAGAGAGATGCTGTAATGAAAACGTTCCATCATCGACTGGGGCCATTAACCTGCCTCGCTCGGCTTAAACAGCTCGCGGGGAGCGCCGGGGCCGGTCCTGGGGCCGGGGGGACGAGCTCGGCTCCGGTTACACCGCCTGTCCCAGCGCCGACACCCGAGCCGGGCTGAAGGTGACAGGGGACACTCCCAGCCGGGTGGCACCGGCGCCAAGGGGAGCGTGTCCTGACCCCGCAACCGGGGACAAAGCGTGGCAGGGGTGGGGGTGCCGTCCTGGTTTGCGCGAGTTTTGGAGATGCTGGAGGAGTCCTTGGGCTCGTTCCAGCTCCTCCCTCGCCGGGAGTTATTTTTACCCTCTCTCAGGTAAAGCTTTGGCGGGGGCGAGGGACGGGGGATGTTATAATTAGCCGTGACATCAGCCCCCGTGGCGGCTCCTGCTGGGACGGGGCCGCCAAGCCCGCCCCGCCGCCGGCACCGGGGATGCTCCTCCTGCCGCAGCGAGGGATGCGGGATGGGCCAGAGGGACGGGCTTTTCCCGGCTCCGGCGCGGGGTTTGGCCGCTGTCCCGGGCCGGTCCGGCCCCGCTGCCCGCTCCGCATCCCGTCACGGGCCCGGGAAAGGAGGTTCCCCGGAGCGGGGGAGCATCACGGAGGCGGCGGGGCGGAAGGGGGAGCGGGAGGGGGATTTGACGGCAGCAACAGCACATTTCACAGCCTGTCACGCTTTAATGGCAGAGGAGATCAAAGCCGGGATGGAGTTATTCATAGAGATAAACCAATCCCCGAGGAGGCGAGGAGAAAACAACACTGCAAGCTCTGTTATCCCAGGTCTGCGAGCCCCGGGGACGCTGTCGCAGAAAGCGCCCGGGGAGCTGAGCCCACTGGGTTTTGTGGTGGGCACTGCCCGCCCCTGCCAAAGGCCGGCTGAGCCGGGGCCGAGCTGCCCACTCAGCGCGGGGGGGCCCGGAGGTCGGGGCTGCCCGGTGGGGAGGGCTGGGATGGGGATGCAGCCCCACCGCAGCCAGAGCAGCGTTGGGGGGGGGGGGTATTTGGGGCAGGGGAGCACCCCGCGGCCAGGCTGCCCCGCTCCCACCACACAGCCGGGACTTGAAAGGGAGAAAAATGAGTTTTTCCACGTGCTTTGCAGCTCCCAGAGCTGCCAAGATGGTGGTGGAGGGACCTGCAGTGCTGTCATCGCCACTCCAGGCGGGATGAGCCGCTCTGGGACGGCTCCAGAGCTGCAGATCCCTCCCGGACCCTGGCGAGAGGCAGACAGAGCAGAGGCAGCCGAGCAAGGTGGGATTGCCCGGGATCTCTGCCGGGACTAATCCTGCTCCCTTATCAGATGCTGCCACCTTGCCTGCGCTCGCTCCGCCGGCCAAGCCGGGCGCAGCTTGTGTTATCCAGCCCTTTATCCCCCAGATTAGACGCTTCACAGTGGATTAGCATGTCATATTCTAATGCAGAAAAATTGATGATTAAAAAGGAGTTTTTCCTCTGTATTATTCCCCACCTCCGCCTCCTCTCCACCCCGTCCCTGCGGGCCCACCAGCCCCAGCCGTGGGGACCGGTGATGCCGCGGCGCTGCGGGATGAGGGAGCTGCATCCCTGGATTAAGCAGGGGGTGGGACACAGGAGACCCAGGGTGCCTTTTTGGGGCTGTGCGGTCCCTGTGCCACCCTGCCCCGGGGTCACCGGCTGCAGACTCAGCACCTGCAGGCGGGACTTCAACAAAAAGCACATTATGGTGAGTAATGTCCTAAGTGGACTTCATTATGGAGCCGGGGCCTCCCTGGCTCCCGTTGTTCCGTATGATTTCATATCAGATGAGCCTTATCTCCTCTCCAAACGCTTCCATTTAAACTCTATTAATCTTTCAAAGCTTCCCTGGGTGAGCGCCTCCCAGCCGGCCCCGCCGGGTGCCGGTGCTGCTGCCCTGCGGCTCCGCTGCCTCGGGGGGCTCTGCCGGGACCCCCCTCAGCTCCGGGGGTGCCTCGGTGTGTACCCGGAGCCAGGCCCTCCTCTGTGAGCCGCCTCGTCCTCCTCGCCGGGATCTATTTACGCTCCTCTAACTGACCCACTTCGTTGTGCTGGGAGCTGCCGTTCCCGGGGGCAGAGTCCCTCCGTGCCACGCAGAGGGCACCAGGGCTCGGGGAGGGCGCTGCCGAGGAGCCGCTGATTCCCGGGAGGCTGGGACTGTCCCCGCGGCTGTTTATCCCGACGCCTCCCCGTGTCTCCCGCCGGTCACGAATCACCCCATAAAGCAGGTTGCGATTTTTTTTTCCGACATCCTTCACAATTGCTCAGACAGTCCGTGCAGGCAGATTCGAGCCGGCGGTTTTATCGGAGGGGGGAATGAACACGGAATTCCGGCCTGGTTTCCTTGCTGTGTTTGCTCACTCCGGCTCCAGCTCCGCATCACGGTTTTCAAATCTAATCTAATCCAAGCAGGGGAGTCTCAGGGCCCCGGCGTGTGGTGCCTCTGGATGGATCTCCCTGTTGCTTTTTGCTGCTGGGAGAACAAGGAGCAGGGGTTTAAAATCCCTGAGAAACCAGAGGGTGGGCGGGAACACCCTGGGGGTAAGAGCCTGGATGCAAACGCACCAAACCCTCCACGCAGCAAAAAAAACTCCAGAAGAAAATAAAGAATTGGCTATAATATCCAATTGCTGGGGCTGTATAAATAAATAAGAGCTGGAGGGGAGCTCCTGGAGCCCTGGCTGGAGCAGGAATTGCAGCGCTGCCTCGAGAGCCCCGGCCAAGCTCCACAGGCAATAAAGCAAAGGTGGCTGTGAATGGCCTCAGAAATTAAACTGAGGCAAAAGGCCACGAGAGCGATGATTTCCGGGGCTCCCTGAGGAGCGCTGTGGCTCCACAGCCTTGGGGGACCTGCCCCCTCTGCTCTGGCTTCTTCCCACTGGATATCAGAGGCAGAGGGGGAAAACAGCACCAGGATCTTCCTGGGCAGACCCTTTGGAATCCCCAGCCAGCTCCTTGCTGTTGCCCAGGCTGGGGCTGGGATAAACACCGAGGGGAGGTTGAGGGGGAGCAACCTGGAAACCCCCATATGCTGGTGTTGTCCAGGGCTGCACTTCCAGCCTGTGGATCCCTTGGGACACTCGTGCCCGGGGCTGCACTTCCAGCCTGTGGATCCCTTGGGACACACGTGCTCTGGGTGCTCAGTCCTCAGCCGTGACATTCTCGCCTCTGTTGCAGCCGGATACCCCTCGAAAGCCTCCTCATCTCTTCCAGTAGCCACAAATGCCATTACAGCTTATTAATAATCATTAATAATTCATTTGCTAATGAGTCTTTATGAGCAAAGGCATCGCAAGAGGAGCAGGAATGGCCTGAGGTGCAGCTGAGCCACTCCAAGCTCTTGGCATGACACCTCTGGGTGTGTGCGGTGCCTCCAGCTGTGCGTGACCCCTCCGGGTGTGCAAAGAGCTTTGGGGGTGTCTGTGTGACAACTTTGGGTGTGCAAGGAGCTCTGTGTGTGTGTGACACCTTTAGGTGTGAAAAGAGCTTTGGAGGTGTGTGTGTGTGTGTGAGACCTCTGGCTGTGCAAGGAGCTCCGAGTGTGCAACACCTCCAGCGTTTTGGGGCTGTGACCCAGAGTTTTGTGGGTGTGCACAGAGCTCTGGGAGGGGGGAGTGTGACAATTCCAGGTGTGCACAGGGCTCTGGGGGGTTGTAACCCCTCTGGTGTGCCCAGTGCTCCTGTGCAGGGTGTGCTGCCTGGCACTGCTGCTGTGGGTGTTGCTGGAGATGGACACGGCCCCTGGGCAGGGCCAAGGGCTTAATGAGCCCCATCTGAGCCTGAGCCTGATCCCAAATATCCTTCTCCCTCCTTCCCTAATCCAGCGCTTGGAAGTTTGAGGAACTGGATGATCCACCTGTGCCTCTCGGAGCTCTAATGAAGCATTGGTGAGGCACAGGCACGTGCCAGCCTCTCACTGTGCCGTGCCCAGCACCAGTGTCCTCACCCTGCTTGTTCCTGACCCTCTTCTTCTTCGTGTTGGCCAAGATCGTGGTGGGCTCCGTGGTACCCAGGTCCACCGTGGCATCGTTGTCCTGCTGCAGAGCCAATGTGAAATGCAACTGGCATCCAGCAGGAATCCCCCTCTCCATGTTCATGTCAGCGTGGGGTGAGCAAAGCCACGAGCAGCCAAGGGATCGCCGATCCTCTGCCTGGGAATGTCTGGGTGGAGCTGGAATGAGGAGGCAGCCGAGGAGCAACGTCGGCATCTCCGCTCCGTGCCCTCGGGCTGAACTGCCCTCGGCTGGTTTCCGGGTGGTTTGCTTTGAGCAGAACGCGGCGATACTCGAAAACCTCCAAGCTGCCGAGGGGAAGAGAGCCGGGGCACCATCCCCCCGACCCGCCGCAGCTCCCGGGAGAGCCGGGCCAGCCCCAGCGGCCGCTCCTCTGCTCCATCAGCCCCGATTACCCCGCGCCAGGCAGCCCGTGCGTCCCGCTGGGCTTGCTCCGCTCGCCTGGAAAACGATGCCACCTCCGGGGTCAAACTCTGCTGCTGCTCAGCGGTGGATTGAGGCCGAGGAGGGGGATGAGGCCGGGGATGCAGGTGAGGACGGCACGGCTGAGGCCCCCGGGAGCCCCGCCGGGGTGCCCGAGGTGAGGCGGCGCCCCGAGGGGACGGATCCGTGCGAGCACTTTGCCGCGCTTATAAGTTATTTAGGAGCCCGTGTGCCGCTTTAGAAGTGATTTACATAAATCACTCGAATGTCTTACAGAATCTGTAAACGCGCCGGCTCCTCCGGGGACCGTGCAGGGAAGTGCTGGATGCCGGGATGGTGCTGGGGAGCGGCCCCGCACCGGGACGGGGCTATCCGGGGTCAGCGGCCGTCCCCGCCGCCGGCGCTGTCCCCAAGTTGTTCTTCCAGAGCCAGATGGACCCATGTGGTTTGTTTATTAGCTGTCAAAAGCTCCAGGAAATGTCTGGGTATCAGTAATTCCCGTGCCTGGTCTCTCCAGCTGCGCTGGAGATGCTCCTCACTCCCGGCTCCGTGATTATCCACTAACGCTGCACCGCGGGGGAGCTCCGCTCGCCACGGGGTCTCCCGGGCTTGTGACAGCCACGGGGCCGTGTGGGGCCACGGGGGGCCGGGGGTTGGATGGTGGGTCCCCCCGAGGGGGCCGGGGCCTGAATCCTGTGGGGCTGAGCGTCGAGGCAGAGCAGGGGACCAGCAGCATCCCCTGGTTGAGCACCAGCAGCCTGAGTGTTGTACCCGTCCCTCCGAGCTGCAGGACACCCCAGCACGCACCAACTGGGCAGCTTTGGACGACACAAGAGGTTTTTTTCAGGTGCAGAAGTTATGGTATTCCTGGGATTGCAGGAGCCGAGCCCCAACTCCCCCCGGCTGGAGCGAGGTGGGCAGAGGGCTGAGCAGGGGGCACAGGGGTGCAGAGAGGTTTTAGGGGCACAGGGGGCAGATGCTGGGGTTTAGCAGGGTCTGAGGGGTGCAGCAGGATCTGGTGGTGCCCAGTGGGGCTCACCAAGGTGAGAAGGGAGGTGGGGAGGCTCAGCAGGGAGCAATGAGGTGCTGGGGGGTACAACGAGATGTTGCTGGATTGGTTCTCCATCACAGCAGCTCCAGAGCTGGGAGGAAGGAGCAGAGGGATGTGGTTGGGCTTTGCTGGGACTGCTGCAGACCTTTCCTGCTCCCTCCCTGGCTCTCCCTCTGTGCACTCGGTGTTTCCAGGGCAGAGGATGCAGAATCCAATGCAAAAGGCAGCGGCATGATCTCCACGTCAAACTCAATTCTCCCTAGTGCCAGCTCAGCCCTGGAGCCTCATGGAAACGGTCCAGAGGTCTTAATCCTCTGCAGCTCATCGAGGCTGTCCCGTGCACACTCCCCGGGGCTCTGGCTCGGCCCTCCGTGCCCGGGAGCAGGATGGGGACAGGGAGCTGGGCTGTGGCTCTCCCGGAATCAGCTCACAGGCTGTGAGAAGGAAAAGCTGCAAACGCACATTGCACCACGCCAGGCACTGCCACTCCGTGTCCCACCCAGCCAACTGACCCCCAAAAAAGGGGCTTCACGAGCACGGGGCACCTTCCTGAGGCGTAATCCCCTGTTTACATGGGGCGGCCCCAATTCCTGACCCATGTGCCATAGTGGGGCGTGGAGACCTCTGGGTTTCTCAGGGCTCCGGGGGAACTTCCCGGCGCGGGGAGGGAGGGGAAGCGCAAGCTGGGAGCCGGCGGGGCCGCGCGTTCCCGCAGCGGAGCCAGGATCCAACTCATAAATAATGAAGTAGCAAGTGTGAAACATTGTTCTGTGCTGCTAATGAGTGCCAGGGGGCGCGGCCCCGAGACGGGGGCGACGGCGAGGGAGAGTCCCCCTTCCCTGCAAAAGGGGGTGGATATCTGTCCCTGCCTGTCCCACCCCACAAAAGGGATGGGTGTCTGTCCTTGCCTGTCCCACCCCACAAAAGGGGTGGGTGTCTGTCCCTGCCTGTCCCATCCCTGTGGATGTGAAGCTCTGGGCACAGCCCTGGTGATGGGGATCTCTCAGCTCCCACTGTCCTGAGGGGGATCAGGACCTGCCCCTCAGCCTTGAGTTTCCCTCTCCAGGCTTTAAGGTCATGCCAGGATTTTGGGGCTGGGGCGAGGAGATCACTGCACCTCCCTGTGCATCCTCCTCCCTGTCCTGGCTGCAGCGGGGGAGCTTTGGTGGACACCAGACACCTCCCTGGTCTTGAGGGGCTGGGAAGGGTCGGGACAGAGCTGGGGGAGGCAAATGCTTCCTGCTGGGTCTGAGAGGGTTCAATCCCCTGTATGGGATGAGTCTGAGCCTGGCCAGCTCCACTGGAGCATCCCTGCATCCTGCACAAGGGTGCTGGGGAGCACCCAGCCCTTGGGGGAAGATGGAGCGGAATGAGCAACACCAGCCCCCCCCAGTGTGACTGATGATGACGCAGGATGAAAGGGGAGGTGGGAAAAGCCTGGAGCATCCCAGGCTGGGCTTCCCCACGGCACCCAGCAGAGCTCTGTGTGCCGGGGATCCTGTCCAGGCTGCAGGGTGATGCTGTGAGCTGGGCTGGAGGGCTGAGAGCAGCCCACAGTCCCCAGGATGCTCCTGGGTGGGTGCTCTGGGGGGCACACGGGCAGTGCCCCATCACTGGGTGTCCCTGGGCTGCCCCTGGCGATGCTCTCCCAGCAGCCCTGAGGGTGGGCACGGGCAGGAGGCAGCTCCTCCGCCTCCTCCTCACCCCGGATATTTTGGCTGGGGCAGCCCCTCATTTGCATTCGTGGCATGTCCCCCCCCAGCCCTCCCTCCCGTGGCGTGTTGGGCCCGCGGCGCTGCCACCGCTCCTGTGCCGGCACGGCCCGGCGGCCACTCAGCACTGGCTGACCCCACTGACCACCTGGCTGTCCCCACTGTTTACCTGGCTGTCCCCATTGACCACCTGGCTGACCCCACTGACCGTCTGGCTGTCCCCCTTGATCACCTGGCTGTCCCCACTGACCACCTGGCTGACCCCACTGACCACCTGGCTGTCCCCATGAGACCCTGGCTGTCCCCATTCAGCCCTTGGCTGTCCCCACTGACCCTCCCTGGCTGTCCCCATCACCTCCCTGGCTGCCCCCCTCACCCCCAGCTGTCCTCGCTGACCCTCCCTGACTGTCCCCATTGGTCCCTGATCTCCCAAGTGGCCGCTGAAGGTAAAAGGCTGCAGAAGGGGCCGAAGCATGGAGAGGACCAACATGTGCTCAGGCAGTTCTCCCCAGCCTGTGGGGTCTGGGCAGCCCCAAAACCCTCCCTGGTGAGGCCCCTCTCCATCCCCTCTGTGCCAGTGAGAGGGGAGGGGCAGCACCTCCTGCAAAAGCATCCCTGGACAGTGCAGGCACCTTCCCAAAATGCCGAGGGGAACAACGGTGGGACCCCACTGGGGTGCTCTGGGCTGATGGTGCATCTCCCAGTGCTGGTCCCCACCAGCCTGGCAGGGGCCCCCAGGGCAGCACCGAGCCTGGCCCAGCCCAGGCAGACACAGGAGGCAGCAGGAATGAACAGGTCAAACAACTCCCAAAAAAGCTTCTGCAAGGGCTGGGACCCCCGTGCAGGGGTGGGGGGGCTGCCAGGGCCCCGTGCAGGGGCAGCACCGTCCCAGCCCCACCAGGCACAGACCTGCCTGTGCCAGGCTGCCAGGGGAACCCAGGGAGCAACAGAGATGTAGCACAGAGCCAGCTTTCTCTAATCAAATCCATTAAATCATCCCAGCCTGCTCGCAAGGAATAATCCAGGCAGGAATAACAAACCAGCTGTGAGTCTATTTGGCTTTTGCCGGTTGGAGGGGACACAGAACACGGGGATTTGGAGCCCGCCAGGGGAAGGCAGGGAGGTGGGATGAGGGTCCCTGGGGGCGTTTCGGCGCAGAAAACACAACTGAGCGTTGGGAAGAGCCCGGGACTGGGCCTGGCAGGGACACACACACCAGGGCTGGCCCTGCTGGAGGGGATCCAGCCCCCCCCCGGGCTGCACCTTGCCTCCATTTAACAAACAAAATGCCTGATGGCTGACAGGAGAGACCTGCTCCGTGGAGAGAGCCGGGGAATTCAAGGCAGAGGATTGAAATTCCCTGTAATTGTGTCGGGACCGGCGGCGGCTCCGCAGACACCCGACCAGGCATGGCATACGAGCGGGACATCCCTGGGCTGGTGACGAGGACGGGGACCCCGAGCAGCGCAGACACACCCAAGCCACAATCCACACCGGGGCCGGCTCGGGAACAGCCAGCCCGGCTGCCGAATTGATGAGGCAGCACCCGAATAGCCGGCACTGTTTCATTCCCAGCTGGACGGGGAGAGGCAGCCGCAGGGATAAAGGCTCGATTGTGCTCTGGATCCCTCTGGATCCGTGCACCGGCGCAAGACCAACCTCTGTGCCACCAGGACCCGCGTTCCCAAGGGGTTGCGGGGCTCCCTCGGGTCCCTGCCAGCCGTCCACGCTCTCCCCGCTTTCCCACCGCTGCCTCCTCCCCACGGCACGCGCAGCCCTGCTCTGCAGAGCCCAGACCATCCCGGGCAGCTCTGCCCACGTGGGAATGCCCCGCGGAGCCACTGCCGGGGCCGGCCCGCATCTCCGAAACCCCGCGGCATCCCCTCCGAGGAGACGCTGCCGGTCCTTTCCGAGCGGGAAGGAGGCAGGAATGGCCACAGGTGGGCAAACCCCCTCCTGGCGCTGGGCAGGGGCCGCGGGGGCACTCACCACTTTGAAGTCTTCGGGGCTGCACTGCTCCCCGCGGAAGAAGCAGGACAGCAGCATCTCCCGGATGTCGTGGCCGGCGCGGTCATAAAACTCCAGCATGTTGAAAGGCTTGGGCTTGAAGTTTCGGAAGTTCGCCTTGTCCTGCAGGATTTCCAGCTGCTTCTCGTCGGCGGTCTGGGTGTCTGGGATCTCGTACCTTGGGGGAAAGAGCAGGGGGAGGCTCAGGCCTGGCTGGGGCGGCGGCTCCTGCTGGGAAAAGCCGCCTGGGACTCGCAGGATCCGTGTCTGCCCCGAGCCCAGCGCAGGCTCTGCACCGTCCCGCTCTGCACGTGGCATTTCCAGAGCATCCAATGGCACAAAGCAGCCCAGGAGTGTGTGAGAGGTGACAGGAGGATGGGCGAGGGGGACAGGCCGTGCTCCAAACCATCCCACTTGCCCCAGAGCTGGTCCTGCAGCACCAGCCCTGGCTGAGGCCACTCAGCCGCCTGCCCTGTGCCTTTGGTGGCATCATGGTGAGGTGGCGGCCTCACCAGGACAGGGGCTGAGTGCGGTGGGTCTCAGCTCCGGTGTCAAGGCTGCAAACCCCTCCATGGGGCACGAGAGGGGGCAGCGGTGAAGCCCATTGGCATCAGCACAGGCAGGGAGTGCACCTTGCTGTGGGCACCAGGCTCATGGCAGAGGCCTGGCAACACCAAGGAGCCACCACAGCCATGGGGACAGGCTGGGGAGGGTGGGCAAGGGGCCACCACAGAGCCCCACAGCCCAGGGAACGGCACCAATCTCCCATCCTGCGGTGTGGTGATGCTCAGTGGTTTCACCTGCTGCCATCCCCAGCCTGGCAGCGTGTGTCAGACACCCAGACATGGTGCTGGAGCCAGGGGTGATGGATCAGCCCCGAAGGCATCCCAGGGTGGCCCTGGCCTTGCTGCATGTGCTGCACGCTGGGGACAGAGTGGGACTGGTGTGTGCCTGAGCCATCCAGGGCAGCCCAGCGTGGGAGCCACGTGCCACAGGATCAGCAGCAGGACCTGGTGGCTCTTGGCTGTATCCAGGAGGACCTGCTTCCTCACGGGGTCTAAGGAGAACGCATGGGACCATGGGTGGTGGCCTGGCCTGGCACATGGAGCTGCCACCTCAAAGCACCGGCACCCACCTGTTGTTGAGCAGGGCCAGGAGCTCCCCAGCGTGGTACAGGTCGTTCTTGGTCACTCGGCTGAAGCGGAACTCGTTGAGGTTGCAGAAGGTGACGGCGGGGAAGGTGAGCCTGGTGGCCGCCACCTCGTCCAGCTTGGTGACGTGGGGGTACAGGAAATAGTACTGGATGCGGTTGGTGCAGACGAGGGCGAGCAGGGCCAGCGAGCCCAGGAAACAGAGCGCCCACACCACGCGCTTCAGCGAGAGCCGCTCGTACGAGAAGATGTGCGAGAGCCCGTGCAGGGTGGAGCTGCTGGCGAAGGCCTGGATGCTCACCGGTTGCCCGCTGTCCACCTCCTCCTCGTCCACTTTCAGGTCCATCATGGTCCGTGCCAGCACCCCGGGGTGGCCACTCTGCCGAGACAGGGAGCCCGTGGGCGCTCGGTGCTGCCGCTGCCTCGTGGGTGCTGCGAGTGCCCGGCCCACGGGCAGCCCCCACCAGGGGCAGATGCTTTGCTGTGCCCTGCTCTGCCCCCCAGCCTACACGTATGTATATAAATATACACACATACATGTATATGTATATATATATATATATATATTTATTTGGATGCAGCCTCTTGCATCCGCTCCCCTCCCGCCTCCTCTCTGCCCTCCCCATCCCGTGGCAGGACCGGGGTGCCGTGCCCCTCCAGCCCCCACCTCACCTCCCCCTCCGCTCCCTTTGCCCCCTCTCCCCGCTCCCCCTCCGCCTCCCCCAAATGGCACCGTCGCATCGACAACCAGATGGAGGAATCGCGGCTGCAAACCTGGGATCGGGGCCGGCGGCCGTGGCCGGAGCTGGGCTCGTGGTGCTGCCGCTGCGCTCCGGCTGCCGGGGCTGGGATGAGCCTCTCACTGGGAAAACGGGAGCGGGAGACGTGCGGGCACGGAGGGTGCGGAGGCACCGAGCCCGGCAGCGGCGGGGGAACCGGAAAGGAAAAGGGGTGGGGGGTTGGGGGGGGGGGAAATAAAAATAGCCCCGGTGGTACCTTGGTGCAAGAGTGGGAGCCGGGGATGCGCCGGGGCCTCGCTCAGCACCGCGCGGGGGGACCGCGGGCGACCATCGCCGGGGAGGAGGCGGCTGCCGGGTGCGAGGAGGAGAGAGGAGGAGAAGGAAGGCGAGCAGGAGGCTGCTTCCCTGCCAAACACATGGATACCTCCCCCTGTGGCTATCTGGGAGCTGGTGATTTCTTCAGATGCATAATCCGCATGAAGTCATTGTCTGTGCGCTGGTGGGGCCGGAGGCCGCGGAGAGGTGCCGCAGGCCGGTGGGCAGCGAGGAGGAGGAGAAGGAGGAGGAGGAGGAGGAGGAGGAGGGAGAGGCGCAGGAGCGGGGCGCTCCAGCGATTGCAGGCGCTGGCAGGGGCTGTTGGTGCTGCTGCCGTGTGCATGTGGGTAATGTGTGTGTGTGTGTGTGCGTGTGTGTGTATGTGTGTGTGTGTGCGTGTGCCGCTCCCATCCCCCAGCGCCTGCCAGTGATGCTCCGGCTCTTCGCTCTGCCGGAGCCCCCCCCGGCCCCCCCCTCACAGCCCTGACCTGTCTCTCCCCGGCCACGGCCCCTCCTGCCCTCTGGGCTTCCCCCGTGGCAATCCCAGCCCCGGGGCAGGTGCTCAGAAACCCCTGGGTTTGTGCTTTGGAAGGGGTGGATGGCGGGCACCTTCCAGCCCTTTCCAGCCGCCTGCCGGGGGTGGGTGGCCGTGGGGCACACGGCGCCTCGAGTGTCCGCCTCGGGGTCGCTGTGCTCAGCCCTGCTCTGCTGCCTGCGGCGTGGCCCCTGTCACGGTGCTTGTCACGACGGGGACAGACCCTCCCAGAGACTCTGGGCTCCTGCCCCCTCAGCGTGTTCTGCCCCTCTCCGTCGTCCCCGGGGTGCTCCTGGGGCAGGAGGCAGCGGGTGCTGGGTGCTCTGCTCCTCCGCGGGAGGAGCCCCACAGCAGTGCCCAGCTTCCCCCCGGTGCCAGCACGTCTCCCACCCTGCTCCTCCTCCAGCTGAGGCTGCCCCGGGCAGTGGGTGCCCTCACCACCCGAGCCGAGGCTGCAGCGGCGCCCGCCCACTGCTCCCAGTAAGGTGGCTGCGGTCAAATGGAAAAGGATGTCTCAACGTCCTTTACAAGTGTGATGTTGGGAAGGGACAGCCAGACCCCAGGGCTGTCATGCCAAGCTGTGTCCTTGCCCGGAGGTGCCTTCCCAGCGCGCTGTCCCCGCCTGAACCGCGGCAAACAGGAGAGTGGGCAGTTTGGGACACAGCAGGGTTAGGGACACGCACCCCCTGTCCCCGAATTCCGGGGCTTGGACGCTCCTGATTTGGTCCTTTTCTGGAGCATCCTCTCCCCTGCCTGCGCAGGAACCCGGGGTTTTGCAGTGGAACCTGCTCGGGAACATCTGAAGGGATAGAGATGGAAAGCAGGGACACCCCCCTGAGCCAGTGCCCACCTTGCTGGGCACAGGGATGGCCCTGCCAGGGCGTGGAGACGTGGCTGTGAGGTTGGCAGAGCGGTGTGAGCGTTTCCAGTTGGCACCAGCTCTGCCTTTCCCTTCCCGCTCCGTTCTGCAGCCGGCACCGCTCCGGCATCGCTCCTTGCCTGCCCTGATGGAGCCCGGAGAGGGACGTGCTGCCTGGATAAGGGATAAGGACATTTCGAAAGGGGCTGTTCCCCTCCTCCTCCTCCTCTTCTTCCAGATGAGGAGTCGCTCTCTGCCGTGGTTTTATTGACAGTAAATCCACCAGCAGCGCGGGCTGGGCACAGGGAGGGATGGGGTTTCAGGCTGGAGCACGTGGATGTTCTTGTGAGTCCTTGACTTCCAGTGCACAAGAAACCCCAGGGAAGAGGCTCTTCCGTGTCCCTGAGCCACCTTGGATGGAGAATGTGTTTCCTGGGGGGCTCGAGGAGCTGCCGGGGCCCCAAAACCCCAGCACTCTTTCCTACAGGGGCTGGGGAGGAGGAGAGCGGCCGGAGGAAACTTCCCTGCCTCTGGCCCCTGGCCAGGGAGAAAGCAGCTGCATCCTTGGAATCCAGCGGAACGTGGGGACAGGGAGCATTTCCGCGTTATTTTTTGGGGAAACCACGTGAGGGTTGTGTTAATTCCTGCTGGGAGAGACCGCGGAACCAGCTGAGGGCTGTGGGATGGGTGAGAAGGTAACAATTAGCTCCAGGTGATAATTGGGAGCAGCAAGACACAAAGGCCTAAAGGGGGGCGGCCAAGGGGTGGGGGGCGAGTGGCTGTGAGTCCTCCTGTACCGAATGGGTGCTCGCAGCACGGATTCAGCAGCCAGGACTCCGCTCAGCGTGCCCTCAGATCCAATTAGCGCGAAAAAAGTAATTAAGGCAAGGTGCTGCAGTGCTGAGGCTCCCAGCAGGCTCCGGCAGACAGGCAGGCACCGGTGCCTTGGGAACACCCCGGGAGCTCCGGCCAAGAGATAACTCAAGCCCCGGGGCTCCTTTCCCACCTTCCCAGCAGCGTTTGTCCCCGCTCCACCACCCCTCAGTTCCCGAAACCAGTTTCCATCCCACTTCTTGGAAGAGCATCCCCAGGGCGAGGACGGGTTTGCGAGGATCGGGTAAGAGATGCTTTTCCATGCTTTTTTTGGGACTGTGCCCTGCTGTTGCTCCCTCCATGGAGGCGGCCCAGGCTTGCAAATTGCTTCTTTATCTGCACCCACTGCTGTCCAGGAGAAAATTGAATTCATAATGGTCTCTTAAGTCCTGTGGGTGCTGGAGGTGCTTGGGCACCGCTGTGTCCTGTCCTGGAGCAGGACGGGTCTGGGCGTCACCGGGCCTGAATTCCGGGACTGTATTTGTGATATTTAATTAAGATGCCACCAGTGTGGCACACGGCAAAGCTGCTGGCGCCACAGGGTGTTCCCTGCTCAGGTGGGGGCTGGTGTTGGTGCTCACCATGGCTGTGATGCCACTGGGGGTTTGCGAGGCTGGTGCCGTGTCCGGACTCACCGCCCCCTCTGCCACCCCATCCAGGGCAAAAATTCCATCCCCCCTCAAACCTGGGCGGAGAGTGTGTAAAATATCTTCACAGCCGATCTCTGCTAATGGGTTGCAAATTGCTTCCATCAGCTCCGGCATTACAGATTGCTCGGCTGAAATTGCTTCCAGGAGCCCGTTTTGGGGCCAAATACTTCCTAGCTTGGGGAAATAACCATCAGGATTATTAGCAACAGTAAATTGTATTCAAATGAGGCACCGTGGGGCCTTATTAGGCCTTTTTACATGTGCCTTTCTCGCTGATGGGGCAGCTCCAGCGCTGGGAGCTGTTGCATCCCCGTAGAATCCTTCAGGTTGGAAAAGACCTCCAAGATCATCCAGCCCAACTGCCAAGGCCACCACTCAACCATGTCTCCAAGTGCCACATCTGCATGTCTTCTCCATCCCTCCAGGGATGGGGACTCCACCAGTGCCCTGGGCAGACTGTGCCAGGGCTTGACAACACGTTCCATGGAGAGATTTTTTTTTCCCGTTTCCCAGCTCCAGGGTACATGGAGAGCAACTGGTCTTACCATTAAAACTGGGGCAAACAAGGCTTCTCCCAGTCCCCACTGCCCAACCCGCTGTTGGTGCTGCTCCTCCAGGCATTGCTTTGCTACAGCTCTGAACCAGGAGCAGCTCTGTTGCCTCCACACGGACCCTGGTAGACGTCCAGGGCTTCCTAATTCATGAGCACATCATTAATTATCTGCTGGAAGCCAAAGCCTCAGCATCTTGGTGAGACTAACGAGGCTATTAACAGAGCTGCTGCTTGCCATGCTGGCTTGGGCTGGCCCGGAGAGCTCTGCCGTCCCAGGTGGGTGAGGGAAGGCAGAGATAAGCTCTGCGCCCCATCTTCTGCCACCTGCTTGCCTTTCAAATCCCACCTGACCGTTGCTGAGACCTTTTTCCAAAGGAAACCACGGCGTCTGAAGCCTGAGCGAGGAGAACCCAGCACGGGCAGCTCGGCGAGGCCGTGGGATTTCTACATCAAGCACAAACCCACCATCCACGCGGTGGTGGCTGGCCGGGGGTCACAGCCAGGCGGGGTGGGGGGCCGAGCCGTGGCACCGGGGGGCTGCTGCCTGCAGGGTTTGCCCGGGGGGTCCCCCTGAGTGCCGGCCCAGCAGTTCCCTGCCCGAGCCGCAGGTCCCTCTCCCCGCGCGCGGCGTCTCCGCCTGATTTATGCCGTGTTGTGCCGCGCTCCCGCTCGCACCCGCTTGGCTCTCCCAGCACGAGGAGCAGCCAGTCCATTAAACACTGAGTCATCCTCGGCAGCATTTAATTTTGTGAGGGGCAGCAGTTTGGATAATTAAAGGCCTCCGTGGCCAAAGCCGGCGGCTGTGGAGGAAGGCGAGGACACCCGGCAGCGCCGGTACCCGCGTGCCACCGCCACAGCAGAGGTTCCTCCCTCCTTCCCTCCCCTCTCTCTCGGCATTTTGGGGTGTTTTTTAACCTTTTCCTGCCTCAGACAAGGGCTTCCTTCAGTCAGGTGAGTGTGATAATGCTGTGTGCTATTTCTGCCTGGATTAACCACGTCCTGATGGGATCTCCCATGGGCAGATCTGCTATCTGGAGGCCTTGGCTTATTAAAAGGACAAGCTGTTCGGGGAGCTGGTAATAAAGCCATGAAAGCTTTTACGAACCAGAGTTGAAGGCACTAATATCGTTGTGCTCTGCGTGGGTGAGAAATTAGACAAGAGTTCCTCCGTGCTGATGGTTTTTTTTTTTCCCTCCCCCCTATTCATCTTTCTCAACAATTATCTTTTATTTTGATACCTTTCTATTTTAACCTTCAGGACCGCGCTCGGGATGAAAAGGAGGTTGTGCCGCTGAACAACCAGGCACCTCGTGGCGCGGGTGTGGGCGACCTGGGGGCACGGAGTGAGGGGGAAGGGGGAAGGTGGCTTGGGCTCTCCTGGGCTTTGGGCAGCAGGAACCATCCCCAAGAGCCAGGAGACGAACTCCCTGGGGACTGTATCCCGTGGGAGGGCAGGTACACCTCCTCTCCAGCAGCCTCGGGAAGAGCCGTATCGCTGCGTCTGTGTTGAACCAACACTGCACGCCTGGCTCTGGATATCTGGGAATTCCTCCTCCTGCCGCTCGTCTCTCTTGGATCTGGGTGCCCCTCACCTGCTTTGGGGCTGGGATGTGTTTTATGGCCCCTTCAGGGTTGTTTGTACTCTTTTTCCATCCCGGAATCTTGTGATCAATGAGCCGCATCTTTCCGGAGTTGTGGATGGCAACCAAGGGCGGATGGAAACCCTCCAGAAAATCACCAAGCTGGGTGTGTGGCTTCATTAGCCAGAGCAATTAGCAGGAGGCAGTGCGAAACCACTGGCTCCTCGAAACACTTCCCCAGTGCTGGCTCCTGCCATCCCAGTGCCCAGGAAAGGCCTCTCCCGGCACACACGGCCCTGGGGCTGTTCCCCCGGACTGGAGGGGCTCAGGTTGGATGGGAGCTGGACCTCAAAGTGTGGAGCAGAGTCCAAACAAACTCATTCCACAGGATGCTGCTCAAGCAGGGGGTCTGTGTGGTTGCCAGCGATCCTGCAGTGCTGCCCAAGGCTGTCCCCCCTGGCTCCTTGTGCTTTTCCCACTCTGATACCCATATTGGAAGCTGTTTGGGAGCTGCCTGAGTGGGAATGCCCTGTTGGGCCGTGCTGGTGTTCCCACAGGTGTGTCAGAAGGGCCGTGAGCAGGTACCAGCATCGCTCAGGTGAGATCCTGGGATGTGCCAAGCACAGCCCAGGACACCAGGAAGCCCCAGCCCTCCCTGGGTGGGATCCAGCCCATGCCCAGCTGCTGCCCAGCTCATCCCACACCATTCCCCTGCCCTGGCTTTGCCGGCGGCTGCCTGTCCCCGCGTCCTTGTCACCGCCACGGAGCCCGTCTGGCTCACATTTTCCTTTATTCCCTCTGACACTGGTTGCGGTCACAACAAAACTCATCTCATTACGGGAACGCTGGGAGGGGAAACGGATCCCTCCCAGGCTGGCAAGTGCCGGGTGAGGCCAGCACACGCCCCGGGCTCTGCGGGGTCGGGCTGGGGGAGGCAGCGCCGGGGTCGGGGCGCTGCGGGAGCCGAAGGGTTAACGCGCAGAGCTCCTCCAAACGGCACCGGTGGGAGCAGGAGCCTCTCCAGCCCCGAAAGCTGGCAAACAAATTAAAGCAATGTTGCAACTAATGCGTTTCTTTGCGGCAGGAGGAGGAGAGGCAGAGCTGTGGAGACAAAGGCGGTGCAGATGGGTGCTGGGGGAGACGCGAGCGCGGCGTGCGCTCAGCTCTCTGAGCTCAGATTTGCTGCTACAGCTCCGTGACAGCGGCTGGAATAACCTGGGGAGGATTTATGGCAACCACGGCAGGGCCAAACGGGGAGCCTGCCTGGAGAGGGCCCTGCCTGGGAATTGCTGTGGGGGTGTTGCCCCCCCGGTGCTCGTGCCCCGTTTCTCCAGGAGGGATTGTGTGGTGCAGGGAGGGATATGGCACTACATGCTCCAGGGACAGAGATCAGCACGTCTTCTTCCCAGCAGCCTCCTGACACACAGCAGGCCAGCATCTCCCACTCGGCTCCCCCTGCTCTTACTTGCCTTGAAGAGAAATGAAACGGAGTGATGCAAATCCCCTAAAACAATGCCATGAAACCAGAGCCAGGTCTGGGGCTGGTGGGTGCCCGGGGGAGGAGCCTGGTTGGCAGCGTTTGGTGTGCGGTGGAAGGGCTGGGGGAGCTGGGCAGCCTGGCCCCCCAACCCCCCTGCCCCCCAGCACAGCCCTGTCGTTGTCCCCCGTTTGCAGAAATACCACATTTCTCTCAGACGAGGGGCTTTGTCCCCTCCCTTGGCAGCCAGGCCCATGCAAGGAGCAGATGGAGCCCATCTCTGAACGTGCAGTCTCAGCAAAAGCAAAGCTAATAATGGAGTTAATTGCAGCCGTTGTGTGAGCGCGGGGCGGGGGGGATTCCCAGGGGATGGTGGGGATGGAGCAGCCCTTCACTCCCCATCCACAGCTGGGGGAGCTGGAGGGGTCGCGGGGGCCTGTCCGGTCCCTGCAGGGGCTGAGCTGCCCTCCCTGGGGTGGCTCAAACCCCTCAGTGGTCTGATGGAGCTCTGCAGCCCCAGAGGTCAGATCCACTCCTTCCCCTGCAGCCTTCCCGCTGTGTCTCCTGGGCCATATTCCCACGGTGGCTGGAAGTGCTCTCCAGCTGTGGAAAATGTGAATATTCCCAGGGCACAGCGTCTTCAGCCTTTGCCTCACTGCTGAGCAGGACTAGAAGAGAAAGTGCAGCAGCTCCTCAAGGCCTCGGTTTAAAAGTGAGTTTTGCCAGGGCTTTTGCCCCGTACCTGGTGCCTCTGGGGCAGCTCTGCCCCGTCCCCCAGCCGTGCAATGCCTGATCAGGGACATAGGAGACCTTCCCATGGAAATGCCTGCTCTGGCAGCTGGAGGATGAGGATGTGCTGGTTTGCCCTCTTGCCGCTTCTGCTCTGCTCCCATCAGCTGAGCTAATAAAGTTTGGACTCCTTAAATCCACAAATGGTTTCAAACCCGATAGCCCTGGGCTGGCTCACAGCTCCCTCCCACCCCTCCTCTCGTCTCTCTGCTGGGGAGATAAGGATGGCAGTGGCTTTAATTCCTCACTTATGCATTGACTGCCAATTCTCCTGTCCGCTCACCCTTGATAAATATTGCACAAAGATTTGGCTGCCAACATGCCAGAGATAAAGGTCCAGTCCCGCCAGATCTCCTTCCTCTGTGCCTTTTGTCTCATTATGTGTCCAATTTGTTAAACAACCCACCTGCTGCAGGAGGCTCTTCCCATCCCTGCTCCCAGCTCAGATTATTGCTAAACCTCTGTGTGAGCCTCCAGCCTTGGGGGAGGCTGAGGACGAGGGAAGGGCTCTGTCATTTCCAGGCCTTGAGCTGTCATTGATCGGGGATCGATAGCGGAGCTGCCTTGGCTCAGCCCCCCCTCAGGCCTGGCAGGATCCTTGGCTGTGTCATCCATGAGCCAGGACCAGAGCCCAGACCAGGGTTTGGGGATGCTCCTGTGCAGCAAACCTACCAAAAAGAGAGTGCCTGATGTTCTGGCTGGGCTTAGCCTTGCTAAAAATCCTTTTGCACCCCTGTGGCCCAGCTGGGTGGGCACAGTTTGGGGTGCTGGGAGAAGGGCTGGTGTTGGGGACACGTCGCTGGCAGCTGTGCTGTGTCTTGCCCACCCACCACAACAGGGTTTGCTGAAAGTGGCCCCCCAAGAGACCCTCGAGGGGCTGAGGGTGCGCCAATGTCTCGTGGGTAGTGTGGAGCTGAGGGGAGCTCAGTGTGTGATGGGGACAGGGAGCAGCCGTGGCACAGGGGGTGGGTGCCCAGCACTGCTGCTCTCTGTGGGACCTTCAGACAAAGGTCCTGCTGCTGCAGCTCCTGCCCAAGCCTCCAATTTCGGGGCTGCTGGAGGCGAGGGGAGAGGCAGAGGCCATCAATTGGGAAGGGAAGAGCTCAGGAAATGTGATCGCTGAGCTAAGAGCTGATGTCCCCCCCTTTGCATCCTCTCCTGCAGCATCCTGAGTGTCGTTTCCCGTGGGAGAGGATCAGATTAAAGAAGGGATGGGCGATGCTCGGATCTGGATGTCTTTGAGCTCCGTGTAGCACGTAAGTCTGTTATTCCTGCTGGAAGAGCAGCTGGCCCAGAAGCTTCAGGTGCTGTCTGGCTTCCAGGACTCTGGACTCCCCAGTTTGGCAGTGGTTCTGACAACACAGTTTGATCACTATCACTTCTAAATCCTTAAGAAATGTCATCTAAAGTGCAACAAATAATGGTCTGATTATCTGCTGGATCCTAATGCTACTCCCTGGAGATAACAAGCTGCAATTTTCCCCCTGGGCCATACAATAATCGCCCCAATTACTCCCAAGCAGTGGTTATTAAACTCATGGCACTGCTTTCGTTTACAAAGCAAAAATCATTAAGCAGGTGTCTGTGTTCACTGTTTGGCTGGGAGTGACCGTGGTTATTCCTGCTTTGTGCTGGGACAGAAACTCTGGGTGGCTGTGGAAAAGCTCCCTGGCTTTGCCTTTCCCACTCTGTGCCTCACAGTTCTGCCAGGAGCGTACGGAGGAGCCGCCGGGCGATCGGCCCCATGGAACACACTCGGCGTTGGTATCCCAGAGAGTGTAACCTCTATCCAAGTATAAGAGGGAGGGATCTGGGGAGATAGCGTGGTTAGCAGAGCTGGGATGTGATGGGCATATCAAATGCCCCCCCAGGCCCTTGCAGGAGGGGATGTGCTGATGTGGCGTGGCTGGACTGGTGTCGGGAATTGCTGGGTTGTGAGCAGGACACGGGTGGCCCATCCCAGTATGGGTTGTTGTCCACCAGAGCGTTGTCCCCCACCTCCACCAGCCTTCAGGTCGAGGGGACAACGTCCCCTTACCTACATCCCTCCAAGACCTACCCTGCCACGGAGCTTTGCACGTTGCTGCCGTGTGTCTGGCTGGCTGCACACCCATGAGTGTGGGCTCCTTGCACGAGCACTTCCAGCTGCTGTGGGGGAACAGAGAAAGCAGAGGGAGGGCTGACCAGGACGAGGGAGGCAGTGCTGGTGAATTATGCATGACTCCGGGAGGAGAGTGTTATCTGCACGGACAAAGGCCTGTGCCAGCAGCCCTCTCACCGCTCTACCTGTGCCTTCCTCCACCCGCGCTTTATCTCCGCTCCCAGCTTGTAATTCAGCCCAAATATCAGAGGAAGCTGGAAGATTAATTTTCTCTGTTTGCATGGCAAAGGAGAGGGGACATGCTCTCCCTCCCGACTCCCAGCTGCTTAATCCACCACCGAGGCCTGCCGAGGGAAAAGGCAGAAATTTATCAGTGTTGGCGAGTTGCTGGTGCGGCGAGGGGGGTTGGCCCCCCGGGAGATGGTTGTGGGCACTCACAGCATGCTGGCTGTGTGGGCAGTTTTGGGGGCACTCTGGGAAAATGCAAAACCTTACCCCTAATCCCGTGTTCAGGTCCAGAGGAAGGTGTGGGCTCGTTCCCTGCGCTGCCATCCCTGCGCGTCCCTCCAGCGTGGGAGCGTTCCCGGCTGCGAGTCACTCAAATATTTAAGAGATGACAACTGTATTAATACAAAAACTAGATAAAGATCCCTTGAGTTTAAAGCAGGAACCATCAGCTCAGCTCTTATTTTCCAGCCCTCTCCCTTAGCTTACTCCCTGGCTTAAATGAAATCATAAATATCAGCCCACAAAGGTCCTTTGTCACCGCACGCAGCTCCCGGCGACAAGAGGTCATTCATTAAAAGCCAGATGAAGGCAATAGAGACTCCCTTTGTTTTTTAAGGAGTTCAGGATAAGGCCGTGGCTTCTCTGCTGACATTAATGCACCATTTCACTGCAAGGAGCAGAGAGGAGGGACAGCAGCGTTTGCTGCTCCCTCCCAATGCTCTTTATCCAACGGGGAATCCTCCCGGCTTCACACAGGTGGGAGGTCACGGATAAACCTGGCTTGTCGTTGGCCCAGTGGCACAAACGTGGCCCCTTCAGCCCCCACAGACACCCCATGGCATCTTCATCCCCCTCCTCACACACCCCATGGATTCCCTCCTCCCCCTCCTCACACACCCCATGGATTCCCTCCTCCCCCTCCTCACAGACCCC
>JAWWEU010000072.1:4594803-4617147 GCA_035583155.1 Acropternis orthonyx | reverse complement strand
TCCCCCTCCTCACACACCCCATGGATTCCCTCCTCCCCCTCCTCACAGACCCCAAGGGTGATGCTCTGGCTCTCTTCTGCCCCACTGAGGGATGGCTGAGCCCCCCTTCCCAGCCTCCCCCCAGCCTCCAGCTCAGGTCAGCCCTGAGAAATAGGAAATTAATTCCCTAAAATGTCCATCTTCCTTGGGCTAAACCCCGGCTGCCCTCTGTGCTCAGCCTGATGGATTTTTCCCTCACACTACTGAATAATTCCTTTTTAACACTCGTGCTGTGTTAATGCATCAAGAGAAATGTACCTCAGATGATTTTTCCTCGATTTTTTTTCCCCCCTGGAGAAAGGTTGTTGTCTTACAGTTTCTAGTTCTACTTGTTTTATCCCCTTTCTTGTTTTTTGAATGACTGCTTATGAAGACCATCGTGCTTTAACTGGTTTTGGATTAAAAGGAACTTAATAAAGGTTTCCCCTGAGCATGAAACTGCACAAACAGGTTTGCAATTCCGGAGTTAATTATGGGAGCTGGGCAGAGCGACTGGTGTTTGAAGAGCTTCACCAGAGGATGAACTTGGCAGGGAGAAGTTTGGGTTTGTAGGTCTTTCTGCTCACACAATGAGACACCAGGGCAGGTTTCTTTCCATCCTTCCAAAAAAATCCAGGCGTGGGGTCACCGGCCATGCCCACGGGAATGGGCACAGCGAAAATCCCAGTCCCATCCTGGGGGTGACCAGTGCTGCCCAGCACAGGCTGGGTGGTGGCTGGAGGAGGAGAACAGGCCAAAAGCACCAACGGAGTGAGGCTGCAGGAGGAGCTGGGGGAGAATTTCTGCTGCCTGAAAATGTGAAGTGCTTCCGCCAGTAATCGCCGGAATCATCAAATTAGCATAAATTCTATTAACGGCTTCCCAGATGAGACATTTCAAGGCTTCTCCCTCCCTTCCTGACACAAACAAAAGAGAATATAATTACTTTGCAATAAAGCAGCTCCTGAAAAGGCCCTCAGCCCTTCTGCCTTTCTTCTCCCTTGGAATAAAGCTCTGTTTGAAAGGTGCTCCTGACCCCTCCGCTCTCCTCGTGGAGCAGGAGGAAGGGAAAACCCACCAGGGTTTTAGGGTTGGGGCTGGGACCCACTCTGCCACCTTAGCAGGGGTTCTCCGAAGCTCCTGCTGCCCTTGGAGCTCCGCTCATGACTCAGGGCAGGGTTTGGAGGCACAAACCTGCTCTGTGTGCCCCAAACCCAGCACCCACCACAGTCACTCACTGCAGGCACCGCGGGGGCAACCGTGGAAAATAACGTGCCTTTTTATTGGCACGAGATTGCAGATGACAATCTGAAAGGGAACAGAATTTGCTTATGAGCAAAAGCCTCCTTAGCTCTTCAGAACGACACTAAAACAACTCGCCTGCCTATAAATACGATCTGCCAATAGAGACATCTTAGCTGTGAAGATTTAATTACAGGCAGGAGCTGCAGGAGGCCCTGGGCTGACACAAAACCTGCTGAGCCTCCTCCCAAAGGGGGCTGCAAGAAGGGCTGGGCTGGGCTGGGCTGGCAATGCACAGGGGGCTCCTGGCAGAGCCAGGTGTAACTATCAGCCTCAAACCTCCCTCCAGACTGGGGAAAGTCGGGATTTGGGGTGATTTGAGGTGAAATATTGGGGTCAAACATCAAGGTCAGCGCCTTCCCCTTGCTTGGCCGCTGACTCAGAGGATGAGTTGAGTCTCTTCGGGGTCTCAGGTCCCCTATAAAAACCAAGACAGATTTGGCTCTCCTCCTCAAGGAAGCCTCATTATCTTCACCTTCCCAAAGATCTTGAGGCTCTTCACAGCCTGTTATGAATTAATTATTACTGATAGGTTAAACCACCCGACACATGCCCCGAGTGAAGCCGTGCACAGCAGCTGGATGATGGCAGCAATCTGCTTTATGAACTCCCTTTCCCACCCCGCACTTCTGAGCACTTAGTTCCGCTTTCTAATTGCTAATACCCATCCTTCAATTACCCGCTGTTCTGTTTCAGATTTCAAAGATTACGGCGCGTTGTTTATTTTATGATTATGTGAATTCCCTTTGTGTGACTGTTTGGGGTTGATGTGCTTGCATATTGAACGAGGACCCGCACGTGGCTTGAAATGGGTTTTGCCCTTGGCACGGGGTGCCGGCTGGCACTCGGATCGGCCTTTAAAGACAAAAATCAACCAGTTTCTGGAGTGGCAACGCTTAATAAACAGCCTTACCGAGAAGCTCCACTCGCGTGGGCCGTGCCCGGCCCTGCACGGGACCAGCGAGGGCGGCTGAGGTTTGGCTTGAACACCACCCAGGGCCTGTCCTGGGGACAGTTTCTGTCCCCAAAGCAGCCCCATCTGTCCCCGGGCCGGGCCGGGACCCCCGAGCAGGAGCAGCGTCGGGTTTTGGGGGGCTCGGGCCCTGCCGGCGTCCCCGGCCAGCGCTGTTGCCAGGCAACGCGCGCAGGCGCCGCCGACCAGCAGTAAAGATGGCGCCTGGCCGGCTTCGGCGCGCGGCCGCTCGAGCGCCACGCCCGCCCCCGCGCCGGGGTGCCCCGCACCCTCAGCAGACATGGCGCCGGCTTGGCTTCAAAGGGGATGGCAAGCGCAGCCAATGAGAGGCGGGGAAGGCTCGGGGGCGCACGCGGATTGGCTGGCGGCGGGGATTCAAACCGGAGCGCGGGGCAGTTGGGGCTGCGCGAGCGGCTGGAGCGGCGCCGGGGCCGCGGCCCGGGTGAGTGAGCGGGGACGGGGCTGAGGGGGCACGGCGGGGCTGAGGGGGACCGAGAGGGGCTGGGGGGACACGGCAGGGCTGAGGGGGACCGAGAGGGGCTGGGGGGATACGGCAGAGGTGGGGGGGACCGAGAGGGGCTGAGGGGACACGGCAGAGGTGAGGGGGACCGAGAGGGGCTGAGGGGACACGGCGGCTCAGGTGAGTGTTCTGAGGGAAGCCTGAAGGGACAAGAGAGAGGGCCTGAGGGGACCCGGGAGGCTCTGAGGGGAACCAGCGGCTCAGGTAAGCGAGGGGAAGGGCTGAGGGTCCCCGGCGGGTCCCCGACCCCCGCCCAGGCCCCCTCGCGGTGGTCTCAGGCCCGTTCCCCCGCCGGGGACGCGGCTCGGAGGGCACTGTAAGGGCTGGGCTGGGGAGGGTGGTGCTGGTAATGAAGGCACGGAACTGTGCCTGCCCCTTCACGCTACGAGGGCAGAGCTCCTGCACAGTCCACCTGATACAGAAAGTCGGTGTGCCTGTGGAGTCTGTACCTGTGAGTCAGGTACCTCAGAGCTTTCTGTGTTCCCTCCTGGCACCTCTCCCAGCCCTTCCAGCGCCAGCTCCCCGTGCTCATTTCCCAGCCTGGGCTGCCCTGTGTGCCCCAGCCACCTCTTGCATTAGGGAAGTCATTTCTCTCTTGCTGAGCTGGAGACTTTCCCCTTCGCTGCCTCTGTTTATGCCGTTGTTGCCGCTGTTTGAGGGAAATGTGCTGACTGGCTGAATTTTAACAGCTATTTGCAGGAGGAGCTGTAACTTAAAATGCAGCTAAATTTAAAACTGTATTAAAATTCTCCAGAATGTTGCTCCTATTTTTATCTTACAAAGCGCTGAAAACATGCAGGTTTTTAGTGGCCTATATAGTACCAAGTTATTTGTAGACAGGGCACGGGGTTGTGTTGTGCAACCTCCTAGAAGGGAAGGATTTGGGATCTTGGGTTCTGAATCTCTGGGCAATACTGGAGGATATTGGAAGCACTAAAGTGGGCAGATCTGCCTCTGTTATCCAGAAATTGTGGAGGGCTGTGGATCTTCATTCCCTACGGAAAAATTTGCATGCATGTATCTCCATAAAACATAACTTTTGATGAGTTTTCTTGTTTGTGCAGCTTCTAAAACTCACCAAAACCATTAACATCAGCAGTTCCGAGGCTTTTCACTGCGCTGTTGGTGTGTTTTCTGTTCAGGGGTGGGAGGAGAGGGCTGGGCTGTTTGTTTAGCTCTGTTTTTTTTTTTTTTTTCTGGCAGGAGGATGGAGACTGCCATGGTGAACTTGCGGGGTCTGTACGACCAGCTGATGCGCCAGGCTGAGGTTCTGAGCGAAGGCAGCGAATATCGTGAGTTCTGCTACTGAGGGGTCTGCTGGGGGTGCTCCAAACAGTCACATTTGGGTTCTGTCACTGTTGAGAAACACAAAGTCCCAGGTGGAACTTCTATCTGGGCCACGTTCTGCTTGTAGCAAACCGACTTTGTTCAGGGTCTCTGGTTGGTGCTGGTCTGGAAAGTGGAAGAGCTCATGGACATTTCTAGTGTGGGTGGGTTTGCACAAAGGCTGGGTTCTCCACTCCTCAGTCAGGAGCAGGTTATGGGGGTTCAGGTTGGACATTGGGAGGAATTTCTTCATGGAAAGGGTGGCATTGGAATGGGCTGCCCAGGGAGGTGGTGGAGTCCCCATCCATGGAGGTGTCTAAAGAGCAACTGGACATGGTCCTCAGTGCTCTGGGCTGGGTGACAAGTTGGGCACAGATTGGATTCGATGGTCTGGGAAGGCTTTTCCAACCTCTGTGATCCTGGGATTCTGTGTTAACAGATACCTGCTGTCCCTGCCAGGAGGAGCTGCTGTGCCTCCTCTGCCTGGGCAGCTAAAGCTGGGCGTGTTCTCTCTGCAGAGTTCATTCAGTTGGCCAAGAACTTCGAGGAATATCGGAGGAAATGGCAGAAAACAGAGCACGAGCTTGGCAGGTACAAAGACCTGCTGATGAAAACAGAAGCCGAGCGCAGTGCTCTGGACGTGAAGCTGAAACACGCCCGCAACCAAGTGGATGTGGAGATCAAACGGAGGCAGAAAGCTGAAATGGATTGCGAGAAGCTGGTGAGCAATTCCTGTGTTACTCCTTGGCTTTGAGAGTGTGAAGACGGGGTGATTAAACTGCATTGATCAGTGGAAAATAGGGACTGGTGTTCAGGGGAGGGGAAAAAAAGCCAGCAAGGAATTGGCTTGGCTCCTCAGCAGCCTTCAGCTTTGATGTGGGAAAGAGAGTGGCTGCTGATGGAGCCGAGCTGCGTTACCTGTCTGAGCCATTAGCAGTCTATCGACACAAGTTCTGAGAGCTTATCTCTGGTATCTCAAACACTTCAGTTGGGGTCTCACAGTAATTAGACACAGTTTATCCAGGTGCTGATGGTATCTGTGTGTACAGGAGCGGCAAATCCAGCTGATCCGGGAGCTGCTCATGTGTGATGCATCCGGCAGCATCCAGCTCAGTGAGGAGCAGAAGTCTGTCCTCGCCTTCCTGAACAGGCCGAAGGTTTCAGTGGGGGGTTCGGGCAACAAAAGGTAGGAAAAACAGCGTTTTGTCTGAAGTGTCAGGTGTCAGCCCAGCCTCTGTGACACATTCCACAGGCAGATCAACAGTTTTCCCTTTTATTCCCCTTGGAAATACGACTCTTCTGAGTCACTGAGATTGTTCTGGAACCATGGCTGACTGAAAGCCAAACTGATACAAGTTTCTTGTAATGTTTGGTTTTTAGGCTGTCTACAATAGATGAATCTGGCTCAATTCTGTCAGACATCAGCTTCGACAAGACCGATGACTCACTGGTAATGTAACTCCACATTCTGAAGTTCTCCTCCCCTGGAAAGCCTGAGGGGAGGGGGTTTATCTCCCGAGGCCCTTTGTGTTTAGATTCCTGGGGTATTCAGCTGAGTGGCATTTCCCTGGCTAAAACTGATGAGAGCCCTGGCCAGAGGCTGTGTGGTATTTACCTCTTACCCAGTGCTGTGTGTTTTCCCCAGGACTGGGATTCCTCTGTGGTGAAAGCTGTCAGGCTGAAGAGGAGGGAGAAGCGGGTAAGTTCAATTGTTCCCCTCAAATAGTTTCCATTGTTCGCCGTGGCAGCCACAATGCCACCATCTGTCACCTCAGAGCCACCTGCAGTGACTGTCTGAGCCACTAATCAGTCAGAGCTCGCATTGATGTGCTGCTGCTGTAACTCAGAGCTGCTGGGGGAGTTTGGGTTGGAAGTTAAGTCTGATGTCATTGTTTGTCTACTGAAAAGGAGTGGAGTTCTGCATATCCTGTGCTGTTATGGCCTGGGGTTTGCAAGGAAACACTTAGAGATTATTAACAGCTCCCAGATTAAGGGAAAGTGGTGTAGAAGTCAATGTTTTTGTATTCTGTAAAGGAGCTTGTGCTTGTTCTGCTTTAATCTGCAGAAGACAAAAAGAGCCTGAAACCATCACTAGCAGAGCTGGGAAGAGTCTGACACTTGCTTAGTTGCTCTTCTTTGTGTGTGTAGTTGTTTTATTCTTTTTTCTCCTTATTTAGGTTGGGTTTCTTTTTTTTCTGAATTGAATTATAAAGTTGGCTAGGAAAATTATTTGAAAGAGCAGCATGTTGAGGCCTCCTGATTCTTCATGGTGACTTCAAGGGTGCCATGAAGAACAGGTGCTGCTGAAGAACTGGTCTGCACGCACCACAAGTGCATTAAGTGTTCAGTCCTTCTAATTATCCTGGGCCAATGTGACACCAAGTTAGCAGCATTCCTGCTTCCTAGACAACCAGGTACTGTCTCTTTCCAGCGCTCTTCCAGGCAGTTCATTGAAGGCCCGCCAGGTCCTCAGAAGAAATCCAGATCCATTAGCAGCACAGCAGACCAGGTATGGTGGTCCCAGCTGGGTTTGTGTGTTCTTGGTCTGCCTGTTTCCAGGGCTGCTGCAAACTCCTGTGTCCTGTCACTAGTCCTGTCACCCAAGAGCGTATTTGTCACTACAGGCCAATGAATCCATAGTGGCAAAGACAACTCTGATGGTCCCCAACGATGGAGGCCCAATTGAAGCCATTTCTACCATCCAGACTGTGCCTTATGCTCGGAGGAGCCGGAGGAAGAGCGGTAGGTGTCACCTGCCCGTCCTAATCCTGACACCAGAGGCTAACCTGAAATGTTAGTTACCTCCTTCCAGGACCTGGAAGCTGCTTCTGGTTTCTAATGCCTGTGCTTTTGGGGGCAGAGGGTGATTCCGGTCAGTCAGCCTTTTCCTCCTGTGCCTTTCAGGTCCTTTGCAGGCCTGGAGCAGCGAGTCCAGCATAGGCAGCAAGCAGGTGGAACCTCGGCCGGACACTGACGGCTCCAGCACCCCCCAGCACAACGCGGGGGTGAGGCTGCACGACTTTGTTTCCAAGACGGTAGGTCTGAAGGCAGGAGGGCCTCGAAAAACCATCTCCTTACAGCTGGAAGTGTGTGTGATAAGGGGCTGCCAGCTGTGTCAGGGCAGGGTTGGGTTGGATATTGGGAAAAGGTTCTTCCCCCAGAGGGTGGTCGGGCACTGGACAGGCTCCCCAGGGCAGTGGGCACGGCACTGACCCTGCTGGAGCTCCAGGACCGTTTGGACGACACTCTTGGGGACATGGTGGGATTGTTGGGGTGTCTGTGCAGGGCCAGGAGTTGGACTTTAATCCTTGTGGGTGCCTTCCAACTCTGGATATTCTGATTCTATGGTCATGTCTCAGGTCCATATGAACTGTACCAGTTAGCTGCATGGATCAGGGAGCATGTTACCCAGTTTAATTTCTGGTCAGTTACTACACTCCGCTAATCTCTCTCCTCATCATTGTCAGGTTATCAAGCCAGAATCGTGTGTTCCATGTGGAAAGAGAGTGAAGTTTGGGAAGATCTCTCTGAAGTGCAGAGACTGCCGTGTGGTCGCTCACCCCGAGTGCCGGGACCGCTGTCCCCTTCCCTGTATCCCGACCCTGGCAGGCACTCCAGTCAGAATTGGAGAGGTGGGTCTGGGTGGCCTTGAGGCCACTGCAGTGGGGCTGGGACTTGCTCAGCTCCAAGGCTGCCTTCCCCAGCAAAGCTCCTGTTGCTCAGAGCTGCATAATGACATGCAAAGCGAGCTTGGTAATGCCTCATTCCATAATCAGGGAGGGGGTGTAGGGGTGTGATGTTAGGAGGGCGTTGAGTGGGGAAGATGGCAGCTCCAGGCAGGCAACGCAGCCTTGTGCTGATGGATGTGGTGTTGTTCTTCTCTGGGCTGATGAAGAAGAAACAATTCTTGTTTTCAGAGCTTAGATCTCACTGTGAATTCCTGAGAGGGTATTTGCCGTGTCTTGATGACTGAATATCTCTTTTCTTATTTTTCCTTCTGCCTCTTAGGGGACCTTGATGGATTTTGTCCCTTCTACTCCTCCGATGATCCCTTCCATCATTGTGCACTGTGTTAATGAGATCGAGCAACGAGGGCTGCATGAGGTAAAGAGAAAATGAGGTGTGAAACGGTGCTAATGAAATGGGTTGTGGTGTTAGGGAAGCAAGTTGTTAACCCAAATGTCCCTTATTTATGGTGTGTATCCTGCTGCTCAGTGGGTGACTGAGGGAGCAACAGGAGTGCTCAGGTGTGGAGAGAAGCTGGGGGTGGAAGAACATCAGTGGATCTCCTGCCTCTGAGCAAAGCTTTGTGCCAACAGACAGGCCTTTACCGCATCTCTGGCTGTGACAAGACGGTGAGGGAGCTGAAGGAGAAGTTTCTCAGAGCCAAAAGCATCCCTTTGCTCAGCAAAGTGGACGATATCCACGCCATCTGCGGCCTCCTCAAGGACTTCCTGCGCAGCCTGAAGGAGCCCCTTCTGACGTTCCGGTTAAACAAGGCTTTCATGGAAGCTGCAGGTAAGGACTTGCTCTGGGGCATCTCCAACTCTTCCAGGCTCAGTGGTCATGGGTTTAGCTGCTGAGCGAGCCAGCAGACCTTGGTGCTCTGTGGAGCTTTCGTGCCTGAGTTCTAGCTGGGCAGGATACAAAATTGTTCCCATGGCGTGGGAATTTTCTGGCTTCCTTGTTTCTCAGGGTAGCTGTGGCTGTGAGGGGAATACTGCAGCTTCTGGGATCACTTTCTGAGGTCTAAATATTGCTGGTTTTTCCCCCTAGAAATCTCAGATGAGGATAACAGTGTTGCTGCTATGTACCAAGCGGTTGGAGAGCTTCCCCAGGCCAATAGGGACACCTTAGCTTTCCTCATGGTCCACCTGCAGAGGTACGTCCTGATGGACAGTGGGGTTGGAACCAGGTGATCTTTAAGGTCCCTCCCAATCCCAGACCATGCTGTGATTCTGAAAGGGGGATGTTGCCACTGGTGGTGCTTTCTCCAGTTGGCTCCTGTTACTGCTTGTGAGCGTGGAGTCTTCATTCTGAAAAACACCTGCTCATTCAGAGGCTGAAGTGTGTGTGGAATGGGGGAATTGTATGACAAGTGAAAGGGGGAAACCACATCTTTTCTTATTTTCTTTTAATATAGGGTGGCTCAGAGCCCTGATACTAAAATGGACATCTCCAACTTGGCCAAAGTCTTTGGCCCCACAATAGTTGCCCATGCGGTACCTGATCCTGACCCCATGACCCTCTTGCAGGACACAAAGAGGCAGCCCAAGGTAGGTCAGCAGGAAGGACCAGTTTGGGTGAATTTATCCCATTTGAAGAACTCACAGTGCTGGAGGGAGCCAAGGGGGTGGTGCCTGTCTGGTGTTGCTGTGTCAGAACTGTGTGCTGGTTTGTGACATTGGAGAGGGATTTCTTACCATGAGCATGTAGTGACAGCACAAGGGGAGTGGCTTCCCACTGCCAGAGGGGGCAGGGTTAGATGGGATATTGGGGAAAACTCCCTTGCCCAGAGAAGCTGTGATTGCCCTATCCTTTGGAATTGTTCAAGGCCAGGTTGGATGGAGCCCTGAGCAACCTGGGCTAGTGGAAGGTGTCCCTGCCTGTGGCAGGGAGATTGGAACAAGATGATCTTTATCCAACCCAAGCCACTCTGTGGTTGTGATCAGCCACTCACGGGGGTCTCTGCAGGTTGTGGAGCGACTTCTGCTGCTGCCTATGGACTACTGGAGCCAGCTGATGATGGTGGAGCAAGAGAACATCGACCCAGCACATGTGATTGAAAATGTCAATGCTTACTCCACTCCACAGACACCTGAGGTTCAAGGTAACACTGGGTTCTGCTCTGTTATTAAAAATAACAACCCTCAGTCAAAGCTGTCTGGAAGGCTGCTGGATCCAGCAATTCCTGCTTTATGGAGGAAGAGGGAAAAGCAAAGTGTGTGCCAGGAGATACCAGATTTGTCTAGTGTTTTTGACAGATGCTGGGGAATGTCTAATGTTCCCTGCATGGCAATGAAAGCTTCAGCTGTGCCCACACTGCTCACTTTGGTGCCTCTCTCTTGGCAGTGAGCATCCTTGGACCCCTCACCACACCGGAGCAGAAGCTCTCCAAGACACCATCGTCCAGCTCCCTGTCCCAGAGGGTCCGGTCCACCTTCAGCAAAACCACCCCCAGGTAAGTGCCAATGGGTGTTGTCATGTTGGAATGACTGCAGGGGGGTTGGGTGGTCAAGCAGAACTCCAAATAGACTTCTGCACCCAGTTCTGGGAGCCAGCCTGAACTTACTACTCAACCCTCCCTGAAGGGGTGCTGCAGTAACAAAAGCTGTGTGATGGTTAATGAACTCTTGGTTTGGGAGGTGGGTAAAATTTGGGTGAATGTTCCCTGGGAAAGGGAGATTGTTGGACTTCGATATCGCAGATTCCAAGCAGATTTTTCTATTTCTCTTGAACTAGGTTTGGGAGCAAAAGCAAGTCAACAACCCAGCTTGGACATCAGGGTAACTTCTTTGCCTCTCCTATGCTGAAGTGAAGACCTGGGAGTTGGTCTGGTCCTGGCATTTGCACATGCACACCAACAAGAACAAGAAGTGCGGGTTGTCTCCATGGCCCCTGACAGCTTTATGTAATATGATGTTTTGCCTTTTATCTTTCAGCTTAACTGAGACTTCTAATGGGATTTTATTGTGCAATGAATGTATTTTTGTTATCTAATGCTGTGTTGAATGTAGTATTGGTGAAGATAGTAACAAGCAGGATTTGTTCAGTGTTAATCATTAAAACTCTAGAGGAGCTGGCTGACATTTTCACTAACACCTGGTTTTTTCCCCATGTGAAGTGGAGCAGTCATGCAATGAGTGTAAGTTGGTTGTTTTTTTAAGACTCCATAGGATGTTCTTGATACAGCAGTGTCTGACCTTTGTCAGAATCCAGGCTTTCCATCAGCACAGTCTGTAATTCCCACCTGGCTGGTTGTGCAGCTGGAATCCTGAGGATGGCAGTGTTGGATTGGTCTGGTGGGCAAAGCCCTGTCCTTAATGAACTGCCCGAGGGACTGAGGTTTCTCTAGAGAAACGTTTCTTGATGCTTTGTTTACAAGGGGGGCATTTTGTAGAGGACTGTGTGGATGCAAAGCCAAAGGATTCCTGAGTAGCCTAAATGAGTGAATGCCCCTCACACTGGGGAGGGGGAGGAGGGGGTTCGGTGGGAGTCCCTGCTTTCCTGGGTCAGCATTTGTGACCTTGTCCAATGCTGTGTGAAAAGACCTGTGGAACACACTGAAGTTTTTAAAGTGACTGTTTTTATTGAGCTCTGGAAAACTGTCCTGACTGCGCAGTTAAGTAAATCCTGATGTTCTCCATGCCTCCAGCTCTGTTCTCTGGCTCTGGTTCCCCTTGTGCTGTGCAGTTTTACCCCAGGCAGGTGAAGCCCTGCAGGAGCTCCTGCCCCAGGGGCTGGGGGACCTGGCAGTCTTTGCTGCTGGGAGCAGGATCGTGTCCTGGGCTGTGGCTCCTGGGTCCAGAGGAGGAAGGAGAACAACAGGTTTGGTCCCCAGTGTTGTGTCAGGAGGTGACATAGCCTGGGGTGGGTGTGGTGGCCTGGGCTGTTTCTCTTTCCCCTTGATGGTGGGGTGGGGAGGGTGAAGTTTTCTCCTGCCTAGTTTGCCACCCTGGTGCTGCCCCACTGCAGGGGAGGGGGCAGCTGGGGGGCTGCTGGGGCCTGGGGTGTTCTCACACACACTGCATGTGTGGGGAGTGGTTCACTAAGGTGTGTTCTCCTTCCCCAGAGCCTGTGTCCTGGACCCACTTGGTGCTCTCCTAGATCATTTCCCAAACTGGGTCACTCGTTGGAGTAGAAACCAAGCCATTTGCAGTGGGACCTGCTGGGGGACCTGCCCTGCTCCCTGTGGCTCTGCTCTGTGGTGACAGGGAGCATTTGGGGACAATATTTCAGGCCATCCCCTCGTGTCCTGCTGGGCACAGAGGGGGCCCTGGCAGTGCTTGGGAACATGACTGGGATGGGGGGTGTGTGCCCACCCTGCCTGCAGGGAAGGGCACCAGTTCCCAGTGGGACGTCCAAGGACACAGGACATTGCAGAGGAAGGGCCTGGGGGGATGGAGAGTGACAGTAGTGAGGGAAGGGGGCGGATCTTTGGCTTTCCGTGCTCTGGTTGCTTCAGGCTGCAAGAAAACACCCAACAAGGAGAAATCACATAGCAAATTATTTATTGATCAAAGAATATAAAAATCTTCACTTTGGCCCCAGAAACAGGGATGAAAGTGCCATTCCTGGTGGGTACCAGTCCAAGGAAGCTCCTGGTTTCTGTCCAGGCCAGGAGCAGGTTTGGTTGTGCTTCAGAGGGTTAGTGCAGATTCAACCACCACTGGGGTGGTGCTCACCAGCAACATTTAATGCATTTGGACAGGCCAGGGACCATCTCTGTGTCCTGCACAGAAGAGCTTCACCCCTCAGTTTACTTGCAGAGGAATCCAGCACCTGGTTTGTTGCAAATGGTAGAATTTTCACAATTAACGTGTAATTAATCTGCCCTAATCAGGGCTCAGTTCTGATCAACAGCAGCTCCAAGGGAGTGACACAGGTCTGCACTTGCAGGGGATTCTGCTCAGACCCCATAGCCAAGTTCTTCACTCTTGTTTTCATTCCCCCTCTGGGAGAAGCAGGATCCAACAGGGCGTGGGAGGGCCTGGATTCGATGGCTGAGCAATGGGATGGTCTGAGGAGCTGAGAGATGCGAAGGCTTTATGGAGGTGATGGGCCTGCTGTGCAGACAGACAGTCCTCGTGGCCTTCTGGCTTTGCAAAAAGCCATACCCTGCTCTCTCCAGGCTGGGGCTTCCCCCATCAGTCTAAATTCATTCTAGAAAATTCCTTGGGCAGGTTGTAGTTGCTCTCCTGCAGGAAGCTGTGGATGGCTTTGGCAGCGTCGGTTTCCCCTCGGCGCTGGTAAAACGCAGCCATCTTCTTCAGCCTCCGCTCGCAGTCCCTCCTCTGCTCTGTGTGTGCAGGGATCCTGTACCCATCCATAAACTTGGCTTTCGCCTCATCCTGGCATCTTTTCCGGTAGAGGAGTAACTTTCCCCAGTAGAGATTCAGGGCCTGACGGCACCTGAGGCTCAGGGTGTTGACCTTCCTCTGCAGACCCTTGTAGATCTCTTCTTCCTGGACCGGGTCTCTTGCACCAATGAACTCTGCCAGCTGCAGCTCTACGAGCGTAAGGTCAAGGTCTGGATGCTTCTGAACAATTTCCTTGAGGTGCTTGATGGCTTCATCTAGTATATTATCCTTGTCCTGCTCCTCTGCATTAAGCCACTGTTTCTTATAGCACTTGGCCAGGGCCTGGTAGAGAAGGTGGTACTTTGGGTCCTGCTGCAGTGCTCGCTGGAGGATCCTGGCTGCTTGCTCCACAGAGTATGACAGCCAGAACAAAGCTGAGGATTTGAGGACCTCGGGATCAGCGCTGTTCTCTACACATTCCTCAAGCAACTCAATTGATCTTTCTTTATCCCCTTCTTCAAGTAGCCTGGCCAAATATACTTTGGCTCTGTAGTTATCTGGCTGCTCATGGATAGTTCTTTCCAAGCGGCTTCTGGCTTGGTTTGCAATATCCTGATACCAGCAGTAACTCCAGGAGAAATAGAGAGCCTTTGCAAGCCCAGCATGGAAAAGTGTGTTCTCTGGTTCAGCCATCAAGGCCACCTCAAAGCACTCCCTTGCCCGTTCCCCATGCCGGGCTCTGATGGCCAGGAGGGACCAGCCTTTCTGGGCCTGGATGTACGGGATGAGCTGTGGATCCTGAGCGGTTGGGCAGAGCTGCTGGATTTGTTCCAGAGACCTTTCAGCCTCCTGGTAAGAGGCCTGAAGGTAGTAAATCCAAGCGTAATTCCCATGGATGACCAAAGAACCGGCAGTAGATGCTGGCTGCTTGCCTTCCCTGTTGTGCTCTTCAGCAGCTCTGAGGCTTTGCAGAGCTTCTGTGCTCTGGTTGTTCAGCTGGTACAGGTAGGCCTGGAGCCCCAGGAGGGCCACCTGGTTCTGGTGGGTGGTGTGCTTGATCTCAACAGCCAGCTTCTGCAGGACGTGGGGAGGGTTGAAAAAGCCTACTACACCCAACTGCCATGTGAAGTGACACTGAAGGGCATCCAGCTTCTCCTTCAGTTTGTCTTTGCTGCAAAGAGGAAACAGCGAGTTGAGGAAGGGTGGGACCCACACAGAGCAGAAGAGAGGAAGGAGAGGTGGAGGATGGGGCTCTCTCCCCATGCACAACATGTTGCTCAATCAGCCCATTTTCAGGGAACCATCTGTGAGGTTTCATTCCTGGCTTGCTGTTCTCCAAAGGGGAGTCGCCAGGGCTGCTCTCTCTTACCTAAGGCAAAGGGATGGGCTGCAAAGAGGGAGAAAGTAGAGCCAGCCCCAAGCACAGAATCAGAACTTCTTTACCCTCCAGGGGCAGGAAACGGGGGTTGTGCCTTCAGCTGAAGGATGAAGAACTGGCTCAATAAAGTCATGAAGGTGATGGACTGGAGCATCTCCTACATGAAAGGCTGAGAAAGCTGAGGCTCCAGCCTGGAGAAGGCTCAGAGGGATCTTAGAGCTCCATAAATACCTGAGGGGAGGGTGCAAAGTGCCAGGCTTTTATAGTGGTGCTCACTGACAGGGCAAGGAGGGCACAAACAACTTCAGGAACCTCCATCTGGACATCAGGAACATTTTTCTAACTGTGAGAAGAAGAGAGCACTGGCACAGGTTGCCCAGAGAGGTTGTGGAATCTCTACCCTTGGACATGCTCAAAAGCTGTTTGGATGTGGGCATGGGGGGCCCTGCTTGAGCAGGGGCTTGGACCTTTCCTCCTTCAGGGGAACCTTTCCAACCTTAACCATGGTGAGGTTCTGAGCGGGGACGTTGTGCTGAGCCGCGTCAACCCAAAAGCATTGAGGAGCCACGACAGGAGCAGGAGCTGGGTACTCACCTCATCCTGGCTGTGGGTGGACTGTTGGCCTCCAGGAGCACAGGCTTGGCTGCAGCAGATGAGACAGGACAGGCTGGGACTTCTTGGCTGGTCCTTTAATGGGGAAACTCTTCTGGGTGGAGCCTGAGTAAACAACTTGAAATGAAACTGAAAGCAGAGAGCTTAAATCAGAAAAGAAAAGTAACACCCTCTCCCTGACCTGATGTTCCCACCTGCCTTCCCTTCATGAAATGGGACTGGGGTCTGGATAGACGAGATGGAGAAGCCCTGTGGGCAGAGCAGCAGGATCTGAACTCTCCTCTGGAGACCCTCTCCCTGCTGAACAGGACTCTGTTGGTGTTTCAGCCTGCAGAAAGGAACTGGTGTGAGGTGATAAAGGACACTGGGCTGCAGCATCAGCAGTATCAGGGAGGAGACAAAATCTCCCCAGGACTTTGGCCCTGGGGCTGGTGTGGCTCAGCCCTGACACCTTTGGTTTGTTTATCTTGTTTACCTGTAATAGCAACTGCCCAGCAATAAGAAACCGCAATTGAATTTGCATAGTTTCGTGTGAGGTACAGTGGCTGTGCCTGGGATAAATGCCAAGTACTTCCTTAAGGAGCAGGTAGTGCTGGCAGAGCACAGGATGCTGTTGCTGGGCACAGGATGGCCCCAGGGCTATCAGCAACTCTTCAGGGATCTAGTGCTGCCCATCCAGGAACTGGGTTTTGGCAGGTGACAATAAAAATACAGGCCAAATGCAGGAGCCACAATGAATGTGGGTGTGACGTGGGATTGCAGCTCTGGGAAGAAAGACTCCAGTACAGAGAGAGTAGTAGAAAATATGTTTTTTAAAAAAATAGCCTCAAGTGGACTCTAAACTGAGAAGGAAAAAACCATCAGCCTTATAATCCTATTCCTCCCAGCCAAGAAGAAACAACCCATCCCTGTTTTCCCCCTCAGGATGCTGATGAGTCACTGCAGCAGCCAAAGGGAGGAGGAGAATTTATCACTGGAGGAGTGGGGTAGATGCTTTTATCTTCTGTGTTTATTTTTTCCTATTACTGACAACCTTTAATAGAAAAAGAGTAATTTGGCCATTAGTTGTTAGCACTGCTGGATGAACAATGAGTGATTGCTGTGCCTTGATTAGACTGAGGCATTAATTAGGCAACCAATAACATCTAATTCTTGAATCCTCATGTCAGCACCTTCTTTCAAGCGTCTTTCTGTGCATTCTGGCTCTCAGGAGCTGCTTCTCTCTTGCCTGTTGTGGCCAGGATGGGCCTGTGTGAGTTGGGCTCGGGTGTTTTGGCTCCCTGGGCTGGGGGCAGAGCTGGAGGGAGGAGAAATTCCCAGCTCCAGTCCCTCAGGCCTCGGCAGCAGTTCTTGGCTCCTTCTCCTGCTAATATTAGGGCTGGTTTGAGGACGATTACGGTTCTGTGAAACAGCTATTAATATCATACAAAGCCTGGATGGGAGTCAAAAATAACAGCAACTGAGCAAACTACCAACCAGCAGCCAAAGGGGAAGTGCAGGCAAGGCTTGGTGTTGTGAAAGATAAACTGTGGGAAGGAAAAGCGAAAGAGCTGCAAGGGGATGCTGAGGGGAAAAAAATAACAAACATTTTGTTGAGGGCTTGGAAACAGCCCTTGACTTCAAAACATTCTGTTACATCAAATAACACTGATCGAACCCTGAGCTGATCGAAAGGAAATCCTGGGTTATTGGCCCAGATGCTTGCAGAGCTGGGAAAAACACTGTGTGCTGTAAAGGGAAGGGAAAGGGCTCAAACCAAAATGGGGCTGCTCCTTCCTCTGGAGTCTCTTACTGGGCAAGGCTGAGCCTTGTTCTCATCTTCCATCGTGGTGGTGTCTTGTACTGGTGATGACAATCTGTGAGCGGAGACTTGACCAGGTCTGTAGGAACAAATGGCCATCTGAAGTCCAAATGACCTGGTCAGGAAATGCAAACAGACCAACAGACTCGAGGCCTTTCCTGAGCAGGATCAGGAAGAACTTGGGCTGACTCTGAGCCCCCAAAGTGAGCTGTGACATGGGGCAGAAAGAGTCTGGAAAGGCTGTTCTGGAAGTGGTGCCTGTGGGGTTGGGAGGCTTCATGAACCTTCAGCTGAGCAGCAAAGGCCAGAACTAGAAATACTTTGAGGTGTGGCCGCAGGATTTCCCTGACAAGAGCCGGAGTCCTGACTGAACGTCTGAATTCTTTCCCTGTGAATTGCCTGAAACTTCCTTGCTGGCACTGAAGGACAGGTGAGGTTTCTGTGGGTAAGAAGTCAGGTAACAGAAGGGTGTTTTCAGTTTATGGTACTGTTTTTATTGCACCTTTTCAGGTCATAGTGACTCTCCTCCTCCTGGCCGTAGCTGTGCAGGGGTGTGTAGGGACTATCCCAGGGAAAGAAGGTGGCAAAACCAATGTTTATCAGTATATTGATCCTTGCAGAGAGGTGTTTGATTCGTGACTTTGGTCACTGTACACAGTGGCCACAAGTTGTGCTCCGGTATCCACCTGCTCAGAAGCTCAAGGAGGGGCAGAGGATTCGTGGCTGGGAGGGTGGGCAGGCCCTGGCACAGGGTGCCCAGAGAAGTTGTGGACTCCCCATCCCTGGAAGTGTCCAAGGCCAGGTTGGACAGAGCTTGGAGCAACCTGGGACAGTGGAAGGTGTCCCTGCAGGAGGGTGGAACTGGATGATTTTTAGGTCCCTCCCTACCCAAACCATCCTGTGCTCACGTCATTTTTCACTACACCAGGAAAGGTAACGTTTCTCCTAGAAAAGAGCTCATATCCTTCAAGGATGCCCATTTCCCCCTGCCGTTTGTTTTAACACCATCACTTTTAGGCACAGACGGCGCTCCCGGACTCGGTACCAGCAGAGGGCAGAGGATTCCCACGGATGACACGAGGTGGGTGTTGCAGTGCCTTTCTCTCCCCAGCCTGTGAACAACAGCGATGCTTTTGCACCACTTTTAGATTTCTGCCTCGCAGCTGGATTATTTTTTAACAATATTCCAATCCCCGCCCCCTTGATTTGGATGAAAAGATCTATATTTGGAAAAGTGGTGGCTTCCCTTGGGTGTAAACAAGGAGGGAAAACAGAGCAGGGCTTTAGAGAGTGTGCACTGCCTGGGGAGGGCATTCATCCTTCTCACAATGGAGCTGAGAAGGGCCCAAGAACCTGGGAGAGTTTAAAATGGAAAAGGAAACACGTTTTTATATAATATATACAGAAACTGTGAAACCAACATGGTGTAAAAGCAGCCCCTGCCTCACCAAGATATTTGCCCTCCTTGTTTTCAAACGCTCTGAATGTGCAGCAGAGACTGGAATGTGCCTGCCCTGATTCCTCCTCCCCCAGTTACCTGATTCTGGACTTGGACCTACTGATTCCTCTGGATAAAGGTGGCCTGGACACACCAGGTATGTGACATTGGGTGACATGTAACCACCAGAGCCTGGATCTGTGCCCTGGGATGACTCTGGGAGCTCTGCCTGGGGCTGGCAGGGAATAGCTGCACTCCAGACACTCCTGGTCCCCCCAGCCCTGCCAGGGGATGCTTGGGAAACTCTCCCACAGCCTGCAGTGAGAGCAGTGCAGCTGCTCAAGCAGAAAAAGGAGCTGTTAAGCATTTCAAAATCTGAGGCTGAAAGACCTTCCTGAAGTGCTTATCTGTCCCAAATTAATCCCCCTCCAAACCCAGGAGGATTTGACTGATTGTTTACAGCCTGGCAAGCCAAGGGGGTCACTGCAAAGGCTCCATCAGCAGGAGGAATCATTCCAGGGAGAAGAAGGCAGATGATAGTGAGGGTTCAGTTAACTGCCCTCAGCCCCAGCCCTGTGCCTACGTGAGGCCCCACCATCCCACACGTGCTGAGGGTGTGTCTGCCAGGCCTGGAAGCCCCCGTGATACCAACGGCCTCCCCTGGCTCCTCAGGGAGGGCCTCTTATCTCCCAGAGCAAAGCCTTCCCTTCTATCAGCACCCAGAGAGACACTCAACTGTCTCCCAACTGCTCTGATGGGAGATAAGCCCAGAGCCTTGGCTGCTCAGCCAGGCTGGGGAAGCTCCAGGGGCTGATCTGGGGCAGGGAGAGCAGCATGTGGAGGAGTTGGGGTGCCCAGGGCTCCCAGCAACTCCATTTTGGCCCACCTTTTGCCCTGTGAGGGGTTGGGGCCTCCACCCCATCCAAGACTGGGTCTTGCAGGCAGTGGAAAGCTCAGGAAATTCAAAGAGAAAAGTTCAAGAAAGGAGAAGAGAGGGCTTTGAACTAATGAAAGCCAGAACATGAGGGCAGATCAGACCCCTTGATTCCAGCAGCTGCTCCAAAGGCTCCTGTCAGGAAAAGTAAGGAACAATTGTGGTGTTCAGATTTGGATAAGATTGCAGCAGCAACAGCTCTGAGCCAAACCCTGAGAGCAATGGCAGAGACACCGAAGTGATGACGACCCAACATCAGCTGTAGACAAAGAATAATGACAGACAATTTAAATGATGTGTTAATTAAAATAATACAGGCATTGGAGGTCAAGTTTCCTGCACAGCTTAGGATAAAAGAGAACATGGTCCGCTTGGAGTAGTTAACTTGTAGTAGTTGGGTAAGAGTAGGCAAGAAGATCCTCAGTGAAATGTTCAGGTGCTTTGGGTTTAAAGAGTGTAAAAGTTCTAAAATGCGGCCAAGCTTGTGGGAAAAATCCCATGGAAACAACAGAAAAAGGGCTGTGGGGCATCTGTGACCCAGCAGTTCACAACAACCTGTTATTCTGGGTGTATCTGTCTGAGATGAATCACACAATTCCTTGGGATTTTCCTTGTGTAGGAGATTAATTAACTAGTAATTAATGGAGAAGTTTCTGTGTGTGGAGAGGGGAGACCAAGGAGTTGGTGGAGCTCAGTCTTTCTCCAGAGAAGAAGCTCACAGAGGGTAGTAATGCCAAGAAGGCTGAAATGTGCAAAGACTTCAAAGGGTGATTGATCAGATACAGATCATAATTGACCTGGGTGGTAACGAGGAAAGGAATCTCAAAAAAACAGGCTGGAAAAGCACTTACGCTCATTATATAGATTGAAGATTAAGGGCAAGATGAACTTCACTCCAGAGGTGGGAGAAAGCTGGAAAGGGAACCTCCACTGTCCCGGTGAGGATGGAAAATAGGCAAGGCAAATGCCAAAGGTTTCTCCTGAAAAAAGAAGACTGACAGTCCTGAGGGAATCGTGTGGTGTTGGGATCTGGGAAATCAGTGGAACAAGCACTTAAAGCCGTTGTTTGTCAGCACCCAGGGAAGAGCACCAAGGAAAGTGAGAGGCAACACCAACTGGGCAAGATCCAGCCGTCCCAAGTAAAGATGATTTACATGTACAGTGCTGTCCTGAGCTCTGGGCTCCAAGAAGAGGCTGTAAATCCAGTTTTATGGCTTTTGATACCGTTCCATGTGGTACATGAGGAAGCTACAGAAACACTCCAGATAAAACCACTCCAGAGCGGAGCCAAGACTGGGCCGAGCCCTGCACAGAGGAGAATCTTCAGTGCTTTCCCTGCAAAGTGGAAGGGCAGAAGCCAAGTATGTTTTTAAGAGGTTAAAGGAATGAATCAGCAGTGATGTGACAGGTCCTTGATGGGGGAGGATGAGGAGGATGCTCCTTCCTCACCTCTGTAATTGGAGGCTTCGCTAGATATTTTGGAAAAGAACGCCATTTTAATTGCCGCGAAACAAATAATTGCCCTCCCACCCAGGGACAGAGCTGGGGTATTTCTGCAAACACATCCTGAAAAATCACTGTTCCCTCAAGTGCTGGGTTTCTCCTGGGCTGTTGCTCTCCGGAGTGGCAGGACACCCTTGCTGGGAGGGATTTTATCCCTTGCCAAAGTCACAAACAAGAGATTACATGATGTGATTTCCTGTGTGAGCAGAACTGGGTTTGACGACCCTCTGAGCCTCTCGGCCTTGAAGGTTGGAGCTTGTTTTCTTGAGCTTTAACTTGGCACCACTTCAGCAGAGTCTTTTTGTCCCATCTTTTATCTAAACACACACAGACACACAAAGGGGGAGAATAAAAACACTCGGTGTCTTCTAGAAAAAGAAAACAAACTCTCTCTCTCCCTAATCCCGACTCTTCCTCCATCAGCTTTCAGGAAACGAAGCAGCAGAGGTGAAGTTGTTTTATATAAACTGTAATTTCCACCCACCGAGGCGACAGCTCCCTGCTCCCTTCTCTGTCAGGAGGAGCTGGAGGTGGCCACTTCTCACCCAGGCACATCCAACAGCCTCATCCAGTCTCTTCTTGTGGTTTTTTCCCCCCCTTTTTCAGCCCAAAGCACCTGGAGCCCTGAGAAGGCTGTGCAGCCTTCCCGAGTGGTTTATTTTTAGCATGACATCAAGAGCTGGCTGGGGAATGCTGCGAGGTGCTGGAGAGACACTTGAGAATAAAAAGCTCCCCTTTTTTTCCCACACAAATGAGCTCTTAAACCTGCCCAGGCTTTCTAGTGCCTTAAATCAGTCCTTGTGACCGCATTTCATTTGGCAGGATTTTATTCGATGCTTCCCTTTTGAGATGTTGCTCCCCACGTGAGTATTTGTGGAGTCCCTTCGAACCTTCACTCCGAAGCCCCAAAATCCTGAAACCCCTTGCCCTGAGTGAGTCCTGTGATGGTCCCAGTGGCCTTTTGAAACGAGACCCCCTGATTGTTTTCACAGACACTGCTGCTGGGAAGCAGCTCGGAGCTCATCGGCCCCTCGTGTCCGAGGCTCCGCAGGCAGGAGGAATTCCACCCGTTCATCCGGAGCTGGAACACATCAGCCCAGCAGAATTTCCTCTGAGCTGCAGATAAGCAGATCCTGGTGATAGAGGGGCCCTGCTCAAACAGCGTCCAGCTTTGAGAGCAGCCTCGAGGGCCCAAGGGGAAGGAAGTGTTTGATATTGTGGACATGGGACACGAAGAGAAAAACAACCCTTGAAGATGCATCACCCTTAAAAATACTCCCTGAGCTGCCAAGGTGGGAGTCCCAAAGCAGCCCCAGGCTGGGACACACCACGCCAGGAGAAAGGTTTTCTAAGCCTGTGCAGTGCTTGGTGAGAATTCCTCAGGAATCAGCAACAAAGGGTCGGCTCATTATGCAGGAAACCTTGATCAGCCGTGGAGAAAGCGGATCATGCCTTGAAAAATCAAGTTGCCTTTGTGAACAACCCGAATGATCAGATTACAAGTAAATCCCTGCAAGGG
>JAWWEU010000072.1:4572073-4594703 GCA_035583155.1 Acropternis orthonyx | reverse complement strand
CACAGTACAAGTACAGCCCTGCAAGCCCCCCCCCCCCCCCATTGCAGGCTCTTCACTGAAAGCTGCTCTGTGTTGAGTTGTGAAACGTGTCAGGGCACGCACGAGACCACTTCTTGGAAATGCCAGATCTCAGCAGCAGCAGAATTAGAAAATATAATAGTTCCCACTTGCAGAGAGCAAAGAGCAGCAGCCCCTGGCACTGCCCAAGTGCCATGGAAGAGATGGAGCCGGGTAACAAAGCTGTGGCCAAAGCCAGCAGGAGGTATGGGGAGAATTTGAGGCTCCTGAAAGAAAATCTTAGAAAAATCGATAGCTAATCAAGCCCAGCAATAACAAACCAAGGATTTCTTAATTCCAGGCAGATCCATCTGCGCTCCGGGGACAAGAACTAATGGAGAGCAGAGAAATGTGGGTGCAAAGTTACAGCTTGGTCCTGAATGCACAGATTAGAGGGGAAAAGTGGGATCCAAGGGAGTGCCTCCTGTTTCCCAGGGACACTTGACTGTGGAAACCCCCCAGTTTGGGGCCACCTGCCAGAGCAGCCGATGACACGGCGGAACATCCAGTAAGAGGCAGAACAGGATCACTCCAGGACTTGGAATCCAAGGTAGTTCCAGGCGGGATGGATCCCGAGGGTCCCCAGGGAGGGGTGTGTGTCACCCCGGCCCAGCTCACAGGGGGACCCCCACGCCCCATCCCCGTGAAAGGTGTCACCGGGGCTGCTCTGCCCACTCCTTCCAAGAACTGCCTCCAGATGGTGCTCCAGCCAGTTTTCTGGGATTTCAAGGGATTCGCTTTGCTCACGGATGGCTTTTCTGGGCACAGCAATCGCAAGCACCAGGCTCAGCCCTCGGCTGCGCTGCCCAGCCTGTCCCCGCTGCGAGCGGCTCCTCCGCTGGAAGCCCCCGAGCTCTGCCGGGAACGGGTCACAAAGCAGGTCCCCGGAGGAAAGGAGAACTGTGGATTCCTAACCTTGACCCTTCTGGGTAGGAAGAGTTTATTCGTCCAGTTTGCTGTATAAATAACCCAGGAATCAACAGCTTTGTTTTCATGGTGTCACACTGGGCGTGTGGAGGAACCTCATCCCTCATCCCAGGACCCTGGCAGCCCTGGCCGGGGACACCAGTCCCTGCATGTTTATTTTATTTATTTAATGACCCACAACATGCGAAACACCCCAGAAGATAAGGCCAAGGAGCAGGATCTGGGACTCTGTGACATGGGACTGCTCCAGGGATGGCACTGAAGACCTTCCTGGATCTTGCCAATTATCCCCCATCCATTCTGTGGATCCCCCAGGGCCTCCCCGTGCTGGGACTAAATCCTGCTGTGTTGTATCCTGAGTGAGAAAAAGGGTTAAAAAGAAACTGGAGCGATTTTGTGGAGAATGGGAAGAGCTGAGGTCAAAGAGCAAAATGTTCCCCCGAGGGATAATCATGCAGGGGGGCTGTGGAATCACCACACAGGTAACTCCATGGCGAAACTGAAACCCTGGGGAGGAAAATTGACCCTTTACAGGCACGCTTGATCCTGGCATTCTAAGTCTGTCAGCTGGGACAACCTTCTGGCCATCATTTTCTTTACAGGGATGAGGAAGCAGGGATGTTACTTTGGGAAAGGTGGTGGTTTGCCAGGCTGGGGAGATGCAGCTGATGGTGCAGGATGTGCTCTCAAGGCCAGGCAGAGGTGGCTGGAGAGGAGCCAGGCCCCATCCCAGCTGCTGTGCCACAGCAAACTCCTTGCTGGTCCCGTTCCCAGCGCTGGAAATGTGAGGATCCCCTGTGTCCCCCATACAAGTGGTGTGGGGACAGGGAACAGCTTTAATGAAGAGCCTTTATTTTGTGTCATGTGGGGGTTTTTCAATCCCTACATCATACAGGGGTTTTCTCCCTTTTGCAGGACAGGAACAGCTCCAGCTGCTCATTCTATCAGGGGACCTGAGGGCTGGAAAGGGGCACGGACTCTTTTACACCAAACGAGGAAGCTGAGGGATTGTAGGATCTGCCAGGAACGGTGCAGGCTGCCTGAGCCCTGTTTGACAGGAGGCTTTGCCGGGCCTGGTGGTGATGAGCAGTGAGATCCTGCCGGGCTCAGCCACACAGAGCTCTGCAGAGTGTGTGGAAAAAGAGCGGGGGCCGAGCAGAAACCCCACACTCAGCACTTCGGGGACGCCGAGCCTGTCTCTCCCGCTGCACAGGGCCCTTCCCCAGGCAGCTCCACCTCCCCTGGTTTGCAGAGTTCTGAGGACTCCAACAAATCTGCAAAACTAGATACTTCCCCTGCCCAACCCACTCTTCCTTCAGCCCTTATCTGCCCTTACCTGTCTCCACTAGGTCGCTTTAAAAGTCCCAGACACTTCCTTCCTTTGTTTGTCTTGGCCTGAAAGGGAAATGTCTTGTATGTCAAAGGTTTAGTGCAGATTCCTGTCCAAGCTCTTTGCCACCTCTGGCCTCAGTAAATCCAACTTCTTCTCCCAGCTAGGGATTTGCACGGCGAATCAGACTCTCCCCACATTCTCCCTCTCCTGGCCTGCATGTGGGATCGAGACCGAACAAGGGGTTAAATCCTTGCTGGCTGCTGCAAACCGGGGATGGAAAAGAAGTTCTGGGTTTCGAATGCCAGAGTCTCAAGGGTTGTGCCACTGTCCTGTCTTTCCTTCCTCTTCAGGAAAATCATCTGGGCTTAGAGACCCAAAGCAGGACAGGGTTACACACCTGGCCAGAGGTGTGGGCAGGAGGCACAGCCTTGGTGAGCTCTGCCTGGGCTGGACTGAGGACTCTCAGGGAGAATTTCCTCATGGAAAGGGTGGTCAGGCCTTGGAAGGGGCTGCCCAGGGAGGTTTGGAGTCCCCATCCCTGGAGGTGTCCAAGAAATGACTGGCCGTGGCACTCAGTGCCCTGGGCTGGGGGAGAAGGTGGGCATCAGGCACAGGGTGGGCTCGGTGCTCCTGGAGGGCTTTTCCAGTCTCACTGATCCTGGGATTCTGTGAGTGCAGCGCCCTTTCCCAAGGGCCCACAGGGGGAGACAGGCAGTCCCTGTCATCCTGGAAGAGTGAAGAGCCTGGTGAGCCTGGGGCATGTTCCACAGAGAGCTGCAGGTCTCCCATTGCCCTCCCAGCCCCGTGTTTTGCTGCAGAGCAGAACCAGACCCTCTCCAGGTCGGTTCAGCAGCAGCAGCAGGTGCAGAGCCCGAGCGTGGGGTCGAGCCTGGGGCTCCCAGGGAGGGCTGGGCTGGCTTGCCACAAGCCAACCACGCAGGCAGCACTTCGGTTGGGAGCTCCTTCCTCTGCAGATGAGCACCTTGATCTGAGATCTGACTCCCCCCTCTCCTCCTCTGCCTCGGTGTGGTCACGGGAGCAGCACCTGCCTGGTGCCAGCAGCTGCCAAAACCACAGCCTGGGTGAAGCATCTCCCCGTCCCTCGCTCGAGAGGAGCCTGTGCTGCATCAAAACACACCCAGCCGGGCTGTTCTCACCCCGAACTCTCCGGGCAAACAGGAAGCGACGAGCAAAGGGGGGAAGAGCAAGTTCACAGGCGCTTGGGTAAGCCCAGGAACATACCCCAGCCACACCTGCGTGGAGGGGAGGCCTCCAGGTAAACAGGAGGGTTTACCTGGCCAGCTGATGCACTGGCACGTGTTGCTGAGGCTGGGGATGAGCCGAGCAGGGGCACTGCCCTCCCTGAGCTCCAGCAGGAACGTTAAACTGCTGCAGCACCTGCCGGGGCAGCGGCTCAGCCGCCGGAGCTGCCGCTGGGGCCAGGGAGGAGAACTGAGGAAGAGCCAAGAGACTTGTGGCCGTGAGTCTCCTCCGTGCCAGGGCCACGCTGCCTGGCCCCAGGTCTTCAGAGAAAGTCACACTCCCTTGGAGAGGGAAGGTCTTTGCTCCCCCACGTTGCTCCTTCCGCCTCGGAACTCCTCCAGGAATGTGGAACAAGTCGTAGAGACCCAGAATGGTTTTGGGTTGGAGGGGCCTTCAGCTCATTCCACCCCTTGCCACGAACAGGGACGCCTTCCACCAGACCAGGGTGCTCCAAGCCCCGTCATCTTGCCTGGTTTATCCCTCTTTGGCAGCTCCAAAATGAACCAGGACGAGGAACAGCAGCACCTTCTGCTGCTCTGTGCCACCATCGGTGGCTGGAGGGGGCAGGAAGGGGACAGTGACCCCAGCAAGGCACCTCCACCTTCCTCCACCTCTATTTCCCCCACCCCCTGTTCCTTTCCTTCCCTCCTGTGGCACATCTGTGTGCGTTCAGAGTGTTTCACCACCACAGCTCTAAGCTTTTCACTCCTGAAATTCCCAGAACCGGCACTGGAGCTCCCTTGGTCCAGCACCTGCCTGTTGGTGACATTTGGTGCATCTCTGGAGCTTTGGGTCTGTCACAAGGGCAGGGCAGGAGGGTGTTGATGGCACTGCACCACCAGCAGCCAGTCCTGCAGCTCTCCCTGCTGAGTCCACCCGAGGTGCTCCTGCCCTGGCACCCAGGCTGCGCCCAGAGCCAAGGGCCACATGGACAGGGCTGGGACGGCGGGTTACAAAACTGCCTGGGAAATTTCTCACACATTTTCCTCCAAGTTTTGAAGTCAGGCCTCCCTGTATGACATCTCATCCCTCCTCTTCACAGCTGCTTCTCATTTCCCAGCCGTAGTCTTCCTGTTTTGTTGGATTTGTAATTTTTTTTTAAATCTTTTTTTTTTTTTTTTTGGGAAGGTGGGGGGCTGTGTTTGGCAGCTGCACACAATTCTCCCTGCACCCATCACTATATTTAGCCTCAGACAGGCCAAACAAATGAGCGGGGCTGGGGTTAATAATCACAAAATGGAGTTCAGCTGTCTCTGAGCTGAGATTTACTGGGACCAGGGCCAGGCAAGATCCTCCTCACGCCCTCGCTGTGGAATCATCCCCAAGGGACCAGCCTCTTCAAAAGGGGAGAAATTATTCAACATGCCTTTTCTCCAGCTCAGACTGGAGATGTGAAATGGTTCAAGCACATCTGCTGGGGGGTGAGGCCTCCAGGGAGGTGCTGGGGTGATGTGGAGGGGACGCTGTGGATGTTGTTGATGCCTCCTCCATCCTGAGAAGCCCCGAGCCGGGAGAATGGGTGAGTTTGACCTGTCTGTGCCCCTCCCTGGGGCGGGGGGTGGTGGCTGAGCAGCTGCCAGTGGGAATATCCCACGAGGATTATGTGTTAGGGCTGCTCTCAGCCAAAGTGCATCCCAGTGGGAAGCTCTCTGGGGTCAGAGGTTTGGGGGTCGGGGATGTTTTGGGTGGCCAGAATGTTCTTGGTGTTTCGGGACTTTGCGCTTTGACTGCAAGAAATGAGCTCCCGAAGGACCTTGTTCAACACCCAGATGCCCGTCAGGGTTCTCTGCAAAGCTGGTACTGCTTGTTATCCAAAGGTTTTCCAAAGTCCACCAGCCCCTTTACACTCCTGAACATCGTCTCAGAAAGACCCGGCTCTATGCGAGTTAAAGAGCCTTCCTCTCCTCCCAGTGCTCCCTCAGCTGTCCCAGGGCTCCTTCCAGCCAACAACTGTGGGAAATGCTCCCTCTGAGAGCTGGGATGCACAAAATCCTCCTCTATCTTATCCAGCTGTTGTCTGTCCTGCAGGGAAATGCTCAGTTTGCCTTTGCCCTCAAGTGTCTGATAGAGGCAGAGCTTCTCTGGGCCTGAGCTTACCTTGGGTGGCCATCCCAAACCCTTCAGATGTGCCTCCCACACCTTCAGGAACCTCCTGAGATCCACCACCAGAGCCACCTCTGGAGCTCAGGCTGCCACACCACATCTTTTGGGTTCTCCAGTTGGTAAAGCATGAACTTTCCTGGTCTCCTCACCTTTGAAACACAAAGATTCTTAATCTTTCACCCTCTTTCTTCCTTCTGGGAGACTTTGGTTGGTCATCTTAATTAGCCAGGATTGCCTCACTTCCTCAGATATGGAAATGTCTCTTTGTTACACAGGGCAGTGTCTCTTATCTCCCCCTGGCCTTTGAGCAGCTCCGCTTTTGGCAATTCCTGCCTGTCCTTACACTTCACCTGCAAATAATGCAAAGATCCAAGTAGGTAAAAGTTTGTGGCTCATTATCCAGCCCTGGCTCAGCCCTGGAGCAGGAGTGACCCTGTCCTGGGCATCAATTCTGCCTTGCCAAGCTCTCTCCTAAGCACATCTTGACCACAGCCATTGCCTTTCCCCTTGGACCTTTCCCTGCGATCTGTGTTTTCCCTTTTTTTTTTTCTGTTTCAGGATATCAGGCTCTTTTATCTGAGAACAGAGTGAGAAAAATCCCAAGAACAAGTTTTTTGACCCATGGGACTTCTCCAGGACTGGCATCACTTGGTTTTTAGAGGTGGGAGAAGGATGAGCACGCTCCCTCTTTCCCACTGCTGTTGTTCCCAAGGATAATGAGTGCTTGGGCTGGAAACATCCAGGACAGGTTGACTGTGATTCCCCAGCCCAGGGGCGGGGCAGGGAGCTCAGCTCTGCTCTCCGGAGGGTTTGTGTGCTCCCTGCACAAAGCAGGGCAGCTTCAGGGGAAGAGGTGGGGTCCATCCCTTTGGAAGCTCCTGGGAGGATTCTCCTGGCTGCTGGAGACTTTCCTTCCCTTGGACAGAGGCAAAAGCCAAAGCCACGTTAGATCAGCTGCTGTTGTTGGAAGGGATGCTCGGGGTGGGTGAGGGTGAGGCAGGAAGAGCATCACTGTCTTCCTCCTGGGGCTGAGCCCTGAGGGACAAGATCCTGAGAAGGGTTTGGGGGTGGGAATTCCAGGTGGAAGGAGCCACCTCCTGAGAAGACTCAGGATTACAACGGCTGAAGGACAGTCCCTCTGCTTCTCTCCCCCACTCTCCTGCTTTCCTTCTTGCCCTCATCATCCTCACAAACTGCTCCAGGGCCAGGTTGTGCTGGAGATGCTCAGCAGCTCCGAGCTGCAGAACTCTTGGGGTGGCCCCAATTCCCATCAGATCCAGTGGATGATGCTGCACCTGCATCCCTCAGCACGGGGGTGAATCCAAGGCAGAGGCTTCTGCAAAACCCTGGAGATGCTGGGCCCAGTAAACCATTGTCTCAGGTGAAAGTTCCCATCTTGGGTCAAACCTAAGGATTGTCAGATGAGGAAACAGTAATTTTCTGAGCCCAGAATCCCAAACCTTGCACCTGGGAAGTTGTGCTTCAGCAGCTCAGGTCTGTCCTCTGGCTCTGCCCTGGGATGGGGCTTGGAGCAGCCTGGTTTGTATGGAAGGGAAGGAACAAGATGAGCTTTACAGTCCCTTCCAACCAGAATTCCCAGAATTGGGTGTCCCTCCAGTTTTATTCCTCCCTGGCCCTCCTTCCCCACCTGCCCTATCGGATTGCTCATTTCCCCGTCCCTGGGGACAGGGAGCGCCGGGTCGATGCCCCATCGTCGGGTGTCAGCCCTGCACAAGCACTTCACCCTCGCCGGGATGGGAAAAACAAAAGGACGAGGAGGAAGCCCCGAATTCTGTGCCGGTGACACTTTCTCCCGGCCAACAAACAAAAGTTTTATGAGCTGAACCCTCTGGATGCCGCATTCCAGCTTGGTAACATTTCGGTAACACATTGCAATCGTTTGACTCATAGAAACTTGGACGGCTGGAGCCGGGGGAGGGGGAAGAGCGTCACATTCCCATTCCCGGGCAGGGTTTGGTTGTCGGATTTTTATTTAAAAAAAAAAAAAAAAAAAAAAGAACTGAAACTTCTCTCTGTTTAATGAAAAAAAATTTAAAAAGTGTTTGAGCCTGACGGCTTCCACTCGCATTGTGTTTGGGAGCGAGGGGCCGGGGGGAGGGCTCTGCTGCCAAGGGAGGGACCGGGGCAGCTGAACTCGCTTTTCTTCTGCAAGTTTTTTTTTTCCCTTTTTCCACCCCCCCCCCCCCCTCCCTCTGTGTTCCCAGGGCAGGGTTGGCTTTCTAGGTTTGATAAAGCATTTCCTTCCATTGTCATTCTATACGGCCTCTGGGCCCTTCGCTCAGTCCCTCCCCTTTCGCCGTCCCCTCTCTTTCTCTCTCTCTCTCTTCCTGAACTTTAGTGAATCTTGAGATATAAAGAAAGCAGCTGCCTCCCTTAAGCACAGCCTGAACAATGAGACCTCCTCTCCAAGGGCTTTAACTCCTCTGGATGCAAGGACAAAGCCAGGGTGAGTATCCCGCTGCCGCATCTGCCGCTCCCGGTGCGTTTCTCCGCTCAGCCCTGCGCGGCTCCGGAGGGATCGGAGTGCAGGGGGGAGGATGCCGGGAGTGGCGAACCTCTCCAAACGCAGCCACCGCCGCCCGAGAAAGCGCTGACACTGTCCCCCGTGGGACGCTGGCCCCACGGGCGCCGTCCTGTGCTGGCAGAGGCTTTGCCACCGCCGTGTCCCCCGGCTTTGGGTCACCGCCGGCTCCCTGCCTGGTGACACCGGGCAAAACCCGGCTCTGGGCAAGGTGGGAGGAATCCTGACCTCAAAGGCAAAGGAAAACAAACGTGATGCAATCAGGCGTGACCCAGCCGGGCTGCGGGAGGGAGACGTCCCCGCGGTTTCGGGGCCGTGTGGGGCACGGGGGATGCTGAGAGAGGAGCCCGGGGGGTGGGAGATGCCTCCGGGATCCGGAGGCGAGGGCTGTGTGAGGGTGCTGGGGATGCCGGAGCGGGGCCCAGGCTCAGTGAGCCTTATCGGTGTCTGGCTTTTTGCCCGAGTGACCTGTTTGGATCGTCCTGTGCCCAAAAAAGTGAAATATGGGACGTGTCAGCAGCAGTGGGATGGGTGTTAATTGAGGGAATTTGGGACAAGTGGTGAAGCTGCTCCTGAACCTGCAGCTCCCAAGACGGGATCCCACTCTTACCCTCCCAGGACACTGCAACCGATTCACGTGGGGGACTGTGATGCTGTGGTGGGATCAAACAGCCCTGGGGGGAAGTCCATAAGGCTTCCCTGCCCAAGTGGGACAACCCCCAGGCTGAGGAGTTGGTCTCATGCAGCTAAATACAGCCCAGGTGCTGTTATCTGGTGACCCCCATATCTCCCTGCCCCCCATTTGAGTTTCTTCATCTCATCTGTCTCCGGTGTCTGTGATAAAGCATGATTCATGGGATCTTGGGCCTCATAAACAGGGAATGATCAAAGAAGGCATAAAAGAACACTTTTATTGCTCATTAGGGCATTACTAAGACTGTCTGGGGCTCTGTGTTGGCTCAGGGGGCTGTTGGAGCATGGCATGTTCTTCAGCTACAAATCTAAAGGTTCTTCTGTGTCCTGCAACACAGAGACTCTCCAAAACACAGCTGGAAGGTCTCTAAGAGACCTGCAGAGCTCGTGGCTTGTGCAGAAATCACCCAGAGAGCCTGTGCAGTCTGTTGTGTGGAAACTCAGAGCAGGCTCGAGAGCGTTTTTTTGAGTTTTTCTCTCCACAAAAATCGCATTCCCGGTCTAGTTGGAGTGTTTTCGCTCCGTCCCAGAGCAGCTGTGTTTGTTTGTGTTGTTAGCTCTTAACCTCTACTAAATCCAGCAATTTTGGGCAGCTCTTCGCTGTCTCTGACGGTAGGCAAGGAGTTGTGGGTGGGGATGGGTTGGGAGTGGACAGCAGGCTGGATGGACATCAGCTCCAGGGAGGATCAGACCCTCTCCCCAGGGAAGCTGTCACCTCGAATCCCACTGACTGAGCTGAAGGAGCTGGATGAAGTTGGGCTTTAAAGGGGCAGCTCCGGGCTGGGCACTGACCAGATCTGCAGGCAGAGGAACCCCCAGAGCTGTTGTGCTGCTGCTGGGTTGGGTGTTTCTCCAGCAGGAGCTGACTCGTGTCCGTAGAAAGGGAGATGAAACCTTCAGGGTTCATGGAGCTTTTCCCTGGGTTTTCAGGAGGGGATGAGAACTTTGCCGCCACTGAAATCTCCCCTCCTCTGTGCCCACATTCCCCTCCCAGCAGCCTCCAGGAGCTCATCCCTGCTCTCCTGGCACTCCCACAATGAGGAAATGGGCCAGCATTTCCATATTAGCAATCAACTTTCCAGGGATGTTGCCTGGATTTTCCAGCAAGGGATGGAACAGCATCAGCAGGGCTTTAATCCACCAGGGCTGAGATTCTGCAGTAGGAAGGACCAGACATTGTTTGAAAAGGCTCAGATGAGTGTTCAGAGGGCAAATCCCCCCAGAGGCCATTCCTGCAGCACAGGAGATCTGTATCCAACCGTGTCCTGGTGCCTGGACCTCGGGAATTGTCCCTGCAGTGCTGCCCCATCCCTGGGAATGCTCAAGGTCCCACTTGATGGAACTTCTTGGCATCTTGATGGACTCTTAGAGGTTTTGGCGTTCAAGTTGTGGCTTTCTGGCCCCGTTCCCTTGGTGAAGCTGAACTTGGAGTTGCTCCGTGGGGACCATGGAAGGGAAACTGTGACAAAGTGCTTGGAAGAGGCCACCTGGAGCAGCCAGTAAGTTGGGATAGAGGTGGCACAAAGTGTTTGCCCACCCTCGTGGTGCACAGGAGTAGGAAGGGACAGGTGGACCCGATGGTCTTGGATGGTTTCTGACCTAAATGATTCCATGACCTTATTTCCAGTGACACTCGGTGTCTCTCCTGGACAGACCCAGCCATGCCCTGTCTTTGCATGGCCAGGAAGATGCACTTTCAATATGAATTAATTGGGCTTGGCTCATTCATCAGGAAGTTTACTTTCAAAGCAAATAAATCCAGGGAGCAGCCAGAATGCCAGGAAACAGGTAAACCTGTATTTCCCCAACAAACCAGGTGGATGAGGCAAAAAAAAATCATGTCTGGGCTGCAGGAGTTCAGCGTTTAGTGGTGGCTGCACCTGATGGCTCTGCTGTCACCAGCAAACTGCTGAGGAATGAGTCTGTGTGCACTGGCCACACAGAAAGACCCTTGTGGCCACACACATTCCCCCATCCTCGGAATTGCAGGGCTGCTGGGGACTCTGGAATAGTTATTCGCTCAGGCTGGGCTTGGATCTGCTTTGCTGTTGTTTTGGCATCTTTTAAACGCAAAATGCAGGGGAGAAAAAACTCCTTGTGCCGTGCCTGGAAAAGCCATCCCAAGTGCAAACCTACAGCGGAGTGAGTCAGGGTTTGAGGGGGCTGCACTTGCAGCCCTGGAACTGCGGCTGGAGCAGGAGCCTGGCCGAGCCCACCAGTCCCAGCAGTGCTGCTGCAGCCCTGGGCTGCCAGCCCGTGGCTCCTACTGGTCCCCAGCGGGCTGGGAGGCAGGGAATGCTGTGCTTCAGCCTGGCTTGGCCTTATTTTTCCATGCCCTCCTGCTCCTCCTGTCCCCTCTTGCCTCCTTTGTTCTGGGACCGTATTTCTCAGCGGGTCAGAGAGAAGCTCTGCCTTTCAAACTCACCCCCAGGATGGCCCTGGCTCGGTTCTTTCTTTCTGTGCTCATTTTCATGCTGGGAGAGCAGTTTTCCCAGCCAGCCTGGCTTTGGAAAAGCCCAGAGCACTGGACATGTGCAGAATAGGCAATGCTGGGGCTTCAGGACCTGGGCTGGAGGACCCTGGGCTGGAGGGACAGACAGACCCAAGGCTGAAGGAACAGTCCACAGGCAGAGTCTCACAGGAGAGGAAAGGGCTCCCACGGGGACAAAATATGCCTTTGGAGGCAATATTGGCTTTCCAGAGCTGGATTCCGAGTCAGAGACATCCTGAGGCTTCAGGTTTGGATCAAAACTGTTCCCTTCATCTCTTTGTGCCTCTCCTTTAAATCTGGTGAACAACACACGGTCACCTTTGGTGGTTCTCTCAGAGACAGCCAGACCTGTAACCCTGGCAGGGGCAGCAGCAGAGTCTGCTCCAGGGGCTGAGCCCACCCTGCCAGTGCACACTGGGGTGGGGAGAACCTCCCTAGTGATTCCTGCTGACTTTCCAGACAATCTCGTCGCTGGAATTTGTCCAGACAAAAGGTTTTCAGCAAGTTGGAAAAGCACCATGAGGTTCCTGGACATTTCCCAGCCTTCAGCATCCTCTGGCTGCTTTTTTGGAGGTGAAACCCTGAAATAATGAGCAGCTCAAGATCATGTTGCTGTGTGACTCCCAGGAATGATTTATAGCCCAGGGATCCAGCTCTGCTCAGGTGTAACAGCCAAAGATCCCTCTTTCTGTTTCCCGCATCCGTTATATTTAAGGCAACTGAATCTGCATTAAAACAAAACAACACATAATTTCTGTAACAGAGCAGAAAAGGAAACCTTCCTGTTACTGAAACCAAATCTCCAACCAAAACTGAGACAAAATAGAGACCAGACGCAGCGACCTGGCCCAAACGAGGGCCATGGGAATCCAATCCAAGGGAGGTGCCAGTGGAGAGTCCAAGAGCCCCTGGGGCTGTGGGGTCAGTGCCCGTGCCCTGCAGAGGGGCAGGAGGCACCGACCTGCTGCCCCTGCCCAGGCTGCCCCCAGGGCTGTGAGGCTGGAGCTCCGTCTGTGTGAAACTGGGGCTCCTCCCTCACCTGGGACGGCTCCGGCTGCTGGTTCTGCTCCTTGCCCAGCTCCTGGGGACATCCCAGGCTCACCTCCTGCCCCTCCCTGGGGTGGCATCGCTCCGGGAGGCGCCCGAGCCCTGCTGCTCCCAACGAGCTGAAGGGCCTTTTCAAGGTTACAAGCCTCTTATTTTTGGACACGTTTCCCCCGCGGCTGGAGCCGGCCCAGGCTGGAGCTGCTGAAGTTTTCGGCCCTTTGTTTGTTTAATTGAAGTGCTGTTTGTTTTTGATCAGGGGCATGCGATAGGAGCTTCCTCTGCAGGCAGGAAGCAGTGATTTCCTGTTGGCTCCCGGGCCAACTCTCACTGCGCAGGAAACCTCGCTCTGCTGAGTGGTCACTTTTCGTGCAGCATTTCTGGGAGGTTTCTCGTGGCGTTGTGTTGCTTTTTCTCTACATTTTTTTCTTTGTCTCCCTCCCCCCTTTCCCCTCTCCAAGCGTTGGGTCCCCAGAGGAAGGATGTGTGGAGAGCCCGGAGTCACCACACGAGGGTTGGGGGATGCTGTTTGCTGAAAATGGGAACGTTTAGGCTCAAATATTTTGGTTCTGTTGAGGTGCACCCTGGAGCGAACCTTTTCTTGTGGTTTTATTTCCATGGGACGCTATTTCCTTCCCTGCCAAGGAAGGTGTGTTTGTCCCAGGTCATTTAAAGCACTTGCCCAGTGTCACGTAAAGACTCGGTTCGTGAGCAAGGGGTTAAGCCAGGCCTAGATCAGAGCAGACCTGGATCAAACTTCACAGCTTTACCTGCTTGTTTGCTTGCTGTGCAAGAGGGGTCTTTAGGCAGAATTGGGATGGTCCAGCCTGGAGAAGGGAAGGCTTTGGGGTGACCTAACTGGGGCCTTCCAGGACCTGAAGGAGCTACAACAAAGATGATGAGAGGCTGTTTCCAAGGGCCTGGAGTGCCAGGACAAAGGGAATGGCTTCCCACTGCCAGAGGGCAGGGTTAGATGGGATATTGGGAAGGAATTCTCCCCTGGGAGGGTGGGCAGGCCCTGGCACAGGTTGCCCAGAGAAGCTGTGGCTCCCCCATCCCTGGAAGCGTCCAAGGCCAGGTTGGAGCAGCCTGGGCTAGTGGAAGGTGTGGAACGAGATGATCTCAAAGGTCCCTTCCCACCCACGTGTCCAGGTCAGTCCCACAACCCACCAGAGAGGGGTCAGGGATGGGATTTGAGCAGATGTTTCACACCTGTGTAGGTGTTTCTGGGTGGAAAAGAGCAGCTCAGGCTTTCCTGTCACATCCCAGACAGGCGGGACCGCAGCTCCTTGGCAGCTCCAGGCGCTCGGGGATGGTTTCGCTCAGCCTGTTTATCCTGGAGCCTCCAGGAGCTGCTCCAGACAGGGCTGCTCTCAGCGCTGTGCCCAGAGGTGAAGTGCTGCAGGATCAGATGGCTCCAGCCCCGGGAAGCCCGGACAGACAGACGGACACAGAGCTGGCAGTGCCCCAGGGCAGCAGATGGACCGGCCCTGCCCCGGGTTTCAATTATCTGCCTCCCGGGAAAGGGGCTCCCCCGCCGGGAGGGAATTGGTGATGGGAAAAAGAAGCGCTTGTAGGAACAAAGCAGGGAGGGAAGTGGCCGGGGAAGGGGGAGCAGAGCAGCTCCCGGCCCCCCCAGGAGCAGGCAGGGAGGGATTAATCCTTCAAATGCCCGAGGAGGGGGCTGGGAGAGGAGATGGGGCCGAGGTTTTAGCCAGGGTTGTGCAAGAGCAGCTGGCTGGGACAGTGTGGGGACAAAACGCCGGGGGATGCTCCAAGGATGGGGCTGGAGGTGGACGGAGAGGGCAGGATTGGTCTCCCTCCAGCCCCTGTGCCGTTTGGCCGCGACTTGTGCTCGGAGCCACCCAAGGCAAGCTTTGCTCGGGCTGTTCCCCTGCGCCCCCAGCCCCCTGCAAGCGTGTCCCCCCCGCCCCAGCCCCTGCTCCTGCCCCGCTCCCGCAGAGCCCCGCGCTCCCCAGACCCCTCCGCATCGTTGCCCGGCGCTGACATCATCGCCGGTTGCCATGGAAAAGGCAGGTTGTCCAAAACACGACCCCTTGGCCCCGTCCCATGTGTGTCAGGAAATGAAGGTTTTATAGCACATCTCTGCAACGGAGCAGGGAGAGCCAGAGCGGGAACTGCAGCCCCGGGACGGGCAGGGAACCCACCCCCGCCCGGGGCTGGCACTCCCGGCTGGGGAAACCGGGACCTGCTTTGGGGTTACGAGCCTGATTTATGTCCCTGAGTTATTTCTGGGCTGCTGAGCTTTCTGCTTTGGGCTGAAATGCCCTGAGGAGAGGCCACCTCCTCCTTAAAGTCTTTGGCTGCGAGAGTGGTGGGACACTGAGGGTGCCCGGAGAGGCTGCGGCTGCTCCATCCCTGGAAGTGTCCAAGGCCAGGTTGGAGCAACGTGGGCTAGTGGAAGATGTCCCTGTCTAGGGGGTGGGACTGGATGAGCTTTAAGGTCCCTTCCAACCCAAACAAGTCTATGATTCTGTGACCTGAACCTTTTTGGCTGGTACCTGAGGAAAGGCAGAAAATCTGTGTGAGGGGCTGAGCAGAGACAGAAAATGGGAGAAAAATGGCCCATAGGGGCTTGTGGCTGGAGCAGTCAGAGGATCAAATCCTGCTTGCGCCTGAGCTGGGGGCTCCTGCTGCCTTCAGGGGGCTGTGATGTGCAGGGAGAAGAGCAAAGATGTTTGGGAGGCTTGGCCACAGAAATCTTCCTAAAGCCAGAACAAGCTGTCCCAGAATTGATGAATCCCAAAGGCCTCACAGACAGTGTGGGGGCTTTGGAAAGGAAACCTCAGGTGTTGTCCCTTGGCGGGGATGAGACGCTGCTCCTCTTCAAGGCAGCCTTTGTTTGGGCAGGAATTACAACCAGACTCTCCTGCAATGTTTGGGAGTGGAGGTGTTTCCCCGAGGGAGGCCTGGAAGCCTCATCCCGGCCTCTCCAAAACCAGCCCAGTGTCCTGCCCTGACCACAGAGCTGCAGGAGCAGGAAGAGCTGAACACCTGGAACAGCTGGTGGCTTCGCCAGCTCTGGCTTCAACCCCCCTCCCAAATTCACGGCGGGACCAGCCCTCCCTTCGTGCCTTTTTCCAGCCCCTCTGCCCTGGGAGCAGCCCCTGGGGAACCCAGCTCGGGGGATGTGCTGGGAAATGAAAAGCCTGAAGAGCTGTTTGGTTCCGCATCCCCCCGTCCAGGGGCACAGGGCTGGTGCTGAGCGTGGCAAGTGCCTGCAGGGCTTGGTTTGGTCTCATTTGGTTGGTAACTTGGCAGTGCCACATGAGATGAACCCCACGAGCAGCACCAGGAGCCGGCTCGGGCTCCGGAGCGGGGCTGGCAGTGCCCCCGTCCCGTCCCCGCGGTGCCAACCGACCCCCAACCCCCCTGCCGCCTCCCCCGCTCCCAGTGGGTGTTTTGGGGTTAAAAATAGACTCCAGATTTCGGTTAGCAAAGGCGGGGGCCAGGAGCAGGAGCTGTTTATCAGTGCCAGGGTTTCCCCTGAGACACTGAAATGAGTCAGATAAGAGATGGCACAACGTGCACATGCCCCCCCTTCGCCGGCGCTGCCAACGCTGCTCCCGCTCGCGCCGGACGGGGAACTTTCTGTGTGGGCTGAGGTGTCCTGGAAGTCACAGTCCCGATGGATGCTCCAGATGACTCATGTTCCTGCCAGGTTTGGGTACTTTACACCATCCTGCCCTCGGCCCCTCTTTGGAAACGTTGCTCTGTGCCATCAATCCATCCTGTCCCAAATTGTGGAATGGTTTGGGTGGGAAGGAACCTCAAAGCCCATCCAGTCCCACCCCCTGCCATGGGCAGGGACACCTCCCATTAGCCCAGGCTGCTCCAACCTGGCCTTGGACACTCCCAGGGATGGGGCAGCCACAGCTCCTCTGGGCAGCCTGTGCCAGGGCCTGCCCACCTTCCCAGGGGAGAATTCCTTCCCAATATCCCATCTAACCCTGCCCTCTGGCAGTGGGAAGCCATTCCCTTTGTCCTGTCATTTCATCCCTAGTCCAAAGTCCCTCTCCAGCTCTCTTGGAGCCCCTTTAGGCACTGAAAGGGTCTCTGGGGTGTCCCTGTGGCCTTCTTTTCCCCAGGCTGAACACCCCCAGCCCTCCCACCCTGTTTTTAATAAGCTGCCTCTAGTTCTGTTCGTATTTTGGGTTCACACAGAGGGGTAGCAGGCGGAGAAGTCCCTGAAGCCTCACACAAAGAGCTTTCTGATGTTCCAGAATCCTTTTCCCACAGCGACAACCCTTCCAAAAGCAGCAGCTGGGGCCTCAAAATCACCCAAACCTCATTTTTCAGAGACGGGGGGTGGGGCGGGAGGGCACAGGCAACGCTGAGCCCGCTCGTGGAGGATGTTGCAGAGCCAAAGCCCAGTGCGGGCAGCATCCCTTGGGAAGCATCCCTTGGGAAGCACCCCGAGCATCCCACGGGCCAGGTAGATCGTTTCTCCAGGGCAGGGCTGTGGGGCCGGGACCTGCCAGTTCACCGAGGGCACTTCTCGGGGGCCGAACCCTCTCCCTGCCGCGCAGCCCCTTCCTGTTTGACTCAACACCTGACGGCACAACCCGGGGCCTCTCTCGCTCCGAGGGCGCCCGAACGGGGCTGTTTACAATTAGAGAACGTGGGATTCCCAGAAAGAGCCTCAGACCGGACATCCTGGAGCGAAATACCCCCGCCGTCAGCGGCTAAAAATACCCGCGGCGGAGCAGCCACCGCTCCGCTCCCCGTCCCGTCCCGGGGGGAGCAGCGCCCGAAGCTCCGGCTTTCTCTGCCCTCACCGAGCCCTTCTGGGCACGCACTCGGTGCTGCCCAGCCCCGGGGCTGCCGCTCGCAGGGACCTGCGCTTGTCTGTGCTGGGTTTACGGGAGGCGGGGAGGGGCAAGGCGAGGGTTAAAATGGAAGCGATGCAGGTTTCAGCCAGAAAGGGGTGGTGGGAGTCGGCTGAGCCCGCTGGAGGATGGGCAGAGAAGCGGGATCAGCCCTTGCAGGAGCGGGGGAGGGGGTTTGCTGGCTGGCCCCGGAGCTGGTGCCCAGTGGCTGCGTGGCATCGTGGGCACTGCTGGGGGATGCTGAGCAGCCTTTCAGGCTGATTTTCCAGGACCTGAGTCAGAGCTGGGAAAGGTGCTGAAGGCATAGAATCATAGTCACAGGACGGTTTGTGTGGGAAGGGCCCTTAAAGATCATCTCATTCCACCACGGGCAGGGACACCTTCCACTGGCCCAGGTTGCTCCAGCCCGGCCTTGGACACTTCCAGGGATGGAGCAGCCACAACTCCTCTGGGCAACCCCGGGGCCTCCCCACCCTCACAGAGAGGAATTTCTTCACAATATCGAACCTAAATTTCCCCTCTTTTGCTTTGGTCCCTGGTCCTTAGTGCAGGGCTCAGAAAGGGGCCGTGATGGTGGTGGGACCAACCTCAGCTCGAGCTGATCTGCCGCCGTAGCCCCCCCAGCACAGAGCTGGGACCTGCTGGCTTTGTGACCCCCCCCCTCCTCGATGCCCCTGGGCTGGAGGATGATACAATAAGATGGATCAGAGCAAAAGGGCACAGAAAGGACCCTCCAGACTCAGCCCAACAGCCCTGCCGCCCAGGCAACCCTTGCTAACAGAGATTTCGGAAGGCAGGAGCTCCCGTTAGAGGCACTTATGCAATAGGTTGTTACCAGAGGAAGTTTCTCTTTAACCCCAGGCAGTTGGTGGTTGATTTATGTCCTGCAGCTTTAGATTTTCTGAGTTGCAGTGGTGTTGCATAAGAAGATAATTTGACCCTGTATTTCTTAAAACCCCTTTTCTGTTGGCGAATGTCTCTTTTATCCACCTCCCACGTACCTGGAAACTTGATGTAAAATGCAGGAAAATTCTGTGGCTCAGGATATCTTACCTGGGAGAGTGAACCCCCTGAGTTTTCTCACAGGCAACGTTGGATTTGGGTCTTCCTTCATCCAGAGAACTGGACACTTTTCCCTGTGAGTTGTGTCTCCCCAAAATAACAACGGCTCCATTCTGTGTGTGCCTTTAATTTCTCCTGCTCTCTTCAGGTACCAGGTTACAGGCAGTGGCTTTGGGTTCTAAGCAATAAACACCACAGTGGGGGATGTGGGGACTGGACAATTTGGCACCACCTTAGCCCATGTAGGCACTGGCCCTGGATTTAATAGCCCTGGGACCACTTCCAGTCCACGGTCCTTCCTAGGTAAGAGCTGTCCCTGAGTGGGACTCAATTCCTTTCATGGCAGGGGAGACAGACAAGGCTTGTGCCTCGTGGCAGCTTCACTTGGGCTCTCTCCTGGTTTGCCATTTGCCTTTAACCTAAAATAAAAGTTACTTAGACTAAAAGTGCACATTAGCAATTTGTGAACAGAAGGGCAATTACAGGAAGAGAACTAATTTCCACCAGCATGGTGGGGGAAGACTCTGCTCCATTGGCTGAGCCACGGGGTCCTCCCCAGCAGAAGGACCAGCTCAGGTTTTTGGCCTCCAGCAGTTCTGGATAATGAGTTTGTGAACTCTCCCTCTTGTTCTTGGCCTCCTCCTTGGTGTCCCACCACGGCTGGCCTGGCTGCTACGCTGGGGATGGTACCTGCAGCCTCCCCACAGGGATAAAAAAGCTCTACCTCCTTGGGGGAGGACCAGGGCCCTCTGTCTGGCCTTGAAAGCAGAGCCACATCCCACAGGGATGGCTGTGCCAAGAGCCAGCTCGTGGGAATGTGGCACTGAGGGGCAGTGCCTGGCACAGGGAGGGCAACTCTGGAGCTCTGAGATCCTCGATGGAGGGCTGAGACAATTCCTGCTCTTTTCTAGACTCCCCAGTGCCCTCAAGGAAGTCCATTACACTCATCCTTGCAGAACTGGGGGGACAGTGACCCCTTTCTCCTCTCCTGTCTCGTGGGTCGGGACCGGCCTCTCGTCTGTGTGGCGTTTGCCACCATCAGGAAATCCGAGCTTTGGGCTGTAAGCTCTGGGGTTGAGGGATTTCTCCCTTCCTGGGTGAGTGTGGGTGGCTCCGAGGCTGCTCCAATTTTAGCCTCCCCACACCACTCAGATATTAAACCGGGCATCTTCCTGCATCTGCATCTCCCGGGATACTCATTGTCCGGGAATCGCCGGGTGACCAGTCCTGCCAGCGGGAGCTTTCATGGAAACAGCCCGTTTTTCTGCGACAGCTCCAAGGGCTTTTGCAGAAAGTTTGGGAGACCCCCAAGAGCTCCTGGCAGCTTCATTTGGTTTAGAAACGGGTCGCTCCCCAGCTGGGTGTGAGGGCGAAATGAAAGGCTGCGAGATAAAGCGGCTCGTGCGAGCGGGCGAGGGCCGCCCGCGGCGGGGCCCGTCATTCTGAAACCAGGCATGGAAACTGCTGAGAAGAAAGCTCGAGAGCGGGGCTTGGGCTCCTGCACACGCCGGGCAGGCCACGCCACAGAGCTGCTCTGCCTGGGCACCGGGCACGGGGCAGACACACGGGCACCTCCCGGGCAGAGGCGGCTCCGGCCAGGCGGATGAGCGCCCACAGCAAAGGTACAGTGACCTCTCCACGGTGCCCTTGTCCGGCCCATCTGGGGGGTTGAAATGTCTCCTGAGAGTTTCTTTGCCCTCTGCTCTTTGCTGGACGTCTCTGTCCTCGTTGCTGTCGCTGCCACCCGGGTGGTTTTGGGTGTCCCCGGTCCGGAGGCTGAGGAGATGTGGAGGTGGAGGGAGCAAAGGGTGAGGTTTGGAGAACAGGAGGCTCTGGTGGGTTGTTGGAGTTGTGTTTGGTGCTGAGTGAGCTGCTGGAGGGCCTGGGTGGTGCTTGGCAGGAAGCAGGGTCGGGCTGTGCTGTGCTGGTGACCCACACCTGCCCCAGAGCACGCAGACCTTTGTCGTAGGATTGTGGAATGGTTTGGGCTGGAAGGGACCTCAAAGCCCATCTCATTCCACTCCCCTGCCAGGGGCAGGGACACCTCCCACTAGCCCAGGTTGCTCCAAGCCCCGGACACTTCCAGGGATGGGGCAGCTATGGCTTCCCCGGCCAACCTCAGTGTCCCACCACCCTCCCAGGGAAGACAGCTGGGAACAGCAGCACCTGATTGTGGTCAGCAATTAGTGCAAATTAGAGTCAATTATGGTGGTTGGGAAGGAGCAGGAGGGAGATGCAGCTGAGTCTCTTCTCCCCCCCTCCCTGCTCTTTCCTCTTGTCTCGATGCTTCAGCAGTTCTGAGCTCTGGGGCTTGGGGCGGTGAGGTCAGATCTGGTGTGGAGGAGAGAGGGAAGGAACTGAGAGAGAAAAGCAGCTGGAGATGCTTTCAAGGTAAGTGCCCAAGTGCTGGAGGTGTCTGAGGCTGCTCCAGCTCCCTCCTGGCAGTGCCACGCTGGCCAGCCTGGGCTCTTTTCCTGACAGTCTCCCTCACGAGGGACTTTGTGGGAGGTAAAAGCAGAAGCCACCAGCACTGGCCAAACTGTGGGGAGGATGTGGTTGCTCAGCAGCCTTTGGGCACATCTTGCCCAGGGCTTTGCCATCTCCATCCTCACAACTCATTCTTGGCTTGCTGGGTGTCATCTTTATCTCTCTGAATGTGCTCGTTCTGCAGTTGTCAGTGCCCGGTCTGGGCTCCTCCGTGGCTTTCAGAGGGGCTGGGACATCCACTGTGGGACTCTGAAGGGTGGGAGGGAGAGCTGGTGCCCGAAGCGACCTCAGAAGAGGGGACTGGTTGAGTGAAATCAGCCCCTGGGGTACCAGCCAGGAGCTGGGTTGGGGATTATTTGCCTTGGTGAGTTAAACTTGGGTTGTGGGCACTTCCCGTTGCCTGTGAAGCCCACGGGAGAGGCTTTGGGGCGGGTTTGGTCCCCGGGTGTCGGGGAAGCCGCTGCTGAAGGTTTATCGGAGGCCGCCGAGCGCCGTTCTGAGCCGGGAGGGGGCGCGGGGCAGAAACTTTGAGTCACTCGCTGGGTGTTTTGGAGCGAAATTCGGAGCTGCCGCGGCCCCTTCCCGGCCCCTTCCCGGCCCATTGTTGTGGTTTGACAATCACATTTTCCTGTTTTTAAAGCAAATGTTTTTCTCTCCCCCGGGGCTGTAACCGGAGCCCCACGAGCGCTGCGGGGGAAGGCGGCCGGGGGCTGCTGCACCCCCGGGGGGGGGGGGGGGGCTGCGGATCCGGAGGGACCCCCGGGGGGCTGCGGATCCGGGGAGACCCCCCTGCGACCCTCTCGGGGGCTGCGGACCCGGAGAGACCCTTTGGGGGGCTGCGGACCCGGACAGACCCCTCCCCACGCTGTGCCAGGGGGGCTGCAGACCCGGAACGACCCCCGGGCCCGGAACGAACCCGCCCCGGCATCGCCCCCTCCCTCCCTCCCTCCCATCGCGTCTCGCTTTGCGCAACGGCAGCGGGAGGGTGAAACAGGCAGAAGCGTCTGATTATTTTTATTTTTTTTAATATATACTTGGGTTTTTTTTTCTTTTTTTTTTTTGAAGTCGACGGTTCCTCTTTGCCACGCTGCGGTTTCACACCCGGCAGCGGGACATGGAGGTATTTTTGTTGGTCTTATTCAAGGAGTGTCTATTTAAAACAAACTTTTGGGCTGCTGAGCACATGTCACTGCTCAGTTCAAAGCAGAGGCAGAGGATGGGGCTGGTGGCAGCCCCTTGAGGGCTTGTGCCACTCGGGCTGGCCGAGGGTGCTCGGAGCTCTCTGAGTGCTGCTGAAGACATGGAGGGTGGACCCACCTTGGCACACACAGTGGCGGTGCCAGACAGGAGCCTGCGCAGGAGAAAAACTATTTGTTGTACAAGTTCCTGTATGCAGAGTGTCTGCACACTCCCACATTTGCATTTAAATAGGAATAGTTTGACTTTTACTGAATGAAAGGCGAGAAGTTTAAATGCTGAGTGGTGGCTGTTTGGCCGTGCCGGGTGTTCCCAGGCAGGGTGGAAACGGAGTTGAAAAATCCCTGGGAGTGGGTTAATGCCTGCCCAGCCTGGCCAGGACCTGCTCAGCTCTGCTCTGGCCCCGTTTCCTTCTCTCAGAGCTGTGCTGAGCCCCTGAGATACGACACACACACCCCTCAGGACCCCGGCCCCCTCCACCCAGCAGTTCCCCCAGCCCTCCCACAGCCCATTCCGACCTGCTCACTCCCACATCCCGAGCAGAGGCATTTTAGCCACATGGGAAGCAAACTCATAAGGCT
>JAWWEU010000072.1:4558887-4571973 GCA_035583155.1 Acropternis orthonyx | reverse complement strand
GTGACCACGCTGTGTCACTGTCCCCCAAACAAGGGGGTGACAACCCTGTGTCACTGTCCCCCAAACAAGGGGGTGACAACCCTGTGTCACTGTCCCCCAAAACAAGGGGGTGACCACCCTGTGTCACTGTCCCCCAAAACAAGGGGGTGACCACGCTGTGTCACTGTCCCCAGAACAGCAGGGGACAAACTGTACTGGTGGGTGACAAACTCCTGTCGCTGTCCCCAGAATGGGGGGGGACACAAGCCTGTCACTGTCCCCAAAACAGCAGGGGACAAGCCCGTGCCAGCGGGTGACAAACCCCTGTCACCACCCCCAAAACAGGAGTGGGGACAGTCACGTGTCACCGTCCCCACAGCAGCGATGACAAACCCCTGTCACTGTCCCCAGAACAGCAGGGGACAAACCTGTGGCAGCAGGTGACAACCGTGTGTCACTGTCCCCAAAACAAGGGGGTGACAACCCTGTGTCACTGTCCCCAAAACAAGGGGGTGACAAAGCTGTGTCATTGTCCCCAAAGCACTGGGTGACAAACCTGTGCCAGGGGGGGACAAACCCCTGTCACTGTCCCCAAAACAGCAGGGACAAACCTGTGCCAACAGGTGACAACCCTACTGTCCCCAAAACAAGGGGGTGGCAACCCTGTGTCACTGTCCCCAAAGCCCTGGGTGACAAACCTGTGCCAGGGGGTGACAAACCCTGTCGCTGTCCCCAGAATGGTGGTGGCACAAACCTGTGTCACTGTCCCCAGAGCAGCAGGGGACAAACCGGTGCCAGTGGGTGACAAACCCCTGTCCCCACCCCCTACAGAGTGAGGGGACAGCTCCCTGTCCCCACCCCAGCGAGGACACCCTGTCCCTGTCCCTGTCCCTGTCCCTGTCCCTGTCCCTGTCCCTCTCCCGGCGAGGGGGGGGACACAATCCCCCGTGTCATTGTCCCCACACCGGCGGGGGACAAAGCTGTGTCACTGTACCCGTGACAAGTCAATGTCCCCACCCCCTGTCACCCCGTGTGTCCCCTCCCTTGACTCCAGCCCTCTGTGTCCCCCCTCAAGTGACACCGGCTGTGTGTCCCCCCCATGTCCCCACCCCCTGGTGACACCCCCGGTGTCCCCAAGGACCCCCCCCCCCATCAGCCACCGCTCGCTCCCTGCTTCCCAAAGCCTCTCCTCCGGGTGTTGCCCAATGCAGGGTGTGAGTTGCTGCACTCGTGTCATCAGCAGCACATAAAAAAGGCACCAAGCTCTCTTGTGCCCAAGTCAGCAACTCTCCCCACCTGCCTGCTGGGTCAGCCGGTCCTGCTGCTGCCGGCAGGATGGGCAGGTTGGCATCCAACCCTGCCAAGCGTCCCAAATTCCATCCTCAGCAGGGCAAAAATGGGGGGGGAGGGGGGGTGGGGAAAGGAGAAAGTCAGTGATAGGAAAGTAGAGGTTGGGAGGAACGTGTGAGTCCCTGCCTGGGCACCAAGTGGGCTCCTTGGGGCATGTTTGGTCAAGTCGTTGGCAGGGGGGGTTCCAGGCAGTGCCATGCAGGGCTCTCGGGTGTCTCCAGCAGGATGCTGAAGCTGAGGCCGGTTGAAGGGCCCTCCTGATGATGCCGTGTGTTCTCCCAGTCCCACTGCACAGCTCCGTGGGGATGGCAGGCAGCTCTGTGTTCCCAGGGCTCTGGGAAGGACAGCCCCATGCCAGGAGGGAGCTGTAGCCCAGCTCTGTAAGGCAGGGGGTGCTGGGTGCGTGGCAGAGGATGCCACACTCTTGTCCCATCAGAACCCCCATCACTCCTCACCTGCCCCAGCCTCCACCTCCGTGGGCTCTTGCTGTTCCAGGAGTTGCCCTTGCAGCAGCCAGGGGAAGTGTGGGAAGGGGAATGTGGCAGTCCTGAGCTCAGAGAGGGAGGAGAGGGTGCTTGGGGGTCTCTGAGGTGGCCCTGGATGGGGGGTGAAGGCTGGGAGGGCAGCTGAGCAAAGGGCTGCCCATGCCTGCCCTGCAGGGCAGACCTTCCCTTGGCATATCCTTGTGGCTCCTGCCATTTGGGAGGTCAGGAGTAACCCCCCATCCCAGCCCTGGAGATGTTCCCAACCTTACCCTTATGTTTTCCAGCTCGATGCATGGCTTGGGAACACGGTGTGATGGGGTGGGGTGGCTCTGGTGGGGAACCACCACCTTTGCCCACCCTCCTTCCCCCTCCAGGCAGCCCCAAAGCCTTCTCCTGGCTCTCCTCCACCCTGACCATCAGGGCTGAGCCCTCGGGGGCTGCAGGAGCCTCCCCACTTGCCCCGAGGTGCTGCTGGGAGCTGGGACGAGCCCGGGCAGCCTCGAGCACCTTTGTCTCCTCCGCCAGTGCTTGCACAACGTGGGGGGGAGCAGCACATCCAAATCCCGGATCAAAATAACCCGATTCTTTCCCAACCGGCTGCGGGTTCTGCAACGTCCCCCCGCCCGGTCTGTTTGGGAGGAGGGACTCCAGAGAGGGAAGCAGTGCCTTGCTTTCCAGGCTAAAAATACCGACCGTGCTTCTGAAATAATCTTGGTTCAATGATCTCCATTGACCCCAAGGCTGCTTGGCTGGTGGGATTCCCCAGAAATTCAGTCCGAGTTCCCACCTGGATAGAGGAAGGTCTCAGTGGGATCAGTTTGCTGTTGGAGGTGGGTTTTGCTTGCCATGTTCAGGTAATTTCTGAGTGGGGTTGTAATGGGACAAGCCGGGCTGCTGCTCCTTCTGTTTCAAAATGGGAATGGGAAAAGTTTGCAGATTTCAAAGCTGAACACAGAGACCAGGAGAACTCTGGTTTTCCAGACCGCCCCAAATCTGAGCTGGTATTTTGTAAGAGGGGAACACCAGCTTCCCCTCCAGGATATGCTGGGGTAGATTCCCATGGCTTATGGTGTGATTTTGGGGGCTGTTCTGTGCAGAGACAAGAGTTGGACTTGGTGATCCTTGTGGCTCCCTTCCCACTCAGGATATTCCATGATTCTACACCACAGTGGGAGCGATCTGCAGGAACGCTGGGGCTGGCTGAGCTCAGCAGGACCAACTTCACCTTGTACTTCCCAAGGGAGAATTCATCCTCGTTCAGCCTCTGGATGGATGAATTTAAGGGAACTGAGGGAGCTGAGCGGCCGAAAGAGCTCGATGGGGAGGATGAACCCCTTTTTCCTGCTGTGCTCAATAGAACAGTCCCCACTGCTCACACCCTTGGTTGGCTCCACTGAGTAATATGCAAATTCATGCAGAGTGGAGCCCGCTGGGACTTAGTCGTGAAGTTATTGACTGTTCTCAGAATGAGCTGTTGGTCATAAAAACATTGTCAAGGCAATTGGGGGGTTGTTGGGGCTCTGAAAGGACTAGGACTGGGACTTCTGTTCCGGTGTTACTTTCCAAATGAAAGAGCTTTAAGTGAAACCCCTGTGATTACGAATGACTAAAAAAGCCTCTGTCCTTGCTATGGACTCAACTCTCAGGTGCTGTTTGAGGGTTGTGCCTCTCCTTGGATGAGCTTCTGCCAGCCATTTCCGAGATGAAGCAGTGAATCAGTGAGGTTTTGAGAGTTTGGAAATGAAAGAGAGGGAAAGGCCGATCCTGAAGAACACGGGCGTAAATGAAAGGGAAAGAGAAAGCCCACAGAGGTGAGAGGCACCGTGAAACCTCTCAGATTCAGAGGGTGCCGAAAATAACCTCTCGGTAACCTGGGTTACGAGTGTGCCGGCCCGTGTGTGCTTGATGTGTGACTTCCCAGATCTGTTTTGGTATCGTAAACCCGAGCAAAATAGCTCAGCAAAAACACAGCCCTGCCCACTCGTGTTTCGGTGTTTGCTTCGCTGCCCCCGTTGAACCCCCGGGGCTGCAGCTGAGCGGTGCCTTCCCCAGGTCTCCCCGTCCGGGCCCAGGCAGGGCTTTGCTCTGAGTCTGAAGTGATTTCTTCCTCGGAAAAGAGAAGTGTAATTCAGTGGTTGGAGAATCCCCCCGCGCTTTGGATTTCCTGGAAAAGCAGCTGTTCCCTCGCAGAGGAGCCGCGGCCAAGCAGCCGCTGGCTCGGGCTGTTCTCCCGCTTGGCAGCGAGGGAATCTCGGGATATCGCTGGGCTTTGGGACGGGGTTTGATGGCCCCGAGCAGCACCTCCTTCGCTCTGAGCTTGGTTCGGTTTCTTTGCGGTGCTCGGTTCCCCCGTGAGCTGCGTGGGGATGCTCCCACTGCCCTGTGGGATGTCCTTACGCATCCCCTCCTTATCTCGCTGGATGCTCCCGCTCTCCTGCCCTCGGCTCATCCCTCCTCAGCCCGGTCCCTCCGGCTGCAGCGGGAGCTGCCCCATCCCCGGTACCCCGGCAGGGTGGTGGGGGACCCCCGACACGGAGCGAGACCCTGGGACGGGGCAGGTGCGAGGTCTGCGGTGCCTTAATCCCGCAATTTAACGCCATTTCGGGGGTTGTCTCGAGGTTCCAGTTCGGTTCAGGGAGCTCTCCCAGCTCAGAGCCCGGTGCTGCCCCTTTGCCGGCACTTCGGCGACTCGGACATCACCCGGGATGGAGAAGCTCGGACTCAAGTTCGGCTCCCAGCGCCCAGGATTTGCTGCCCGGGTCTCTCCAGCCCCGCTCTGCGGGATGTCTGGCAGGAGCTGCCCGCGATCCCTCCGGTCCGACCCACGACGCGCCGCCCGCCCCGTCCCGTCCCGTCCCGTCCCGGGGGCGGAGCGGCACCGCCCGCAGCTCTCGCCGGGGCCGACCCGCTCCTCCCGCCCGGCTCCGGCGGCGGCGCAGGTGGAGCCGAAGCCCGCGGAGCCCCCGCGGAGCCTCCGGGGCCGCCCCCGCCCCAGGACGCTCCGGCATCGCCTTTGTCCCCGGCCCCGCCCGAGGTAGGTACCGGCTCCATCGCGGGCAGGGGCGGCCGCGGGGCTGTCACCCCCGGGGCTTGCGGGGGTCCCCAGAGCTGAACCCCGTCCCCTCCCCTGAGCTCGGCCCGGTTCCCTTCTCTGCGTGCCCCCAGGGAGGAGCTGCGACCCCCGGGGCAGCCCCCGAGGGGCTCCGGTCCCCCCCCCCCCCCTCCCCTGCTCCCCACCGCCCCCCGGGCTCGCAGGCTCCCGGGAGGGGGTGCCCTGTGCGGCGCTGGCATCCAGGAGCTCCCCGCAGGAGGGAGTGGGGTGTTCTGTATCGGGGGGGTCCTTCCTCGGGGTCTGCAGCCTCCAGCAGGGGCTGGCTGGGTGTCGGTGCCGCCCGTATGGATGGAGAGGTGCTGGCAGGGCTGTGACCCCCGGAGCGGGGTGTGTGGTGTGCCAGGCTCCCGGTGCCATGGAGAGCCCGGGCTGTGGCGGTGCCGGGGGAAGCATCGGGATCTGGCGACTTCCAGAGCGGCCGATCCTCCCCGGAGCAGCCGCTGTCCCACCGAGCCTGTGCAGGGCTCATCCTGCACAAGCTGCCAGACCTGAGGCAGGACTCTGGGCTCTCGAGTTCCCGACTCATCGGGTCGATCGACCCGTGGCCGCCTCCCAGAGCGGCTGTTCAGAGGTGGCAAACCCGAGCCTGTGGTTTACTGGGATGTTTTGGTGCTCATCCTGTTGCCTTTCCCTTCCGAAGACGGGTGGTGCGTGCAGGGAGCGAGGCTGTGAGGGCAGGGGAGCGACAGCACTCACAGCACTGCTGGGTTTGTCCTCCTTGGGCGCATTTGCTGTAAGGGCACCTCTCTCTCTCTACAAATACCTAGTGGAGAAGGGATGTGCACTGGGAAAGAGCTGTCGATGCCCTGAGTGGAGTCTGGAGACTGAGCACAAGCCAGTGCAGCCCACAGATCTGTGCCTTGTCCAAGATTTGCCCTTGTGCTGGCAATCCCTGGGCTCCCAGAAATCAGCTTCCCACACCTTTTTCCAGGGTAAAGATGTTCTGTGGGGCTCGGGCGTGTTACGAGGCTCTGCTGAGTAATGGGATGTTGGGAGACTCCTGCAGGGGTGGTGTGGGATGTGCTGGACTCAGCTCAGTGGTGAGTGAGCAGGAGGGATGAGATGACACTTGTGGGAGAAGGAGGGAAGCGAGTGGCCGGAGGGTTTGGATTGTGCCTCAGCATTTCCCCAGCTGGACGATCCACGAGTGGCCGTGCCCTGTGTTTGCTCCAGCAGACGGCCGGAGTGGGAGGACGGGCAGCGTGGGCCCCGCTCCCAGGGTCCAGATGTGATGCCCCCGGGCAGATGTTTGCAGAGGGTTTTCAGCCTGAAATCACAGCCTTCCTCAGGAGATCTCTGGCGCTTCCTGGTTTGCAGCGAGGGTCGGAGGATTTCAGCACTTCCTACTCGCTGCCTGATGCGAGCAGGAAGCGGGAGCCTGCAAATGGCAGCAGCAGCACCCACGGCAGGGCTGGAAGCTCAGCGGGAAGAGCGTGGGATGGCAGGGAGGTCCCACACCTGCCCTGAGCACGGTCCTGGACCTCTCGGATGTGCCGAGTGCCGCTGTCAGGGCTGCTCCCTGCAAGGGTGTGTCTTGTCCTGGGACAGCATAGCAGGAGGATGGAGCTGAGCGTGGATGGGACACGAGCGTGTCTTTTCCTGCAGTTTGTTAAATGGCTTTGTTGGGAACCTCCCCAGGGCAGGGAGAGGCTTGGCTCGGTGCTGGGTGCTGTCCTGGGCGCTTCCCCTCTGGCAGAGGCGTTTCAGCGCGACACCGTGTTCTGTGTGGGCCAACGGAGCGATGAACTCCGTGTCCTCGTGAGACTGTGGGTCTGGATTTGTGCTGGGAGGTGGGGAATCCCAGCTGTGGTGGCTGGAGCACAACTGGCATGACTCTGGCCCCGGTTTCTGCATTCACACTTTGCTGGCTGTGGGTTGGAGTCGACACCCAGTTGGCATCAGGTGTTGGGGACAGAGGCTGCTGGCTCAAAGGACCTCAAGGCAGGTGGTTCTGCCATGTGAGCGGCCACATCGATGGCTTTGGGACACACGAAGCCGAAAAGCTCCCCCACCGTGGGATAGGAAGAGTTCTGGGAAAGCTGAAAGCCAGCGCTGCAAAACTCCAAACCATTTAGGAACTGTTGAAAGAAAAATGAGGTTTGCAAACGTCAGTAGTGAGGAGACGTTTTGTGTTTGGAGTCTGTGGCTCAGATTTTCAGGCTTTTTCCTGTTCCAGTCGTGGGACACAATGGCAGACGTGCTTTTTCAGTGAGTCTGGGAAATCCTGCAATCATGGGTTTAACAGCTGGGACCTTGAGGAGGGGAAAAAACAAACAAGTGTGTTGGCAATGCTCCGAAAGGAGGCAGCTCCTCCTGCCCCGCTGCCGACTCCGGCTTGTGAGTCTCCTCTTCCATCTCTGGTTCAGACATCAAACCTTGGTTGTTCTGGTCTGGTTTATTACCTTTTGATCTGCATCCAGCCCAGTCGCTGCTCTCGGGGGCAGCACGGGAGGGAGGTGAGTCAGTCCTGGGTCTGTGTCTCATTGCCTTGCTATGCTCCCCGAGGGCAGGAATGCATCCGTCCCGTTCAGGCTCTGCCGGCTCCCCATGAACAGCGTCTCTGCTGACTTTGTGGCGGTGGGGAGAGGATGAAAAAGCCTGTCCTGAGCGTGAACAGGCTGAGTGTCAGTCCTGACCATGCTCCTGTGACCGCGGTTGGGCTCCTATCTGGCATGGCTGGACCCTTCTCTGCTGCTCCCACTGCCCTAAAAATACCCTGGCCTTGCTGAGTGACTGGGATGTTTTCCTGCCTTAACATAAGGGGGTTATTTGTGGTCACCCCACTCCCACCTCTTTGGACGGGCTGCTCTGCTCAGGTGCCTTCCCTGAAGAGCAGGGCTGGCCCTGGGGGATGCTGGGGCCAGTTTTGCCACACAGGTCTGAGTTGGCACAATTGGTGTGTGATGTGATGGTGTTATGAAGCTTGTAGGGGTGTGTGTGCAGGGCTGTTAGTGGTAACTTTTTAGCAGAAAACCCTGGGTCTTGTTAAGCTGAGCCGAGGAAATTCAGGAGAGCAGAATGCAGGCAGAGGATTTGTTTGCTTTCTGTCTTGGAGAGCTCTGTCTTCCCTTGAAACCGTCTTCCCGATATAGCAGCAGTTGTAACTCGGGATGAATGTGCTGAATTCAGGCAGCTCTGAGGCTGCTCAGAGGCTCCCAGGACTGGGCTGGGGTTGAGTTTAATCAGAGCTGGGAGGCCTGGGTGGCATCGTCCCGGCTGGCACACTATAAATAGCAAACAGAGCCCAAGTGCCAGTTGAGCCGAGTTTGGAGACTCCCCAGCCTCACCTTGGAGGAGGAATCGGTGCCAAGGCACATCAGCCCTTGGCAGAGCAGGGCTGGAGGCGGTGAAGGCTCAGCAGGAGGCACCAGGACCCGGCAGTGAGTCCATGAGGTGGCAGGGTCGGGGTTGGTGCCACATGTCCCTGTCCCTGTTGGGCAATAGCTGGGCATGCTGAGGAAAGAGCTTTGAGTCAGTGCTGTGCTGTCACCCAGCAAGGTGGGAACATCCTAAGGGGGGGTTTCCATGGATGCCCTGACCCTGTGGAAGGGCTGGAGCGAGACAGTGTCTGTCCCACTTTAGTACCTGAGCACATCCTTCACACCTATTGCTTTGTCTCCCCTCAACCTGAAATTTTAGTCTCTCTGTGTTCAAGGTGAAGTGTGGGAGGCTCCCTGGTGCTGCAGGAAGGAGCTGGGACCATCAGTTCTCTGGGGATGTTCTTGAGCCTTCACGGAGGGAGGGTCTCTGGGGGAAGGAGGGTCTCTGGGGGAGGAGGATCTCTCAAGGGAGGGGAAAACTGCTGCTGCTGAGGCCGCTTTTCCAAAGCTGCTGTTGCGTAAGAGGAGCCTTGGGCAGCAGAGAAAACGTGGAGAACTTCCTCGCAAGGCTGGAGACAAAGCCAGGATTGCTCTCTCAATTTGGTTCTTCCTCGATGCTTTCCTGAACTTCAAGGCTTACGTAAATTCGCCAGGTTTGCTCAGGGCTTGATGCACTGACGATTTAGTTTCCTCCAGTAGCCCGGGGGTGCAACTACCACGTGAAAATTGTCTCTTCTGTGCCTTCCACAGACTTTCTGCTTCATCCAGCTGCCTTCAGCAGCACTTGAGAGGCTGCTGGAGCTGCTGCTTTCCAGGGTTATCTTCAGTGTCTGTGGGGTGGGAATATTCATGGCAGAGCTGTCCCTGGAGGGGATTTTCCTGCTCTGCTCTGAGCTGGGGTGATCCTTGTGGGTCCCTCCCAACTCACGTTCCATGATTCTGTGAGACCAGCCCTCAGGGCAGACAGAGTTCTCCATGGATCAGGGATGGATCAGGAACCAGCTCTCACTCCTCATGTGCCCATGGCCGTGCTGCTCCCCTCTGCTGGGACTGGGACAGGCGGGATCCTCCTTGTCCCTGCTGCCACTTCCATCCCCACAGGGGGTGGCAGCGTCCCAGGGAGGGGTTCCCCACGCTGGGGGACAGTCCCTGCCACGGTGTCACCATGGCTAGGTTTTGTCTGGGTCCCTGTGGCCCCGTGTGTGTCACCTGCTGGCAGTGGGCAGAGGGGACAGCAGTGCTGGGTCACACTCAGGGATAATTGAACTGCAGCGTTAAGCAAATGTGCAGATTGTGGTGGTTACTCAGCCTTTGCAAGGCGGGTTTAACCCGGGCAGGCTCAGAGGCCTCAATAAGCAGTGGCTGGCTGGGGGAGGACTGGAAGTGGAGGTGCCCTGTTCCCTCAGATGGCCTGTGTGTGTTTTTGGAGGATGTTTTCAGAGCAGACTGAAATGGTGGGTTTGGGGAATTCAGTTATTTCATGGAATCTTTGAATGGTTTGGGTTGGGAGGGACCTCAAAGCCCATCCAGTCCCAGCCCCTGCCATGGCAGGGACACCTCCCACAGACCAGGTTGCTCCAGCCTGGCCTTGGACACTTCCAGGGATGGGGCAGCCACAGCTTCTCTGGGCAACCTGTGCCAAGGCCTGCCCACCCTGCCAGGGAAGGATTTCCTCCTAATTAGCACTACAGGCTCTGTCAATCCCTGCTGGTGACTTATTCCTGTCCAAAACCAGGAGAAAATCCCTTTCTGGGGTGTGGGTGAGCTGGCAGAGCACCCTGGCATCACGAGTGTTCAGATACAGCTCCTGCTGACGGGACGGACATGCTGTGAACTAGCAGGGACTGGTTTCAGGTGGTGAGTTTGATCCCCAGGAAGTGCCGCTCGTGTGTTTGTTTTCCCTGGTATCTAAGGGTTGAAATCAAATACGCTCCCAGAAGTGCCGTTTAAGTTTCCCTGTGTTGATGTTGGTTGTTAACCAAGACCAGACCCTTCCTGTGCACATCTGGTGGCTGGGTGCAATCCCAGCCCGCCCTTCCAGGGGTGGCCTTGGGAGGTTTGGGGGTTGGGGATGCTCTGGTTGCTTCGGTCGTGTTGGTTCCCCTTGAGCCACTCGGTCGCAGCAGGATCCCTGACATTCCTGCTCCCTGGAGGTGCCTGGGCAGGTTGAGCTGGATCCCAGTGCGGAGAAACAACGACCACTGGGCTGGTGCCCACCAGGCAGCAGCTCTGCATCTCTTGGTGGGCTCCTCCACCCATGGGCACGCTCAGGGTGCCGGTGCTGTGCCTGGGCACAACCTGCTTGGCCTCCCACTGCTGTAGAGACCCGGGCTTTGAGGAACAGAGATGGCCCTGGGGGCCGTCACGGCGTCCTCGGCGTCCCTACCTGCCGTGCCCCGACCCTTCCTTGGGGAGGTGAGAGTTGTTGTGCAGAGTTTCCTCTTTATATGCCCTTATGTCACGCAGCCCCGGCGGCCGAGCGCGCCCGAAATAGCTGCCAATCCCGGGAGGTTTCACTTCAAGGTCTCTATTCTTAGCCCTGGCGGCCGCTCGAGCCGCGTTACTCAGTCATGAGCTCAGGGACCGTGGGCTGAGGACCAGCGTGTGCCATGCGGGGCTCCTGCCCGTGCCCCGGGGCAGCTCTGGAGGGTCGGGGCGGGCACGGCCACGGAGCTCAGCGCTCGGACACCCACACGGGTGCGAGTGGGAAATAAGCCCTGCCGGAGCCGCTCTCCCCGCGGAGTCGGAACCGCTCCGGGACGGGATGAGTCAGTCCTGAGAGGCTCTTCGGGGGGCCTTGTTGTGTCTGAGCCACCTCGGGTGCTCTCCCTGCTGTGCTGACCGTGGGATGTGTGGCAGGGATGAAGCAGAAGTGAGTGTGGGATGAGGAGCGGCGGCTTCCCGGGAGAGGAACTCGCTGGGTGTTCTCAGAGCGCGGCGCCGAGCCTGAAGGTCTCCACCACCCTGGTGATGTTCAGCCCGTCCTGTGAGTGCTTTTCCCAGCTCTGGGTTTGGTTTTTTTCCCCCCTTCCTTGCGTGGCCTGTGGATCCTGAGTGGTGTGTGGGGACACCCCTCTGGATGGCAGAGGGAGAACTTCACTCGGGGGCTGTCACCTGTGTCTGGGTGGGCACGGCCACCACTGGGGCAGGGCTGGGGCTCCGAGGTGTCCTGGTCTGCTGAGTCCCTCAGTGGGAGCTTCCTGCAGCCCCGTGGCCACAGGAGGGGATGGGCAGCACCCACCTGTCCCGGCTGGGACAGGCTCATCCATCCTCGGCTTTCCTGGCTCTCTCACTGGGAACTGCCCCGGCTCTGGTGAAGGTGCTGCCGGGGTGGATGCAAAGGGACCCCCTCGCTGGCCCTTCAGCAGGACTTTGGCTGTTTGAGGGTGCCTTTGGGGAGGGATCTTGTTTTCCGGACTTCATTTAAATCCCTTGAACTTTTTCAAGCCGTTGTTTGGGGCTGTTTGACTCCAGCCTTGCTGGGCTTGGGTGCATTTCCACCCCCGGCTGGGTCAGACCCGGCACGGACACGGATCCTGCACCCGAGGGGTTTGTGGCATGGGGGGCACGAGCCCTTCTTGGGTGGGAAAGGTGCTGTGGGTGCTTTGGCAGTGCAGGGAGGTGGTTGAGGCTCTGGCCGTGGGCTTGCTGGGGAGGGAGTGTTGTGTTCCGAGCTCGCATCCTGCCTACGCTGCGGGGAACGGTCACGTGCAGCCGAGGGCCTTTGTCCTGTGCCTCACTGCTTTTTTTAAAATTTATTTTTAGGTGCTCTCTGGCTTCCTCTTCCTCCTGCACCGCGCTGCACTCCCTCTTTCTAACTCCCTCTTCTAGGATTGCTTTTTGAACAGTCAGTTCCTCCTTAAACCCAGTTTTGCAGGCCTTTGTCTGGGCTTGGGAGCCGGCCCAGTTGAGCATTAGCAGCTGCTGGCTCCTTCTGGGTAAGCAAGAACAAATAAAGGTTTACACTGAATGAATCATTGGAGCCTTATCTGTCGCTGGGATTCGGGACAGCTGGACAACTTCTGCCTGCCGGAATCTGCCCGGAGGGCACGGAGGCTCCTCGGGGAGAGCTCCTGCCAGTGGCTGGCCTGAGTGGGTTTGTGCTGCTGATCCCTGCGTTGCCTCAGCGGATCCTCCAGCGTGTCTCTGAGCTTTATCCCACGCTTGGTTGGGAGGCTCCGCTCCGGAATAACTCCCTTTCCTCCAAGGCTCGCTCCAGGCTCCCGTGGAAGTTCAGCCTGGCGGGCGCTTTTGGTGGTTTGATCGCTGGGTGAAAAAGCAGAAGCGTCGTGGTTGGACCCACATCCTGGTGGGATCCTCGTGGTGGGACCCTCGTGGTGGCTGGACCCTGAGGGCAGGCGGGCCTTGTGGGAGTGAGCTCTTGGCATCCCCCCCGGGCCGTCGGCGCTGCAGGAACCGTGGTGTGGCTTTGCTGGTTTAGGAGGCAGGATTTGTAGATAAGTGGCCTTAGTTGTTTAATAACAGAAACGTGGGAGAAGGGAGGGGACGGCAGATAAGCCTTGGGCTTGTGCCTGGGAGGTTTTAATCTGACACTGAGGTGGGGAGTTGCACCAGAGCTCGTGTTGTGCTGAGGTGAACAGGACAGTTTTCCCCCCTCCTCCTGATGTTCCCGTCTTCCGGCTCTCTAGATTAGCCTGGGTTTATCCTCTTTCCACACGACAAGGCACCATCTACCCGTAACCAAGGGCTTGAAAACAGATCTGGTGGTGTTTAGTGGCGTGGAAGAGGCTCCTGCACTCAATGAGCCTTCCCTTCCCTTCCCTTCCCTTCCCTTCCCTTCCCTTCCCTTCCCTTCCCTTCCCTTCCCTTCCCTTCCCTT
>JAWWEU010000072.1:4538579-4549429 GCA_035583155.1 Acropternis orthonyx | reverse complement strand
TCGTGTTTGGGGCTGGATGGGGCAGCAGGTTCGTGTTTGGGGCTGGATGGGGCAGCAGGTCTGTGTTTGGGGCTGGAGGGGGCAGCAGGTTCGTGTTTGGGGCTGGATGGGGCAGCAGGTTCATGTTTGGGGCTGGATGGGGCAGCAGGTTTGGGTTTGGGGCTGGATGGGGCAGCAGGTTCATGTTTGGGGCTGGATGGGGCAGCAGGTTTGGGTTTGGGGCTGCTCCTTTGGGGCAAAGAGGCGATTTTTGCGCTGCCCTCGGGGCGTGTGGCCCATCCCGGGCGGACAATGGCAGGAAGCAGAACCACGAGCGGCTCCCGCATCCTCCCGAGCTATTTCCATCTCATTGTCCACGGGGCAGGAAGGATGTTTCCAGCCTTCTTCCTTTTTGCCTCAAAGGGATGTGGGGTGGGCGGGGAGGGGATTTGTCTGGCTGGTGGTTGTGCAAGAGGCACAATCGCTGCTCTTTGAAGCACCGCCCAGGGCAGGGGGTGATGAGGCTTGGCCTGAGACATCCCCGGGGTGTCCCCGCTTGGCAGTGGAGATGCAGCTCATCCCATGTCCCCACCGGCAGCCAGTGGGCTCAGGAGTGCCCTCCTGGAGCCTCGGAGCTCTCTCTGAGATGCTTCTGCAACGTGGCTCGTAGTGGCCACCCAGGCGTGGCCGGACACGTGGTGGTCAGCAGAGCTGGTGGAGCTGCTGCTGCCTCCACTTCCCTCCTTCTCAGTGCTGGGGTGAGGCTGCTGGGAGGTGGCTGGAGCTCGGTGTGAGGTGTATTGGGAAGGCAGAGTGGCATCCTGATGTTACTGACCCCCTGAACACCGTGGTGGGGATGTGTTTGTGGAGGTGTCGTGGTGGGGCTGCAGAGGTGGGAGGATAATCCCTGTCCCCTCAGCGGGGATGGTTTCAGTTGCCTTTGAAAGAAGTGTGTGGTATAAAGGGGATGGCGAAGGTCACCTCTTGCTTTGCGATGGAGAACGATGCTCATGCAAGGGAGTTCTGGCTTTTTCTGTGTGTTTTTAGCTCAGCATCTTGTGCACAGGGCTCTGGTGGTGACAGAGAGAGGCTGGAAAGTCCTCCCTGTGTTTTCGCACAGCCCCCATGGCTGGGGCTGGGCAGAGCTGAGGCTCCACATTGTGCTGGAGGAGGCTGAGCTCCCACGTGCCAGGAAGTGAAAGTAGAATTAATTAAGATGAGAAATGATCTTAATTTGTTCTGGCTAAATCCTTTTAGCACCAGGAAACCCCAGAGGTCTGAAGCAAAGCTCATGGTTGGAGTGTGGCCACACCTCTGCCGTCCTTCAGAGGTGCAGAAGTTGCCTGTGACACGTCTCGGGGGGTTTGTCTGAATGGGAGAGTTTTACTGGTTTTACTGGGATGATTTTTGCTTCCTGGCAGCAGCCAAACCGGGAAATGCCAATCTCCTACTGACCTGGATCCCAGCTGAGCTGGGATCATCCTGGGACAGCCAGGAGAGGCCGAATTCAGCCCTCCCATGTGCTGGCCTTGAGTCTGTCCTGGGGCAGCCCCCCTGAGTTTTCCATAGGGAAGCAGAAAGCTTTAAGGATCCCTTTTGGCTCCTTCCTTTGCCTGTCCCACGGTGGCTCATCCCCCTGGAAGAGCATCCACCGTGCTGGTCCCTGTCATGGGGACACCCCCATCCCCCCGCTCCGGAGCCGCCGAACATTCCTGACAAATCCCGGGGTCGGGGCCAGCCCGTGGGACCTGCCAGGAATACCGGGAACTCCCGGACTTCGCTGTTGGCAGGAGGGGTCCGGCAGTGCCAGGGAAACGGAGCAATGCCCTGGCGGCCCTCGGAGCTCTTTGCTCAGTGCAAAAGGCGGATGAGCCGCAGCCCCGTGACAGCCCCGTTGCCCCCAGGGCTGGGGTGACACCTCCCTGCGTGTCCCCCGTGCTTCAAACCCTCCTGCCGTCCTGCCCCCGTTTGTGTGACAGCCCTGGGGGCTGCGGGAGGCTGGAGAAGCCTCGGGAAGGAGGGAACAGGTTCCTCATGGCATGTCCCCATTTGCAGGGAGCAGAGGGGCTGGTGCTCAGCTCCCACGGCCGAGTGGGTTGGGGTGGGCACTCCTGGGAGCAGGAGGAGGGCTGGAATTGGGGGCTGGATGCTGCTCTGCCCTTGTGCTTCCCCGACAAAGCCCTCGGCATTTCCACCTGCCGCTGCACCAACCACCTGCCCGAGCCCACGCAAAGCTGCCTGTTTGTTTTGTCTAAAAGCAAAATATCCCCCAAAGGGCCTGGGGGAGGGATACCCGCGCTGCCTTAATTGCCTTTAATGAGCCTGCTGGGGCCGGCTGCCAGCGGGGGCTCTGCCAAGGCTCCGGCTCGCCCGTGAGAACGGCAGGGGTGTGGTGGCACCGGCACGGAGAGCTCCCCCAGCTCCTCTGCCCGTGCCATCGGCCCGGGGCTCGGGGGGCACGGGCACCCCCAGGGACTCAGCAGGACGCAGTGCCACCCGTGGGTGGGAAATGCCCTGGCAGACACAGCGGTATCGCAAAGATGGGGGTTTTTGGGTGCACCTCGAGCATCTTCCATCCTGAGCAGGGTCCAGGTGACTCTGCAGCTGTTTGATTGTCCCGTGAGTTTTAGGGGCCTGGCTGTGTCTGGGATTCTGCTGAGGTGACCCCAGCCCTGACCCTGAGAGGTTCTGAGGGCTCAGATCCCGATGTGTGCTCTGCTCCCTCGGTGTTGGAGCCATCGCTGCTGCTCCGGGCTCGCCGGGAGTCTGTCTGCTCATGCATTTTCCTTTTCCCCCCTCTCCCAGCGGCTCAGCGTGGGGATTAATCCCTGTTTCTGGGTTAAAGCCCCAGGGAGTGTTGCCCCATGGAGCACACACCCACCGCGCCCTCCTCCGAGGTTTTTCCTTGCTCCTGCTTTTCCCTGTGCAAGCTCCAGCTGCTTGAAGCACTCCAGGTCCTCCCGGCTCTTCGTCACCCCAGTCCTTTCACCAGGAATCCTGCCTGGTGACTTGCCTGTGCTGTTCCTTGTAGCTTCTCCAGCCTGGATGGAATTCCCTGACTCCAGGATCTCTTCCCAGCATCTCCCCCGGCCGCTCACCAGCACCAGCTCGACCCCAGTTTATCCCGTGGTTGTCACTGGTGTCCCCCTGGTGTGGCTCGTTGGACCCAGGCAGGTTTGATCCTGCCCTGCCTTAAGGATTGGACGCCTGTGCCTCGTCCAGGTGCACCCTGAGCCAAAGGCTGAGCCTTCCCAGCTCCTTCCTGGGCACCCCGGGACAGGGGGCAGTGCCAGGCGGGCCGTGGGGAGGGACACCAGAAGTGTGTTTTTGCAGGAAACTGAAAATGCTGTGGCTTCCGTCCTCTGACATAAATAACTCTCACCCTGAACTCGCTCTCCGCTCTCCTGGGAAGCCCCTTGGTGGCTCCTTTCTCAAACCCCTGACGGTCAGCACGGAGCAGGTTTGGGGGGAGCTCCAGTTGGGCCCTTGCTGTGGTGGTTGAGCAGTCTGGATCCACACAGGGAATTTCCTTTGGGCTCCTTTCCCTGGGATGCATCTTGTTCCCACTGAGCTCGCGCTGCCCGTGTTCCTCCCAGCTCCTTCTCCTGCTCTCTGCATTGTGCTGGGCCTGAGGTTTTTCTTCTTCAATGTCCTTTTCCTGGCTGACTCTGCCCTCCAGCCCAGGCCAGCCTTTGCCAAGGGGATTTCCTTCCCTGCAGCTCGCAGGGAGGCTCCGATTAATGGGCTGGTTGCCTTGAGGAGTCACTTGCTGAGAGTGGGTATTGTGGCAGTCCAGGCTTTTTGTCTCAGCACTTGCAAATGCAGCAGGACCCGGCTTTGGAGAGCCCTGAGCTCTGCCCGGGGGGGGGGCTGTGACTCAGGCTGGGCCATCGCTGTGCTGCACGTAGCAATTAAACTAACAAACATCTCGGCTGAGCTGTGGCACTGGTGGGAGCAGCCCCCATGCCAGGTGACCCTCCTGCTGGCTGCAGACACCAATCCACGCCGTGCCCACCAGTGGGATGCTCTGAGGAGGGGGTTTCAGAGCAGCAAGGACCACTCTGGGATCCCCGGTGGGCTTGTGGGGTGGCACTCCAGGTGCCTTCCAAACCGGTTGGGAACGTTGGGAACGCTCTCCTCCGCTTATGCAAAGGGCTGGTAATTGAGGAGAGGTTCTGGAATCGTTTGATCTCTCCCTCCTCTGCTTCCCTTGGCACGGAGGCCGCATCCTCTCGTGCTGATGTAATCGGACCTGGAGCGGGAAGACGAGGCGTCCTGTGCCCGGCGCAGCTTCCACGGCTTCCCGGGAGCGCCTGGCTGCGCCCACGGGGCTGCTCAGCCTCTGCTGGCACCTTCCTGCCCGGACAACAGGGACCTGGAGCAGCTGATCGTGCCAGGAGCGGTGCCAGAGCCTCTCTCCAGAGGAGATCCGTGTTGGCTCTGGGCAGGAGGGGATGCTGAGGCTTAGGCTGGGCTGGTGCCCCTTGCCAGGAGCCTGAGGAGGGAGAAGATGAGGCTGTTGGAGGACACTGAGGGGACTTCGTTGCCTGGAGGTGCTGCCTGTTGTCCATGTCCCTCTTTGCCTGTGGATCCCGGCACTGTTTGAGTTTTTGGGAGCACGGTCCACCCCGGAGCCGTGTCCCAAGGAGGGCACGTGGACGGCGAGGAGGAGCAGCAGCTCCCCGTGGGGTGTGTTTGCTGCACAGAAAGGCTTCAGGGCAGGACCAGGAGGAAGAGATTTGCCTCTCCAGTGGGATAACACGTGTTTGGGGCTCCACCAACCCACTGCTGCTGCCTCTGGAGCTGAGAGTCACCCCCCAGACCTCGGCCGGGCTGTGCGACCAGGTGAGGGGGGAACCCAGCGGGGTGGGGGGTATTTCCCTCCTGGGAGGGACGACTTTTCCCAAATCATGATTTTCCGTGAGCAGGGGCTGCCTGGGGAGCACGAGGTGCTGCCAGCCCACCTTGGCTCTCCTTGCACAGAGCCCTTGGCCGTGAATTTCCCCGCGTTCCGCAGGAAGCGGTGGTTGGCCCGAGGTTTCCCGGGGATACCTCGCACTCCTCCGCACACCATCCTCCCTCCTGCTGCTCTCTTGGGATGGGCTTTGTGACCCGTGGGGGTGGGAGGATGCGGCTGCGGGCAGGAAATGACTGCCAGAGGTTTCCAGCTGTGCCAGAGCTGCCGTGGGGATGGAGCCCACTCTGTCCCTCCGGCCCCATTGCAGGAGATGAAGCTTCTTCAGTCCCACCTCGTCCCCTGAGCTGCCCCCTCTCTGAGCACGAGCTGTGGGTCAGTCCTGCCTGTGCCCTGCCCTGGCTGTGCTTTGGTACCTGCATGTCCCTGTGACCAACTGGTCTTGAATTTAAAGTCCTTGAAGTCTGGTTTTTTTGCTTGCTGTGCAGGTTTTGCCTCTGAGCCTTCATGGCCGGGTGCTCTGAAGGCTTTAAAAACTCCTCCCAGGAGAGGGGCAGCATCAGGGAGCTCGGGCAGGTCCCTCCATCCCCTCTGGGAGCTGTAGGTGAGCAGGAAGTTGTCTGGCGGTTTAAGCCCTGCCTAAGGTGAAGTTTGTGGCTGTATTTAAGATTTGGGGTAATTTAGTGTGCTTGGGATCCTCTTGGCCACCTTTGGCCCCGGGGGGCAAAAGCTTTCTGGGCCCATCTGAACATGTGGATTTGAGAGCATGTGGAAAACCCTCCTTGAGACCTGAACACGCCAGCGTGGATCTGCTCGGCCCAGATCTGCTCCCTCCCGTGCCACCCCCAGCAGTGGTTTGTGGGGTCCTGGAGAGCTCGGCGTGCCTCTCCCTTTGGCAGGGGGATCCTTCCTGGTCCCCTCCGTGGGAATGTGGGCTGGGCTGGGCTGGGAGCCGGAGCCAGGGCGTTAAATCCAGCGGCAGATCCAGGTGTTTGGTCCCCATCCCAGAAGTCCAGGCCGGCCCTGGCACACCCGGAGATTTTTGGGTCCCGGAGTCATGAGTTTTAAAACGTAACAGTGCACATTTGTGGGGAGAAAATTCCAGGGAGGGCTATTAAATGTCTGACTCAAAGGTCACGAGCTGCAAATAACCAGGGGGAGGAATCAGGGAGAGTATCTCGCCCTGAGCTGCTTCCCCAGGCCTGGTGGGGAGCTCCTTTGCAGGCTCAAACAGGGAATATTCTCATTTATGTGCTTGGAGTACCTCAATAAGGTGCTTTGCTCGCAGGTGGAATGTGTGTGGCTGGGTGGTTTCAGGGTGTTGCTTTGAATCCTGATCCCTGCCTTTGGTTGTGGGAAGGGTTTGGTGATGCACGTGGGACTTTGCCAAACTTTAATCACCATCTGCTTCAATCCTTGTTGTTTTTTTTTTTTCTGGAAACCTTCTGCAGAAGAAAGTCTGCAGGAATCAGAGCAGAACAATTTGGGTTTTACCCCTGTGGAAAAACTCTCGGGGGGCTTTTCCTGGAGCAGCATCAGCCTCGGCTTGTTCTAGAGCAGGAATGTGAGGTCTGGTGGGGAGGAGAGGGATCCACCCTCATCTGGCCCTCGAAACTCCCAGTTCTCGGGCTCCAGAGGGAGTTATCACAGTCTGGCACCCGACTGCTCCAAACATTCCATCTTCCCTGAGCATCATCGGCTCCCTTTCTGGCTCCTGAGTGGCCTCTTGGAGGTGCAGGGCTTTCCTGGGAGCTCCCATCCCTGGAACTCCCATCCCTAGAGCTCTCTTCCCGGGAGCTGCCATCCCTGGAGTTCCTTTCCCAGGGGCCTGCCATCCCTGGTGCTCTGTGGCCAGGTGGGGAAGGAGGAAAATGCCCCAAAAACTCAGATTTCAGGAAACCCGTGAGGAAACCCCCGGGGGATGTGGAGCAGATGGAGGTTGGGGAGCCAAAGGTGTGTGGGCACCGGCCTGGGGGTCTTGCTGTGCCCCCCAAAGCTGCGAGGCCCAACCCCGGAGCTGGGCAGGCAGTGGCTGGTGCTGGTTTTGTTGGTTTTGGCTCCTCTTTGCGGGGAGCAGCGTTTGGTCTCCAATCAAACCCAGTGCCTGGGGGGCAGGCGAGGTTAAACGAGGTGCCCCGACTCCAGGATTTCCTATTTCTCGAGTTCTCCCTTTGTGATCTCCCTGTTCTTTCAACAGAGTCCTTTTCGTGTGGTTTTTCATCTAAGTGTTTTTAATTTGAGCAAATTCCCTCCAGCTCCTTTTTGTTCCCCGTGTGGCTCTGGAGAAAGACCTTTTCCTTTTATTAGGGAGGAATGTTTTTAATCACTCGCATTCTTCAACCCGCCTGAACTCTGAACCTTTCACAGCAAATTAATGTGAGATGAGAAGCGGTTTATGAAGGAGATGGCTTATTAAAAAACACCCCCCACGGCTTTGGGTGCTGCTCAGCCTCAGAGCAACCCCTCACCCTGTGCTGTGGCCTCGCGGGCAGGGATGCAGGCAGGGTTTCAGGTGGGACACAGGCAGGGATGCAGGCAGGGATGCAGGAGGGATGCAGGCAGGAATGCAGGCAGGGATACAGGAGGGATGCACGGAAAGGCAGAGCTGGGATGCTCCTGCTTTGCTCCTTAAGACTCCTCCTGCCTTGGTTTGTTTGCTTCTTGCTTTATTTCCCTCTTACATAAGGCCAGCTCTGCTGATTTGCCTCTTTAAAAACAATCCAGAAATGCCAAAGCAAAGATTCCTGGGCTGGCTTTGTTTTTCTGGGGATGGCTGGCTGGCTGAGAGCTGGCTGAGATGGGCTGGGTGACACAAGCACGGGATTGTCACCACCAGCCCGGGAAACTCACTGCCACCAATTCCAGCCTGTCCCAAAACTGGGAGGTGCAAAATGGGTCTCCACTCCCTGTCCTTGCCCTTGCTCCATGTCTGTCCCACCTCGCTGGGACTCTGGGAGCACCCAGCTCTGTTCCCTGTGCCATTCCCTGCTGCCAGCCCAGAGCTCAATTCCTGCACCACCAAAGGCTTTCCCAGGGCTCCTCTCCCGTGTCGCAACCTCCCCTTTCCGCAGAGGAAGGTGGATCTGCAGTGGGCCAGGTGTGGTTTGCGCAACGGGCTCCCAGCCCTGGCACAGGGACCGTGCTCTGCTTCTCCCTGGTTTCCTCCCTGTGCCCTGTTTTTCTTTGGGTGGCCTCGACTGCACAAAGTGACCCAGAAAAACAACACCGGGACGGGGCTGGCCCCGGAGCTGCTGCGTCACTGCCAGGCCAGGGGGGCAAGTGGTGCCCGTGGTCACCTTCCCCTCCCACCCAGAGGTGCCTTCCCTTGCACCCCAAACACCTCCGGGGCTGCTTGGGCTGAGCAGGTCATTTGCAGTGAGTGATTATTCAGCAGAAGCAGGAGGAGAGAGGGAAGAGGGTGCCCTGGTGGCACCAGGCTGTGCTGGGGACACGGTGACCCCCTGCCAGCCCAGCACTCGTGTGGAGCCAGACTTGCCCCCAGCACTGGCCTTTCCATGGGAATGTTCTTGGGAACTAAAGATAATTCACAGAAATGTTGGCAGCAGCCGGACCTGCACTGGGAGAGGGGCCTGTCCCAGAAGCCTTCCCTGGGTGGGTGCTCCCAGTTTGCTTCTCCCTGCCCCAGCACTTGGCCCCACTCCTGGCCTTGTGGGTGAGGAGGATGGTGGATTCAACCCTCTGAGGCTGCACAGGGTCAGCAGAGCATCCTGAACTCAGCCTGTGCATCCCAGTCCCAGCCTGTGCATCCCAAACCCAACCAGTGCATCCCAGTGCCAGCCACGTGTTGTGCTGCTGGTGGCTTAGGAGGGTCCAGGACCCCAGCTTGGTTGGGGACGGGGACAGAGCCCCAGGGGCTGTTGTGGGAACGGGGACAGACCCCCAGGGCTGTTGCGGGGCTGTGCTTTTGGCTCTTTTGGGGCGAGGGGAAGAGGAGGAGCCCCCGGAGTGATGCTGGAGCGGGTTGTTTACTGTAACTCTTGGCCCAGGTCCCGGCATCAAACCCCAAATGGGTTCGGGCTGCAGTGGGAGCTCACGGCTCACACAAACTGCTCCCAGGGCAGGAAGGGCTTTGCGAGGGGCTCTGGAGCTGCAGGAGCCGGGGCTGGAGCGGGAGGGATGCGGAGCATCCCCGAGGGGCTCCCACGTGCCCACGTGGGGACAGTGGCTGAGGCTGCTCCCCCAGTGCCACCATCCTCGTTCTTCACTGCCCTGGCACTCGGCATGTGGAGTTTTGTGTTTCTAAGCCTTGGAAAACGGCCCTGAGTTTCGTGGCTTTGGCCGGCGCTGGCCGGGAGCGGAGCGGGAATGTCGGGGCCGGGATGGCCGCGTCACCCCGGGGCACGTCGGGCCGGTCCCTGCTCCCACTGTGCCTCTTTCCATCCCATCCTCCCTTTTTCCCATCTGCTGGAAGCTCATCTAAGGCACCCCCAGCTGAGCAGGGTCTGTGTGGGATGCCAGGGCTGGGGGGCCGTGGCAGGAGGAGGGTCCTCGCAGCCTCCCCGCGGCTCTTCCCTGGCTCCGGAGCCTCTTGGCCCTGGGGATGCTCGACAGGCTTTTTCCTGGCTCTGGGCGAGTGGTGAGCAGTTGTTTTTCTGGCTGCTGGTTCCTGCCCGGCCTCCCTCTCCCCCAGCACACGCCTTCCCTCCCACTTCTCCTCTTCCACTGCCTCGGAGTTTGTTTTTATAAAGCCCTTAAGTGAGGTAGAGAGATTCCCAGAGCCCCCGCCAGTGCCTTCCCCCTCGGCTCTGTGCCCTGCCTGCGTCTCCCCCTCATCCCAGGGCTGACTGAAGTAGCTGCTCCTTCACTTCTGGGTGCCCCCGAGGCCTTTTTGCCCCCACCCCAAGACCTCTTTGCCCTGGGAGGGAGCAGCACCAGCCTGTGCTGAGCCTGAGAATGGGGAGGGGAGACCAAGGCTCTGCCCACAGGAGCTCCCTGTGGGCGTTTTTAGGCTCACAAGGCTGGGGCAGCTCTTCTCCAGATGCTCTGAGGGTGGAGGCTGTGCCTTGCTGGGCTGGGTGAGGGTCCCCCTTGGTGGGGGTCCTTCCACCTTGGACCCCCCTTGGCCCTGAGATGAGCCTCAGCTGCTCAGCGCCTGCTGCTGGTAACACCAAGGCCATTCACCCCCAGAGTTGGACTCGATGGTCCTTGTGGGGACCTTCCAGCTCAGAATATCCTGGGAAATTTCCCATCTCAGCCGTGATTCCCCACGTAATCCCTTGGCAGTGTGTCCAGGCTGAGCCCCCCCAGCCCCTGGCTGTGCCTCCCAGCAGGATGGTGACATTCAGCTGGAGGGGGGGACACGGGGATGGCCGAGCTCCTGCAGACAGACAGTGTCATGTGCTGGGATTTGGCTCTGCTGGCAGCTCTCCGAAGTCCCCAGTTCCCATCCCGAGGTAATCTCCATCAACCTCCCTATCACAGGGTGCGGTAATTAGAGCCAATTAGCCAGGGACAAGTTAAGTCCCAGGCGGTTATCAGGGAGGTGGAGAGTGGAGTAAACCCTGGGATGGGGTTTCCTGGCAACATCAGGGCCTCCTCTGACATGGCCTGAGGTCCAGGATGTTTCTGTCCTGCACGTGATAAATTAAAGGTAAATTAAGCAAAGCTTTAGGGGCTGGTCGGGGGAAAATCTCCTGGGGCAGTGGGTACTCCATGCTCGGGGAAAATGGGACTGGCTCCGGTGTGTAACTGGGATTGTTTCAGGTGTGTAACTGGGATTGTTTCAGGTGTGTAACTGGGATTGTTTCAGGTGTGTAACTGGGACTGGCTCAGGTGTGCAACTGGGACTGGCTCAGGTGTGTAACTGGGATTGGCTCAGGTGTGTAACTGGGATTGTTTCAGGTGTGTAACTGGGATTGTTTCAGGTGTGTAACTGGGACTGGCTCAGGTGTGTAACTGGGGTGATTTCAGGTGTGTAACTGGGATTGTTTCAGGT
>JAWWEU010000072.1:4509658-4527133 GCA_035583155.1 Acropternis orthonyx | reverse complement strand
TTCCCCGTCCCCTTCCCCTTCCCCTTCCCCTTCCCCTTCCCCTTCCCCTTCCCCTTCCCCTTCCCCTTCCCCCCTTTGGGAAGCGCCATGGCCCAGGAAGGGCCCCAGAGTGATTCCAGCCCCCTTTTCCCAGGGGATTCTGCTTCTTTAACTCTGTGGCCATCGCTGCGAGGCAGCTGCAGCAGAAAGGGAAGCTCAGCAAGATCCTCATTGTGGACTGGGTAAGTCACCTCTGTCCCCAGCATGTCCCTGCCCTCTCCAGGATGTCCTCAGCAGCTGGACTGGGGAGCAGCAAACCCTCTTTGGGCGTGGGGAGTGTGGCTGGGAAGCAGGATGGGGGAGCAGGAGCAGATCCTGGAGCTGGGGGACCCAGATCCAGCTGGTTTGAGCTCCAGGAGGCTCTTGGGCCACCCTCACATTGCACATCAAGCAGGCTGTCCCAATTTCCCTGCCTGCAGGATGTCCACCATGGCAACGGGACTCAGCAGATCTTCTACAAGGACCCCGAGGTTCTCTACATCTCCTTGCACCGTCACGATGACGGGAACTTCTTCCCTGGCAGTGGAGCTGCTGACGAGGTAAGAAGGCACTGTGGGGTCTGTGCAGCTCTGGGGACAGAGGGGACAGCCGGGCCAGGAGGGGCTGAGCAGGGGGAATTCTGCTCAGTGCCCTGGGGGCTCGTTTCCCGTTCCCGATCCTGCCTGGGTTGCCCAGCTGGCTGTGGATCCCAGCACAGGGTGGGACCCCCAACCGGTAGCACAAGGCAGGGGGACCAAGCCCCCCCCAGCCTGCCTCCCCTGGCAGTGGGCAGGGGGCTGGGACCCCCACCACGGGGCACAACCCCCCTCACGCTCTCCTTGCCCCCCACAGGTTGGCTCTGGCCCGGGCGAGGGCTTTAACGTCAACGTGGCCTGGGCTGGGGGGCTCGACCCCCCCATGGGGGACCCCGAGTACCTGGCTGCCTTCAGGTACCGCCCCCCGGTCCCTGCTCATTCCCTGCCCTCCCTGGGGGGCTGAGCCCACCCCTCAGCCCGTGTTTCCCCCCCCCCCTCAGGACGGTGGTGATGCCGATCGCCCACGAGTTCTGCCCCGACGTGGTGCTGGTGTCGGCCGGGTTCGACGCCGCCGAGGGCCACCCGCCCCCCCTGGGGGGCTACAAAGTCTCTGCCAAGTGTAAGGAGGGGGCTCAGGGCGGGTCCCACCCGGGTGGCACCCCCGGGGAGGGGTGGCAGCTCCCCAGGGAGCGGGCGGGGGAGACCTGCGGGGTTGGCACAGCCTGGCAGCGAGCCCTGGGTGTTTTGGGCAGGGGGTCTCACCCCCCTCTCGGGGTCCCCCACCCACCCAGGTTTTGGCTACATGACGAAGCAGCTGATGAGCCTGGCTGGGGGCGCCGTGGTCCTCGCCCTGGAAGGGGGCCACGACCTCACGGCCATCTGTGACGCGTCCGAGGCCTGCGTGTCCGCCCTGCTGGGCAACGAGGTGAGAGTGGGGGGGGTCCCCAGGGCGCTGCTGGGGGGCCACGGGTGCTGCCACCCTCCCTGTGTGACCCCCCCGTGTCCTCCTGCCCAGCTGGACCCTCTCCCCGAGGAGAGCATGAGGCAGAAGCCCAACCCCAACGCCGTGCGCTCGCTGGAAGCCGTGATCCAGGTCCAGAGTGAGTGTCTGGGCAAGGGACATCCCCTCCCCTCTCCAGGACATCCTGGGAGCTCCAGGGAGTCACTTCAGAGGATCATGGAATGGTTGGGTTGGAAGGGACCTGAAAGATCAGCACTTGGCAGCAAAGTGGGGGTCTCCATCCTCCTTTTCGTGGGAGGGTGGTGCCCCACGTGTGCACTCACTGCAAGGGAAGCCCAGAAATCTGGGACATCCCTGGTCCTGGGGTATCCCTGCCCTGGGACACCCCTTCCCTGGGTTATCCCTGCCCTGGGTTATCCCTGCCCTGGGGTATCCCTGCCCTGGGGTATCCCTGCCCTGGGGTACCCCCTCCTGGGATACCCCTGTCCCAGATGCCCCTCTCTCGGGCCGCCCCCTGTCCCGGGATATCCTTATCCTGGGCTATCCCTGTGCTGGCAGCTCCTGAGCGTTGCCCCCCCTGCAGGTAAATATTGGGTGGCCGTGCAGCGTTTCGCCTCCCAGCTGGGCTGCTCCTTCCTCGAGGCTCAGCACCGCGAGGCCGACGAGGTGGAGACCGTCACGGCCCTGGCCTCCCTCTCCGTGGCCGTGATGGTGGAGAAGAGGTGATGCCCTGATGGATCCTGGGGGGTCTGGGTGCCCCTCATTCCCAGGGGGTGGCAGGTGATGTCCTGATGGATCCTGGGGGAGGGGTCTGGGTGCCCCTGATTCCCGAGGTCCCAGGGGGTGGCAGCAGGGAAGGGCCATGTCCCACAGCTCTGTCCCACGGGTGTCCTCACGTGTGGGCTTCCCCCTCCCAGAGCACAAGAGGAGCCCATGGAGGAGGAGGAGCCCATGAACCAGTGACAGTGGGGACAGTCCCCAGCGCCCGGGATGTTGCTGGGCTGGACGACCCCGAGCCCAGCGCTCGCTCTTCACTCCTGGCTTCCCGTTTGCCTCGCCATCCTCGCTCCCCAGGCCATGGAAGGGCCTGGACTCCTGGCAGGGACACTCCTGCAGCCACCTGGGCCACGTCCTCCGCCTGGGACCGGTGGAGAAGCACAGACTCCCTCCCAAACCCGGACTGTGCCTGCGGTGACCCCCCAGCTCCAGGACCCCGAACCCCTCCGGGGCTGTGGGAGAGGCTCCCACCCCCGTGGCTGAGGTGGCAGCTGGTGCAGACCTGCCCTTGTCCTGGGATCTGCCTGGCCCTGGGAAGGGATGGATCCTTCTCCTGGGATCTGCCTGGCCCTGGGAAGGGGTGGATCCTTCTCCTGGGATCTGCCTGGCCCTGGGGAAGGGGTGGATGTCGGGATGGACAGTTGTGGTCGGACCACCCTCGGTTCTGCTCCCAGAGCTCCTCTCCGGCCTGGCAGCCCTGCCTGGGATGAGCAGCCCTGTCCTCTGGCAGGGATGGGCTCCCCGTGTCTTCTCCGAAGGTTTCCCGGCTCTGCTTCCCCTGGCAGGGCATGGGGTGTGGCAGTGCCACGGCCGTGGGCACAGGAAGGGTTTGGGACGCTGTGGACCATCCCCTGCCCTGGGGAGGAGCGAGGCCGTGCTGGGGTCACCCCTGTGGCCCCCCCAAACCACTACCCCGAGCGTGGACCCCCCGGGGGCCGGGGCTCTGATTTGCACTATGTACCTTGACGTGTGCTAATGTGAACCTGACGTTCTCCTCTTCCCGTGGGAATTCCGGGAACGAACACTCCTCGTGTGGACGTCACCGAGGTGCCTTAAACCCTTTCCAGCACCCCGAGGGCCTGGAGGGATGTTGACCCCTGTAATCCCAGCCCAGTTGTCTTCCAGTCACCCCCTGAGCCCCCCCCGGGCTCCTCCTCTCCAGGCTGAGCTTCCAGGGATGCCCCAAACCCACCAATCCAGTCCCTGTCTCTGCCCAGGCTGTTCTGGGGTCGCAGGGGCAGGGGCAGACCCCCCCCAAGATGAGGTGTCCCTCCAGATTTGCCTTGTTCCCATCTCGCCCATCACCCCAAGAGCCTTCCCTGTGTCCCCTCTGTGTCCCAAGGGCCATCCCACAAGGACAGGTCCCTGCTGGGGTGTCACCGTGCTGGGCTGGGCTTTGGGGAGGGATGGGACACAAACCTGGCTGAGCTGGAGGCGGGGGCCGGGTCCGAGTGCAGCACAGGGAGGAGATTTTGTAAAAAAAAAAAAAAACCACAAAAACAAAACAAACAAAAAAAAAGGAGAAATTAAAAAAAAAAAAAAAGGACTTTGGAAGAATAAACCATATGTGTGTCTCAGACTGCCCCGAGCTGGGCTCCAGCACAGAGATAGGGAGGGTGACAGTGCTCCCGGGGTCCCATGGGTGGGGGTCCCAGCTGGCTCTGGGTGGTCCCACTGCCGCTGGGAGAGGATGGAGGGACCTCCCTGAGCTCCAGTCCGCTGGAATTTAACAACCCACTGGACGGCTCCAGCTTGGAGCTCTCCCTCCATCCCCGCTCCGTGCCCTCCGTCCCGTCAGCACAAACGGGGAGTGGCACCCCCAAAAGGGGCACCGGCTCCCCCAGGTGACCCCAGGGAGGGGCAGGTTTGTTGCTGGGGCGGGAAAAGCCCCCTGGCATCGCTGCCCCTCCATGCCAAGGATGTGGGGCTGGCGTGGGCACCCCCCCAGGGACGGGGGTTGGGGGGCTTTCCCCCCAAAACGCACCGTGTGAAGGGTCACAACCTCCCCAGGTCCGTCTCTCTCGCCCCAAACACCTTTTTTCCCCCCAAAACACAAGAAGGTGTGAAGGGTCAGAACATCCCCAGGTCCGTTTCTTTCACCCCAAACACCTTCCCCCCCCCAAGATTTCCGTGTCTTTGCTAAAACCAACTGTGATTCCCAACTGTGACCGCTGGAAAATGCCAAGACTTTGGTTCAAATTATTGTTCCCGTACTCAGGGAGACGTTTGGCTCATTTGAAGCAGAGACAAGGAGTTTTGAGAAACAAGACGCAACAAAATATTACTTAAAAATAATTTTTAAAAAAGATATTTTACCTTTTTTTTTTTTTTTAATATATAAAAAAAGAAAAATTAGAGTTGGAAGCTGGAGTCTCACTCCCCAAAAAGGTTTTTCCCATTTATTTTTAAAACCTGTTTGGCGGTTGGTTTGTTTTTTTTTTTTTTTTATTTTTTTTTTATTTTTTGAAAGACAATTTATATTTCTAAAGGTGATTTCATTTTTCAGCTGCAAGATTCTTCCCCTGCCGTGGTGAACGAAGCCTCTCACAACCCTGTTTTTAAGGGGAGTTTTAGTTTTGAAGCACATTTGGATCTTGTGGAAGGCTGCAGTCACCTCCCTGGGGCAGGGAACCTGCTCCCATTGGACATGAAAATTGGGAATTAGGGAGGAAGGGACAATCTGAGCCTTTCTGTCCCTCCACAGTGGATTCTCTGCTGTGGAATTGCGTTGAGTCACTCGTGGCTCTTCTCTCCCACACGGATTATTTTGGATCCTCCCTGACAGGGATATTCCCCCTTTTTTTCCTGCTATGACAAGTGAAAATCCTGGTTCTCTTTTGCCGGATTTCAATAAAACTGGTCAAGCCCCAGCGCTGAGGGAGGTGCAGGGAGCACCATTTCCTTAGGAAACACAAGGGTTGAACCCTGGAAAATCCCCCCTGGGCTTTATTGGGGTCATCTGGACACCCTGAGACCCCTCCATCATCTCCATCCTCCCCCCAGAGCCATTCAAGCGCCCCCCCGAGTTCCCGGGATGTCCCAGGTTTTGTGAGGAACCATCCCTGGCCTTGTTTTCCAACAAATTTGAAGGAATTGGGTTGTCCCAGCAGTTGAGTTTGAGACACATCCATGGGTGGGAGTGAGTGGAGGGTGTGACAATCCTGGGGGGTTCACTGAGAGGGGCAGCACCCCCCGAATCCTCCGCACGTCCCGGGAAGCAGCACAATCCCTGGGCACATCCCGGGCTTTTGGAGCAGGATAAAAGCAGGATCCAGCCTCAGTCCTTGGCCAAGCCTTTGGGTGCTGCTCCTTGGGGGGCCCAGGCCAGCGAGGGGGGGCTCCAGCCCTTCCCACCATCCCGGAGGAGTTGTCCTTGACCTGCCTGGTCCTGGCAGGAGGCAGCTGCTGTCACTTCCCTCCTCCAGAGGGATCGGGAAGGACATCGGGACATCGAGGACAGAACCCGATTGTTTCTTACCTGTGCATCAAAAATAAATTACACCCTAAAGAGTTTCATGCTCAGCATCCAGAGCAGCTCATCCCAACACAAAAGCAGGTCCTGGGTCGGGTCCCTCGGCCCCATTCCTGGGATTTGGAGGGGCCGGGGCTGGATCCATCTCCTCTCTCCCGGGAGGCTCCTGGTGTTTTCGGGTGTGATCCCAGTGAGGCGGAGCCTGAGACCTGAGGGGAGACAGCAGGGTCAGATTTGCTCCCACGGCACGGAGGTTTTGGCTCATCCCAGGCTTCCCAAAAATTGCCTCAAATCCAGAGCTTGGCTGGGAAGGCTGTGGGGGAAGAGCCACGCTCAGCTCTGGCTCCTGAGCCCTCGTGCTTCGCATTCCCAGACCTCCCCCGAGCCAGAGGGGATGGCAGGGGATGTGCTGGGAAAAGTCCCTGCACCCGAACCCAAAGGGCCTTCAGAAAACCCACAGCTTTGCCCCCGAATGTGATGAAGGAAAGCAGTGGAACTGCCCATCGCTCTCTCCGCAGGGATTACGGGTGTTATCCCAGGATAAGCAGCCCCCATTCCATCCTGAAGAGCCACAGGGGGTCTCCAGGGGGTGGGCGGTGCTTGTGAGACCCCGGAGCTGCCACTGGATGCCAGCCTGGAATCAGGGGCCGTGGCACAGGGGACTGGGAGCAGAAGGTGGGCAGACTCGGCTGGAGGAAGGAGCTGGACCTTGGGCAGGGAAACGGCTCTGGAGCAAATCTAAGGCTCAATCCCTCTGGGACAAGGGGGATCAATCCCCGTGGGGCAGTGGCTTCGTTTGCCAGCCCTGGTGCCCTCAGGCTGTCCCTCCCCTCCACCCTGCTTTGATTTCATCCCCAGCCCTGCTTTGTCTCCTGCTTTTCAGTCCCTCCTTGTGCAGCCGCCGAGACCTTTCACTCTCTGGAGTGGAGCCTGGAGGGGAATAAATCAAACCCCCCAGGAATTCAGCCTCGGGAAGGGCTGAGGTAAAGCTGGGGGGGGCTGGGGGGTGGCAGCCCCTGCCCGCCTTTGCTGCCCGAGCCGGGTGGCAGGGGATTGAAGGGGGTCTGGCACCGAAGAACACCCTCACAGCGGCATTTGAAGGCTGCAGGAGCCTCGGGAGGACTGAGCGAGGTCTGACACCACATGACACCCTCGGGGGGGGATTTGAAGGCTCCCCGAAGCGTTTCAGGAGCCTCCGGGGAGGCCGGCCCTGCTCTGGGCGTGCAGGATTTGGGGATGGAGCAGCCGCGATGCCCTGCGAGACCACCCTCAGCACGGCAGCGATGCCCTTCCCTCCCTCGGCATCACCCCCCGGCCTGGGCAGGGCCAGCCCCGGGAAGGGACATTAATGCGGAGCACGAGCGATCCCGCAGCCCCCCCCCGGCCCCTCCGGGGGGCTCCCGGTGACAGCCGCGCTGAAATACGGGCTCGTTTCGCAGACATTCCTCGGGGCTGAGCCGGCTCCTCGGCAGGGCCATAAACCCGCAGATATTTCCCTGCTCCCCAGGGCTGGCTCTGGAATTTTAGCTCTGGATGGGTTTGGACCGATCCCTGCGGTGCAGAGGAGTCTGGTCCCCCCAGCTGAGATTTTCTGGCTCTAAGGAGAAGGTGGAGATCTTTGCTGGAAAAACGGAACCAGCAGCTCTGGGAGCCCCTTTGCCGTGTCCCCCTGCCGATGTTCCCGTGCCAAGGGACATGGAGAGGGCTGGCTGGGCATCTCCCTGCCTCGGGAGGATGGCAGAGCAGCTGGGCACAGGGGGGTGATGCCCACCCAGGAGTCGGGGTGACTCCTGAGAGCCGGGGGTGATGGGTCTGAGCATTCCCAGCCCTGTCCGGTGAATCCCAACCCGGAGCTCAGCCTGGAATCTGGGGGAATGTCCCACATCCCTCATTCAGAGCTGCTCCAAACAACCCTCTCCTCAGCCCGTCCAATCCCACGGATGCCGCCCCAGGAAGAGCAGCCTCTGGAGAAACCTCCAGCCCCAAAACCTGCTGTGGGCCAGAAACAAATCCCAGAAGCATCAAATCACCCAGGAACAGATTTCCCAGGCTTTGGGCAGCTCCTCAGCTCTCCTGGGAACTCAACCCAAAAGCAAGAGCCCGGTGGTGGCACCGGAGCAGCTCCTGGGGGTCCCAGGGTGGGAAGGGAGCTCTGCCCTCCTGCCAGTCTGCACGGGGGTCTCACAGAAGGTTCTAAAGCAGCCTTAGATGGATTTTCCGAGCAGGGAAATGGGGAATAGGGAAGGAAGCTCTTCCCGAGCTCCTCCAGTGTCTCAGAGCTGCTGTGCAATGAGACGTGTTTATAAATAAAAGCAAATGAAGCAGCCGCCAGACAAAGCAGATTCCAAGCAAGAGCAACAGTCCCCAAAGGGAAGATTTATCCAAGGTCTTTCAGGAGAGGCAATTAAGTGAGGGCAACGCGAGAGAGACAATAAATCCAGGGAGACAAATGAAGGGCGAGGAATATCCCCCCTCACGGCTCCGCCAGCCTTTCCCCCCCTCAGCAGTTTCAGCTTCCATTTCTCCTCATTTTCTCCTCCAGCAGGAAAAGAAACCATTTTAATGCGCTCAAGACTGAGAAAACCTGAGCTGGGGCAACTTCAAACATTATTTCTGTTGCCTGAGGGCTCAATCCCTCTTTCCCCGGATGATGTCTCCTGGTTAACAAGGGCATATCCACATCCAGCTATTCCAGCCCCCCTTTGATATTTAATAGGCTGAGTTCCAGGATCCCGGGAGCTGCTTTACGTTAGGAAATCCCAGCCCCGTGAATTCCCCCACGGGAGGGAGGACGGAGCCTTCCCAAGCCGGCACCGCTTCCCCGGCGGCTCTTCCCTGGTTTTAGGCTTTGCTTAACAAATCCTTCCCCCCCGTTCCTTCCTTGCCCGGCCGGGAGTTGTTAATTGGCACCCGAACGTGCTGCAGGTTGGCACGAAGCGGGTGATTCTCCGCTCAGCTGGAGGATGTGCCGCCTCCAGGCAAACGCGGGGCCGCTCGGCATGAATATTAACCAGCGGAGAGGGGCTTGGAAACCACTAAAGGGTCTTTAATTCCTCTGTTTATCCCGGGAGCACAATTCCTGCCGAGCCCTCCCTTAAATAAACAGGGATCCGAGTCAGGGAGGGGACTGGAACCGGTCTGGGGGCGTTGGGGAGGGGGTTCGACCTCCCCCACCTCCCGGAGGTGAAGGGACCTGAGCTGGGCTCAGTGAATTCCCTTGGCAGCACTGAGCTCCGAAAATCCACCCCCCAAAAGAACATCCCGCTCCAACCAGGCTGTTCCACCTCTCCTGCGACCGCAGGAAGGGGGTGAAGCCTCTTTAGGGGGCACACACGGAGCACCTCGTGCCCCCCAAAATAATCCAACCCTAAACTGCAGAAATGGGATGCCCAGGAGAGGGTGAGGGAGGTCTGGGGGGCACGGGGGGCTCGACATCCCGACTGGCCCTGGCAGGGTTTGGGCATCTCCAAGGGAGAAAAAGTGAGTGCACGGTAAAATTTGGGCTGGCCCCAATGGCAGGTGACCCCACTGTCCCCCAGCCAAGGGCAGGAATTCTGCTCCCAGCCTTGGATTCCTCAAAAAAAAAACACAGGTTCCCCCTCTCCCCCCAAAAAATGAGATCTATAAGTGGATTTAGCAAACTGCATTTTCCTGCTGGTTTGGAGAGATCTCAGCAAGGCTGGCAGGAAAAGGGAGTTTAAAGGTGGCCTAACCCTTAAATGAAATTAATGTGTGAAGTGAAATTAATTTGTGAAATGAAATTTTGTAATTGGAGTTAATTAATTTCATCATTTAAATTACTTAATGAAATCGAATGAAGGTGGAGGTGGCTCAACACCTTGAGCCAGCACTTGACCTACCCGGCCTCAGATTCGGGGCTGTTCAGTGTCCAAGGAAAAGCAGGAGCCCTGATCCCATCTGGGGATGGGGGAGACTCTCGGGAGCTGGGCTGGGCTCCCTTGGAATGGCTCAAAATCCACGCCTTGAACGTTCTCCAGAGCTTTCTGCTCCTGCTCTGCACGAAACACCAGCACGCAGCTGATGGTCTTCCCATTTCCTATTTCACAATCCTGTATTTCTCCCTAAACCCCTGAAAATAGGATTATTCCCCTCTCAGCAGCCTGGGGGACGCTTGGGTGGGCGCTGGATGGTGCTGAGCAAACCTCACCATCCTGAGGTGCGGGATACCTACGGATCCCGTGGGATTCTGGATCCCATGCCATCGGAAGCGCTTTAGGAGTGGGAGAGGAGGGAGCCAGGCAGGCTGGAGGCCACGGGGCCACCCCAAGGCCTCAGGGAATGGGTGCTGAGTGGCCAGGGCGGCCGGGACAGGGCTGGGTGCTGCGGGTGCTGCCGGGCTCGTCCCTCCGGGTTTGACACCTCAGCACGTCCTGGAAGGTGTTTCCCAATTTCCCACCCTCCCAGGGCTCTGCGGGAAGACAAATCAGGCTTTTTAAGCCCTGCTTCGAAACCTTTCCCTCCCCTGACCCCGGCGCAGACCCCGCTGAGCCCCCTGCAATGTCCCACCGGCCCGGCCCCCGGAGCCGCCGCCTCCTCCGGGGTCTGGGGCTCGTTAGAGCAAATCACTTGCACGTGGGGGGCTCGGCGGGAGGCGCCGGGGGAAGGAGCCCGGTACGTACCCCGGCTCAGTGGGACGCCGACATGGCCCAGGCGCCCTCCATCCTCCACACGGAGAAGGCGTAGCTGAGCCTCTCGTGGGCCAGGTAGTTGCAGCTGGAGATCTTGTGGTCCAGCTCGTCGCTCTGCAGCACCTGGTACAAGAAGTCGATGTAGCGAGCGGCCAGCTTGAGGGTCTGGATCTTGCTCAGCTTGTCCGAGGGCAGGGTGGGGATGATCTTGCGCAGCTCCGCGAAGGCGTCGTTGAGCGACTGGGTCCTCTGGCGCTCGCGGACGTTGGCGATGACCCTCTGGGCGTGCACGTCCTCGAAGGGCTGCACCGCCGGGCTGCGCCTGGTCCGCTTGCCCTGCGGGGAGCTCGCCCCGCCGGCCTCGCCCGCCCGGCCTTGCCCGCGCTTCCGCGGGCATTTCCTGGGCAACCGCTCGCCCTCCTCCTCGCTGGTGCCCGCGCTGCCCTCCGGAGACTCCGGGCACGTGTTTTCCTCCTTCATCTCCTCAGGGTGGGCTCACGGGCGGCGCATGGGAAGGGCGGCTGGCGGAGGAGCCGGTGCCCGCTCCCGGGGTGCAGCCCCGGGGCATCCGCCCTTCCAGCCTCCCCCGGGCTTCCCGAGCCTCGCGGAGCCCTCCAAGGAGCTCCTTGGCTTTTCCTTTGGGCCACGGAGAGGAGGGTGTTGGGATGGCTTTGGGGAAAGGCTCCTGCTGATAGGGCGGGGAGGGCGGGGGGCGGACCAGGGCGGACCAGCCAACGCTGCCGGCAGAGGTAACGCAAACAGCTCTGGAGCTTATGGGTTCCAGATTTCCTCTCCCTCCTCCACCAACACCCCAAGCCCTCCGGCACAGATGCTCCCGCTGCTGCCTGGATGGAGGGGGCACGTTAATGGGAGCACCAGCCATGGAGGGCAGGGCGGGATTTTGGGCAGTTTTTTAGTCAGAATCCCAGGATATTTGGAGTTGGGAGGGACCCACGAGGATCACCGAGCTCTTCAGTGAACGGCCCACATGGGGCTCGAAGCCACGGCCTTGGTGTTGGTGTTACTGCTGGGGGTGTTCCCAGCACCAGGCTCTTGTCTGTCTTCTTATTCTTCCAGTTTTAAACCCAGCTGACCCTGCAGGGAAATATCCGCTTGTTTGGTTTGGAGGGATTCGGGTGGAAAGGTGGAGCAGTGGCTGTTTCCGTGGGCAGGGCAGGAGTTCTCTGAATCCAAGGGGAAGAAGCAACAGTGATGGACATCTGGGATGCTCTTGGGAAATTACATCGGTCCAAAAGGGCTGGAGTTGGCATCCATTCATCCTTCCATCCTTCCATCCATCCATCCATCCATCCATCCATCCATCCATCCATCCATCCATCCATCCCTCCCTCCCTCCCTCTCTCCCTTTCTCTTCCTCTCTCTCTCCATTCCTGGCATCCTCTTCCATGGGTGGAATCCAACACCCATCCACCATCGCGTTCCTGCAGCTGCTGCACATGGGGAGGGTGGAAAAGGCCCAGTCCCTGCTCCAGGCGGGATCCACGGCCAGCTCAGCCTCTGATTCCCAGGAAATCAGGCCCGGTGAGTTCCTTGCTGCCGAGCCTGCCCACGAAGAGCTCCCCTTTCTCCTCCCTGCTCCTTTGGGGTGTTGGGATCCATTGGGACGCCCAAGCCTTGCTGTGTTGCTCTGTCTCATAAAAGGGAACTACATGGTTTAAAATTCTCTCAGCAATTCACCAAAATAACGAGAGTAATATCAATAAAATGTGAGCTGTTGTGCTGATGTGTCTCTGTGTGGATATTTTAAAATGATCTCCTTTTGCAGCACTGAACAAGTCCCACATGGAATATCTGGACAGCTACACAGTAACTAAAATTGTGTATGTGGAAATAAAAAGAAATAAAATAAAATTACAATGATAATAATAACAATACCAATACTATCCTAAATAGAAATATACTAAATAGAAATACACTAAATAAAATGACTAATAGAGCAACAGAAACATCTGATGCTCTCCCCCACGGATGTCATCCAGTGGGATCCCTGCTCCAGGCTGGAAGTGCCGGGATGCAGCAGCTCAGGCAGAGCATCACCAGGAGCTGCAGGAGAAAGTCCTTTAGGAGGAAATGACCTTTTTTTATTGTCCTGCTGCACGTTCTGAATTAATATTCTCATCTTGTCGGTGTCTCCAGCCTGGAGCACCCGGGGCTGCTCTTGTTCCAGGGCATCCAACCTGCTCCAGAGAGGAGGAGGAGGAGAGGAAAAGGAGGAAGAAGGGGAGCAGAAGAGGAAAAGGATGAGGAGGAGGAAGAGGAAGAAGAAGTAGAGGATGCCCTTTCCACTTTTTTGGCACTGAACAAGCACAAGAGACTTGGCCAGCTTGGGCCCAGGGGCAAAGGGCACCTCAAAAACCCACCTCAGCCCTCGGCCTGGGGAGACCTGGATGAGGAACAGCCCGGCCCGGGGGGAGGTGTCCCCAGCCCTGACCCCCAGGCTGGTCCCCAGGGCCCTTCCAACCCGACCCATTCCATGATTCCCGGCCTTTTCCTCCTTCCCTTCGCCCCGAGGCCACTGAGCACGATCCTCACACCAAGCGTTGTCAAGACAGCGACTCGTATCAGCTGTTCCTACTGCGGGGAGACAATGGATCACAGGGGCCTGGGAAAGGCGAGGGAACAAAAGGCGAGGGGAAAAATCCCCGGGGAGGGGCAGGATTTCGGCAGGATCCTGGATCCTCTGCTCCTGGGGAGCTGCCAACGAGCGCCAGCTGAGGCTCGGGCCGTGCCTCGGCTTTATTTCTTAATTAGTGGGTGTTTTTTTATTTTTTGTTGTTTTCATTTTAAAAGAAAATAAGATTTAATTCAATTTCGCCGGAGAATGGTTTTGGCCGAGGGAAGCGAGGTCTGGGATTGTGGCTGAGATCCTCGAGCCAAAGGAGGAACACAATGAGCTTTGATGTGCAGGAAGGAGCAGCCCCAGACCCCAAACGGGCCTTTGTACCCAGCTCGGGATGTTTCGTGGCAAGCGAAGCTTTTCCCTTAAACATTTCAGTTTGTTCTTTCGGGGGGGTGTTTTTTTTTAGTTTTCGGGAGGATATTAAGACAAACTTTTCATGGAAAGGTCACGAGTCACCGAAACGGTTTGGAGAACTTTTCCAGCCCGCTGGGGGTTTCGCTGGTGCCTCATTTTCACACATCAGGGATAATTTCAGGCCTTAAATGTGAGGAGGAAAAAAAAAAAACAACGATCAAATCCGGCTCACTCGACTCAGTGAGGAGCCACCAGATGGGACATCGGAACTCCCACCGTGTCCCAGCTCCTCCCAGTTTCCCCCACCCTCTGGCTGCTCAAATCCACCTTTCCTGAGCAGGATCTGGGAGGGAGAGGAGGATCTTTGGGGGGGATCTTTTCCCAGGAAACAGCCTCGAGTTGTGCCAGAGCGGGTTTAGGTTGGGTTTTTGGAAAAGTCCTCATGGAAAGGGTTGTCCAACCTTTGCTTGGAGTCCCCACCCCAGGAGGGATTTAACAGCCCTGTGGATGTGGCACTTGGGGACACGATTTTGTGGTGGCCTTGGCTCTGCTGGGGGATGGCTGGACTTGAGCTTAGAGGGCTTTTCCAAGCTGGAAATTCCATGGACCATGGAGAAGAGCTCCACTCGCACGGGTGATGGACGGGCGCCTCCTCCACCCTTGGCTTTGGGAAGGGGTTCGACCCACCCCACCCCAGACGCCACAGCAGGCCCTGGGTGGGCAGACCCACCCTGGGGACAGGGTGCAAATGTCACCTGGGGCCACCAAAGTGCCACCTCAGCCCCACCCTGGGGCTACTAACCTTCCCGGAGACAACACGACCCCTCTGGGCTCCCGGGGCCCTCCACGCCATCCTTGGATGCATCCACGGATCCCACGATGCCCTCAAATAATTCCAGGCACAAAATCAGAGGCCGAAGGGGCTTTTATTTCCCTTTGGGTGGTGGTTGGTGGTGGTGTTTTGTTTTTTTGGTTTTTTTTTTTTTTTTCCCAAGCTCCTCTTTGTTCGCGAGGACAAAAATAATCTCCATTTCATCCCGCGTGAAAAAAAAAAAAAAAAAACCCTAAAAGAAGAAGAAAGAAAAAAAAAAGGATAACGCTAATAAATCGAGGACATTAAAGGGAGCCAGGAATAGCTGCTGCCCCTGGAGGCCGGGGAAGAGGCTTTTCGGTGCCGCAGGTTTTTCTCGTTACTGCGGCGCTCGAGTGGAAACATGTGTGTGGTGCGAATAAGAATGCGGAGCATCCGCCGCCGGGGCGTGTTGTTGCCGCAGCAACCGCGGGGGGATCGCGGGGGGATCGTGCGGGGCTCGGGCCGGGCCGGGCAGCCCCAGCCCCGCGGGGCGCTTTGATCCGCCGGGCTTGATGGATGGCCCGGCGCTTCATCCCCTCCCTCCCCGTCAAAGTGACAGAACGTTCCTGGAACTCGCCGGGGCTTTTTAAGAGGTAAAAGATGTTCCACCCCCCCCACCCTCGCTCCCCTCCCCGGCGATGCTGGGGGGGTTGGGTGGGTTGCTGGTGCGACTGGGAGTCCTGGTGGTGCTTTTCCACCTGGTTCGGTTTCGTTTCTGGGTGGGGTGGGGGGATCTTTGTGGTACCTCGATGGAGGAGGGATCCCTGTGGATGCCAACGGCCCCCCCCGCCCCCCGTCGTGCTGGAGACCATCCTGTTCCAGTTAATTCCTGCATGTGAAAGTTTTTTGTTCTTCCCCATCTGGTCCCATCTGGCCATCAAAGGAGCAAAAGCACCATGTTCGGGGTTCCTGCTGCCAAGATCATCCCCCCCACCCCGCCCCAGGCCCCAGGGATGGAGGGCAGGATGAGGGTGAGGGGCTCATCCCAAGGCTCGGCCCTTCCCAGTCCTTCCCAGTCAGCAGAACCCCAGCACTGCCCTCCCTCTGCCCTTGGATTTGCCTCAGCCCTCGGGATGTGCCTTCCTGCTCCCAAAAAACCCACATCAGCACAAGCTGCTGCTCTTCCCGTTTCCTCCGGGTTTCTCCTCCAGAGGGCTCAGCTGCTTTGCCACCCTGGGCGGGGACAGAGTGACCCTTGGAGGGGACCCCAGTGACAGCACAGGAGAGAGGTGGCAGTGGATGCGAGAACAGCCCCCGGCGAAGGGATGGAGAGGACGAGAGTCTTTGCTGGCAAAGAAAGGAATTGGGAAGAGCTGTTGTTGCACCTCGGGAGGGAATAAAACCCCCTGGGAGTGCCCAAGGCTGGGTTGGAGCAACCTGGGCTGGTGGGAGGTGACCCTGCCCGTGGCAGGGGGTGGCACAGGAGGGGCTTTGAGGCCCCCTCCCCACCCAGAGCTTTATTCTGTGAAACAAGAAGCCCTGTGGGCACTTTGGGAGCCCTGCACTCCATTCCGGTGCTTCCCAGTATGTCCCAGTAAGCCAAGGCTGAGGGGTCAGTGACTCACTGGCTGAATTCCCGTCAGGATGTGCCTCAGCTCAGCTGCTCCCGACGGGAGTCGCTCCCAGCCAGGAGCTCCCGTGTCCTCCAGCCCTCTGGGGGAAGGGAAACCAGAGGATCTTCTGCTCCTCTGGAGCTTCGTGGCTGAATGTGGGTGTGGAATTCCTGCTCCAGGTCTGCCCGTCCCCCCCTCCCTGTCCCCAAATCCTCCCCCTTGCAGCTCCAGATCCCACAAAAGCAGTTCCCAAAGGCTGGGAGCTCCCCAGACAGACCAGAACTGGGTGAAGCTGCAACCCTGGGCTCCATCCCAGACTATTCCTGCCTTTTCCTGCCCTTCAGGGTGTCTCTTCCCAGGGTCTCCCTGTGCCCATCCTGTTGTTTCAGGCTCAGATCTCCCAGCATCCAACTTTTGGGCCCCTCTGGCAGCTCTAGTTCCAATTCCAATCATATGTAGCTGTCTCCTCATCCATCCCTTCCCTCTCCTTTTCCCTCTGGCTCCCAGGAGTGTGTCCACGCACTTTGCCAACTGTCCCTCCCCTCTCTGCTGCACAGGATCCTGAAATCCCAACAAAAATCCCAACAGAAGTCCCAACAAAACCAGAAAATTGATTTTTTGTTTCCCTCCCCCATTAAACCAAACCTGGTTTTTTGCTTTAAAAGGAATTTGATTTGGGAAAACACGTGGGGTTTGGGTGCAGTGGCTGCTCTTTGCACACAACTGGAGCAGATCCAGCTGCCCAAATCCATCCCAACTCCACGTGGATGGAGCCACAGGACCCTCTGGTATCAGCTGGAGGATCATCAGCTCAAGCATTTGTGGGAATCAGCACCAGCTCAAGTATTTGTGGGAAAGCAAAGCCCAGAACTGCCTCAGCCACGAGCCAAATATTTGGGGTGGGTTTGACTCATCTGGGAGGGAAAAAACCTCTGGAAATATCTGGACAAGAAGGTGTTGGAAGGGAAAAAGGGGGATTTGCCCCAGGGGGTCCTTTCCAAGAGGGTCTTCCCCAGCTGGAGGAGACACTTGATGTTGCTCCTCCACAGCAACCAAACCATCTTGGGCCTTTGTGCTCCTGCTCACGGCAAATCAGGGATTTGGGTTTGGGAACTGGGAGGGGAAAATGGGAGAAAAATGTGGGGTTTTATCTTGGGGGCAACCAGAGCTGGGTCAGCCCCCACGGGGAAGGTGAAAAGGGAGCCCTCCCATTAAATCAGTTTTCCTTGGGCTGATGTCCAAAGCCAGGGAGCGGGATGAGGCCGTGGAGCAGCTGGATGGATGGATCCAGTGATGCACATCCCATGGAATGAGGAGTTCTTTTGGGGGGAGCAGCTCTGGGAGCCCTCAGAGCTGACTCAGGTTTCTGCCTCTCCTCCGTCCGAGCCCTGGGCCAAGCTGGAGCTGGGACAGCCTCAGGGATGGAGGGAAAAGGAGTGTTTGGAGCTGGGACAGCCCCAGGGATGGAGGGAAAAGGGGTCTTTGGAGCTGGGACAGCCTCAGGGATGGAGGGAAAAGGAGTGTTTGGAGCTGGGGCAGCCCCAGGGATGGAGGGAAAAGGAGTGTTTGGAGCTGGGACAGCCTCAGGGATGGAGGGAAAAGGGGTCTTTGGAGCTGGGACAGCCTCAGGGATGGAGGGAAAAGGAGTGTTTGGAGCTGGG
>JAWWEU010000072.1:4472706-4496993 GCA_035583155.1 Acropternis orthonyx | reverse complement strand
GGGGGCTGAGCCGGAGGGGGCTGACTCCTGGTTCCCCTCCCAAGGATGTGGAGGCCAACACCATGAGGCTGAAGGAGCACGGGAAGGTGGTGCTGGTGCTGCAGAAGAACCTGCAGGGTGGCAGCGCCTCGGCCCAGAGCAGCAGGTGCCACCAGCCTGTCCCCGTCCCCCTCGCAGCCACCACCACCGCTCTGCTCCTCTGCCACTCTCCAGCTTCCCCCAAGGGAGTTTCTGGGAGGGTCCTGCCCCTGGGTGGGGGACAGGGACACCAGGCCATGGTGGTTTGGTGTGGTGGCCACGTCCTTCCCTGAGGTTCCTGGTGCTCTGCCCAACAGGTACCTGGTGATGGCCGGGACACCGGAGAAGATCCTGGAGCACCTGCTGGAGTTCATGAGGCTCGATGCCACACTCTACGATCCTGTGGGTAGGTGGGGGGTCCCCCCTGAGCCAGGGACCACCCCAGAGCCACTCGGAAACGGGCCATCTCAGGATGCTGGTGGGGGACCAGCACCAAATGAGGCTCCTTATTCCCACTGTTCAACCCCAAAAGCCGCTCCTCTCACCCTGAAATCCCTAAAAATCCCTGAAAACGGGGCTGGGAGACGGACTCGGCTCCAGGGCTGGGAGCGTCTCCTCTCCCGCGCCTCTCCATCTCCCTCTGCCTTTGGAGAGGAGAAAACCAGGCGAGACGGGAACCAGGAGGTGTCCCCAGTGGGTCACAAATCCGAGGAGCCGAGCTGGCGTCATCGGCGCTGCCTCGGAGCCACCTCCCCGCGGATCCCTTGGATTTTCATTCCCTCCCAAAGCTCCAGCCTCGCCAGCCTCTTCCCTGGGGCTTAGGAACAAAATATGCCCAGCCACGAGCGTGGTCCCCTTGCTGGGGACACCACAGGCCACCCCCACGCAGGGCACGGGGGAACCTTCCCGGCCAGCACTGCCTGCCTGTGGTCACCGTGTCCCCAAGGGTCACTGTGTCACCCGCCAGCCACCCCGGGGGGGTGTGACAGTGTTCTGGTCCCTTCCAGACACGCTGCTGGGGGATTTCCTGCTCACCTACACCGTGTTCATGCCGACTTCGCAGCTCTGCAGGGCTCTGCTGCACCAGTATCCTTCTGTGCCTGGAACTGGGAGGGGGGACTGCCACACCAGTCACGCTGTCACCCCCGTGGGACCTCAGGGGGTGGCCAGGGGAGCCCCGAATCCTCTTTTGGGTGCTGTTGGTTTGTCATAAACGAGCCTTTTAAGGGGATGCAACACCGACTATTCACCTCACGACACGATTGCTACAAGGGCACAGCCCCATCTTTTGGGGGGCACATCTCTGGGGGTCCCCACACTGCGCTGGTGCCCTTGACTGGTCCCAGTTTCCGAGCGGAGCCGCTGGAGGGCTCCGAGCAGGACAAGGCCACCTACTCGCTGCTGAAGCGCCGCAAGATCCTGCGCCTGGTGAGCCAGTGGGTGCTGCTCTACGGGCGGCTCCTGCAGGGCGACCGCAGCACCACGGCCCTGCTGCAGGTACGGGGGGCTCCGAGGGGCTCCGGGGGGACCGGGGGGGCCGAGGGAGACCACCCTGCACTGACCACCCCGCCCTTTCCCCCCGCAGAACCTGGCGGACCTGGCGAGCCGCGACCCCCGGCTGGGGGGGCTGGTCCAAGAGCAGGCACAGGAGCGACGGTGGCCCCGGGGGTGAGTCCCCTCCTGGAGGGGTTGAGGGGGTCCCGTGTGAAACTGTGTCCCCCTCCAGGGCCACTGCCTGTGGCTGTGTCCCTGTGTCCTGCATCCCGTGTAATTCCCTGGGGATGAGCCTCTGAAGCGATGGGGGGCTGCCAGCAGCTCTCGGGACACCTTGTCCCCAACGAGGGGTCGGGGGTCCCAGCCCTGGGGAGGGTCCTGGTGGGTTAAGGACACTCGAGGGGCTTGGTGGTGGTGGCCAAATCCGCGGGGTGGTTGTGTCTTTGGGCTTCATGCCCAGCCTTTATCCTCCTACAGGCTGGAGAACGGCGATGGCAGCATGTCCCCCCAGCCCAAGGTAGGGACCACCCTGGGGGTGACAGGGGGTGGGGGGTGGGGATCTGGGACCACCCTGAGGGTGACAGGGGGTGTGTGGGGGTGCGGATCTGGGCCCCCCCAGCAGGAGGGGTGGCAGGGGGGCCCGGACCCTCCCGCTCTCTCCCACCTTTCCCCAGGCTCGGAGCTCGGGGAACTGGCTGGGGAGCCCCGAGGAGGCGATTCTGGACAGCAGCTGTGCCTTGAGAGCCCAGGACAAAGGTAGTGCCACCCCTAGGGGACTGTCCCCGCCCGGCGCTGGGACACTGAAGTGTCCCCCCCACCCCCGCAGTGCCCTACGAGATCTACAGACCCGACCACTCGTGCCTGGTGACGGTGCTGCCCGTGAACGCCTCGGTGCGGGACGTGCTGCGGGCGCTGGCCCCGCGCCTCGGCCGCGACCGGGAGCACATCCTGGTCAAGGTGAACTCCTCCGGAGGTCAGTGGGCTCTGCCGGGGCTGCCACTGCTCCAGGGGGGCATTTCCCCGCCGTGCCCAGCCAGGATCTGGTGCCTTCTCCTCCCCACAGACAAGGTGGGGCTGCCCCCGGACTCCGTGGGCGTGTTCACAGCGCTGGGGCTTAACGAGAGGCTCTTTGCTGTGAGCGTGGAGGAGCTGGGCAGCCTGGTGAGTGGGGGCTCAGGGGTCCCGGGGGTGGGCTCTGCAGACCCCCTGAGCAGGGTCAGTTTTCGGGTGTCCATCCCTTCCTGCACCTCTGCCCTGGGGAAGGGCTGGTTTTAAGGGCAGGAGGGGTTGGGGGTCCTCTCCTGTGCACAGACCCCCCACCCCGAGCAGCTGGGCCCCCAAGTCGGCTCCTCGGAGACCCTGGACCTCATCAGCTCCAAGGACCTCGCGAGCCACCTCACGGATTATGACTGGAACCTTTTCAAGAGCATCCACCAGGTCGGGCTGGTGCCCGGCAGGAGACCCCTTGGAGGGGGGGGGAAGTTGGATTTTGGGACCCCCCCCCCCTTACCTGCTGTGTGGGGTTTCACAGGTGGAGATGATCCACTACATCGTGGGGCCGCAGAAGTTCCACGAGGTGACCACGGCCAACCTGGAGCGGGTGATGCGGCGCTTCAACGAGCTGCAGTTCTGGGTGGCCACCGAGCTGTGCCTGTGCCCCGACGTGGCGCGGCGGGCGCAGCTCCTGCGCAAGTTCATCAAACTGGCTGCCCAGTGAGTGCCTCGCTGGCCACCCCGGGGGCTGGGGGTGACCCCCAACTCGCCCTCTCCCTGCCTGACCCCCTGCTTCGTCCTGCCCATGGCCCTGGCCCTCATCCTGTCTCCAAACTTGTCCCTAAATTTCTCCCTGGTCCTGGCCCTGGCCCTTGCCCGGGCCGTGTCCATGTCCTTGTCCCTGGACCTGAGTCTGGCCCTGCACCTGTCCCCATCCCTGTCCCCACCCCTGTTCCCACCCCCGTGCCCACTCCTGTCCCCATCCCTGTGCCCACCCCCATCCCTGACCCTGTCCCCATCCCCATCCCTGTCCCTGTGCCCTCCTGCAGCCTCAAGGAGCAGAAGAACCTGAATTCCTTCTTTGCGGTGATGTTTGGGGTGAGCAACACGGCCGTGAGTCGCCTGGCCCGGACCTGGGAGGTGAGAGCTGGGGCTGGGGGAGAACAGGAGGTGCTGGGGGGTCTCCAGGGGTGGGAGAGCTGAGGGGTGCCAGGGGGGTGGGAGCACCAGGTCCCAGCCCAGTGACCTTCTCTCTGTGCAGAGGTTGCCCCACAAGATCCGTAAGCTGCACTCGGCGCTGGAGCGGATGCTGGTGAGAGCAACCCCTTCCTGCCCCGTGTTTCCTCCCCCTTCCCGGCAGGATTTGCCCCTGGAGCAGGGCAGGGAAGAGTCTCGGCCCCCCTTGTCCCCCCTGCCCCGCGCTGAGGTCCCGCTCTGTCCCCAGGACCCCTCGTGGAACCACCGGGTCTATCGCCTGGCCGTGGCCAAGATGAGCCCCCCCATCATCCCCTTCGTGCCCCTCCTCCTCAAAGGTGGGGCCTGTGCTGGGGGTGCGGGTGGGAATGGGGGGATGGGGTGCTGGGAACCCCTTTGGATGCATCCAGCCCTCCCCAGCGACCAGGAAGCCCCATCTGAGCCCCAAATCCCTCCCCAGACATGACGTTCATCCATGAGGGCAATCGCACACTGGCCGAGAACCTCATCAACTTTGAGAAGATGGTGAGTGGGGTGGGCTGGCTCCCTGGGGATCCCACCCTGGGGGGGTCTTTCTGTTCCCCTGTCCCCTGGGGTGCAGATCCAGAACATCTCCCCGGCACTGGCGCTGCCCCTGGGAGCCAGAACCCCTCGTGGAGGTCCCAGGGTGGCCACGGCCACCTCTGAAGCCACAGGGGACGGTGTTTCCCCAGCCTGGGAGCAAAGTGGGGCTCGGGGCCAGCGGGTGACGCTTGTGCTTTGCCCACAGCACATGATGGCAAAGACCGTGCGGGTCCTGCAGCGCTGCCGGGGCCATGCCCACGGTGAGTGTGCTGGGGGGAGGGGGCGAGGTGGGGAGGGGGCTGAGCCCCCCCTGCTCTCTGTGTGCCCCCAGGGATGGGGCTGAGCCCCCCCTGCTCTCTGTGTGCCCCCAGGGATGGGGCTGAGCCCCCCTGCTCTCTGTGCACCCCCAGGGAGGGGGCTGAGCCCCCCCTGCTCTCTGTGCACCCCCAGGGATGGGGCTGAGCCCCCCCTGCTCTCTGTGCACCCCCAGGGGTGGGGCTGAGCCCCCCCTGCTCTCTGTGCACCCCCAGGGGTGGGGCTGGGGCTGGGGTTAAGCCCCCTTTGCTCTCTGTCCACACCCAGCTCCGCTGTCCCCGCTGAGGAATCGCTCCCCACACCGGCAGGAGGATCCCAAGGCCGTCAGGATCTCCACGTGTAGGTCTGGGGTTTGCCCTGGGAGACCCCCACCCCTGTGATGAGAGACCCCCCACCCCTGTGCTGGGGTCCCTGAGCTGAGGGAGGGGTGATGGAGGGGGGGGGTGATGGAGGGGATCCACGAGCCTATCCAGGGGGAATGGAGAGGTTTAGAGGTGGCAGAGCACAGTGAAGGGGGATCGGTGGGATGCTCCCGGGGGTATGCAGGGGGTCAGGGAGCTGTGCTGAGGCCCTGGGGGGAATCCCAGCCCTGCCCCAGCCCTGCCCATCCCTCCCACAGGCTCGGAGCAGTCCCTGAGCGTGCGGAGCCCCGTCTCCACCTGGGCCTACCTGCAGCACCTGAGAGCCATCGACAGCCAGAAGGAGCTGCTGCGGCTCTCCCGGGACCTGGAATCCTGAGGGATGAAGGGCTCGGGGTCCTGGAGCTGGGATGTGGGGCTCTGGAGCTGGAATACGGGGCCCTGGAGCACGGGTGTGCCAGCCCAGCTGCCGGCGGCGGGGCAGCCCCTGGCCCTGCTCCGGAGGGCACGGGGCTGTGCTGGAGGTGCCCCAGAGCTCAGTCCTGCGGGCACAGACGTGAAACCAGGGGCAGCTGGAGCCCGGGTGGGCACCGGGCAGGGGAGGGCACGGGCAGCAGAGCAATAGAGGTATTTTTGTATGCAAGGCTGTGCTCTGCTTTCTTCTCCAAGCAGAGCCCGGAGTCACCCCCTGCACCAGCCCTGGTGCCCCCAGCACTGCCCACCCTGGGCTGGGAGGTGTCCCCTCCGTGAGGAGGGAGCCCACACTGGGGTGCAGACACCGGCTCTGGGTCGTGCTGCTGTGCTGCCCCACGGACCCCAGGGCACCCCCAGAGGGGCCCTGCCCTTCCCCCTGTCCTCTGTGTCCCATGGGAGGTGCTGGCTGTGCCACTCCTGTCCCATCCTCGAGGAGCTGCAGGACCCCCACAGCGAGCAGGGCGTGAGGGGATGCCTTTGGAGGTCGGTAGGTGGGGGATGTCCACACCTGGCCACCAGGAAGGTGGGGCTGAGAAACAGGGAGAAACTCAAGTTTCCGTGTCTTTACTGGGGGAACTGACACTCCCAGCAAACCCCAGGGCAAAAGGCACCATCCTCCGAGGTGAGACTGGGAAGGCACGAAGAGATGGGCTCCACCTCCATCCTTCTCCATGGTGGGTGTCCAGGGCCCTCCAAGAACCCTGTGGGACTCATTCCAGCTCTTTCTGGTCATCTTGGATACCATCCAGGGTCCAACGCCCCCTTGCTGGGATCTCCTCACCCCTGGCAGGGCTCGAGGCACAGCCTGGAGCTGGGAAGGGCTGGCATGGGGTGAGGGACTCGGAGCTGCCTCAGCAGAGGGTGACACAGCAACTGTCAGGAAAAACCAGGGGAGGACAGGCCAGGAAATGACAAAGGGATGAGGAAGAAGCCAAACCTGGTCCTTATTGCACCAAACCTGCCCTCCCGTGCCAGCTAACACAGCCCGGGGCGCTGGCACTGCCGCTGCGTTGGCAGGATGGGCTCCAGGAAGGGGGGTTGGGAATTGTGTCCCCTCAGCTCTGCAGCAGTTTGGGGGTCAGTTGTCACCTGCCCGGGTAGGGGGACACAGGGGGTGATCCCCTCCGTGGTGTGGGGATTTGTCCTGCACCTGCTGCTGGTGGTGTCCATCCACGGCCTGGGAATTGTGATTCCCAGAGTGCCTCTGGATTGTGACCCTTCCCAGCATTCCCATTGCCTGGACAAACCAGAGGGACATGGACCACAAGGGGTCAGCTCGCATTGGCCACCCCTGGGCCAGTGAGGATTTGGCTGGTCCAAATCCTTTGGCCTTCGGGCAAGGTTTGGGACGGGACTTCCCCAAAAACCCACATGAGAGTGTGAGGAGGAAGAGGAGGCAGAAGCTGCTGAGGCCTGTGGTGGACCCTCAGGTTCTGTTGGCCTTTCCTTATTTTCTGGGAAAGAGAAGGAAGGGCAATACCTGATGACAACACAACTATGGATGGGTCAGGACCAGCCCTTGAGGGACCGTGGCTGGGAAGGGACAGGGAGTCTGCGGAAGAGCTGAATTCCCCAGGATACCTTTGGACGCAGGATGGGCACTGGAACTGTTCCAGTCTGACCACTCCATGCCTTTTGGGGGGACTGGTCAGCAGGGATGACACACTCCAGGAACTGGGAACCAGTGGGAGATGGATCCCCCCAGGCTGTGGTGGCACCGTCCCGGAATATTTTCCACTGGGATTTGCTGAGCTGAGGAGAGGGCAGGGAAAAGGATGAAGACCCCTCCAGGCATGGGCTGAGCTCCCGTGGCCCTGGAGAATCCCTGGGAAGGGCAGCCCCTGGCAGGGAAGGGATGGAGCACACTGGGATGTCCCGCAAATCCCTGGCACCAGTTCACCCCCACCCGGACCTGCTGGGCTGTGGGTGGGCAAAAATTCCCCCCCCGAGCCGCTCTCCCTGTGCTCCTCAGCCCCTCCCGGGGGGTCAGGCACTGGGAGAGTGGAGCAACAGCGGGATACTGGATTTACCAGCCCTCCTCCCACTCCGGGCAGCCTGTAATTAAGCCGTGCACATAATGAGTTTTGGGGAAGTTTGGGTGCAGCCTTGCCCGTGGAGTCCCCCGTGGCGTCACGCTCCTCCCTCCCCCCGCACTCCCGAGGGGACTCATATTTAACAGGGAGCACCGGGAAGCACCGGCATTCCCAACCCGCTCCCCGGGACCATGGAGACCTGGATACTCCTCGTGGGGGCAGGAATAGCCCTGGGCTGCGTGTCTGGCCGTGAGTAATGGAGCGGGGGTGGGCCAGAGGGGCTCGGCACCCGCTGCATCCCACGGGAAGTGGCCACGGAGGGCTGGGAGCAGAGGGTGGGGAGGGCACTGCCATAAACCAGGAGCTCAGCCATACTGGGACAACTGGTTCCTCCTGAGGTCTCCAGGGGAAAGGGAGGGGGAAGTTTCCAAGCTCGAGGGTCCCCTCAAGCTTGGGGGGACTCAGCCTGGGATGGGAGTGGTTTATCCCTGGGTGGAGACTCGTTGCTTTATCCATCTCCTCATGGGTTGACATTCCATGGTTTATCCATCTCCTCCTGGGTGGAGATTCCCTGGTCTTCAGCCTTGTCCACCAAGTTGCCTCCTGGTGCATCCTGCCTTGCTTTGGCCGTGCCAAGCACAGGGAACTCCCCTCTGGCTCCTCCATCCTCCCACACTGGGATGTGTTTTCCCAATCCTGTATCCACCTCCCCCTCCCCCACCGTGGCCGCTCCGAGCTGGTCAGGTGGAAAATGCAGCCTGGACTGGGTGTCCTGCCCTTCCCGGCTCCGTGGTGGTTCTGGAAGGCTTGGAGGGAGGGGGAACAGGAGCTCTGGCTTCCAGGGGTGGCTCGTGGCCACCAGCTCTTGGCTCCCGGGATCCTTCATCGCCGGGTTCTTGCACAAAGTGTGAACTGTGCTCTACTTGTGAGGATGGAATTTCGTCACTCCCGACGCTCCCAACGCTCCGTGTCTGATGTTCCCGGAGCACACAACTCCCCTGGCCATGAGTGACGAGCAGTTTTGCAAGGCCAAGGCAGAAAAGGAGCTTCTGCTGCTGCAAAGCAGCCCTTGGGGTGGGAGCAGGAGGGTTTCCCGTGGTCTTATCCTGTTCCATGCGAGTTATTCCAGAAGGAAGGACTGGGATAAGTGGGGCTGGGGAGCTTGGCTGGGCTGTGGTCTGCCCTTGGTGCCAGCACCTGATGGACCTGTCTGGTGGACCTGTAATAACTTCACTTCCCCTCAACTGGGCAGGACAGTGGGGGGAGATTTTCCCTGATTATCTCCCAGACAAGATAGTTCCACGTGGGTTTGAGGACCAGGAGGTGCTCGGGAAGCTCAAACTACGAATTATCCCTGTTGGAAGTTAATTTGTCCTTCAAACAGGCCCTTGGAGAGGCCGGGTTTGTTTTTGAGAACAACGAGGTCTTGAGTCAGGCCAGGGCCTTGTGGACAAGCTGTGACTCATCTCTGTGTCCTAAACCTGGCTGGGAGCCGCTGGGAAAACTCTGTCACGGCACAAACATCTCCCCACACCTCGGTGGATGGAGCTGCTCAGGAAACAACCCGCCTTTCCTCGGCCAAAACTCCATTTGGCAGAAGTGAAAATGGGCTTGTTTGTGTCCAAAAAGCTGCTCTCGGGGAGGGAGGGGTCTGAAAAGGAACATTTGTCCGGCTTTGTGCAGCCAGAAAACATCTCCTGCCTGGACCAGTCAAATATCCACAGGGTGGTTGAGTGTGGATGTTCCTGGCCGTGTCCTCCTGCTCTGGCCACCATCCCAGCTCTCCTGGAAGCCCCAAAATCCCCCCAAAAGGTCCATCAGTCCCTCTAAACTTGACGGTCAGGGCTGGGCAGTGCTTCTGCAGGGATTTAGGGCTGTGCCTGTGTGAGGAGAGGGAGGGGCAGTTCCCCTGCCCTGCTCCTGCTCGCCGTGCTGGGAAACACCTCCTCCATCTCCCCCAGAGGCTCAAAAAGCTCCCCAAAAGCTCCACCAGCCCCTCTAAACTTGACCATCGGGGGGTGGGTGGTGGATCTGCAGCGATTTAGGGCCGTGCCTGTGCGAGGAGGAGGAGCCGGTCCCTGCGCTGGGAGACACCTCAGGGGCTGAGCCCGTGGGAAGGGGGTGACGCTGAGGTGGCTCCTCCGAGGTGGCTCCTCCGAGGGCTCCGCTGAGTCAAACCCTCCCCGCAGAGAGCCGGGGCTGTGCCGGGACACGCTCGGGCCACCCCGGGCACCGGGACTGCTGTGTGGGCAGCTCCTGCCTTGCACAATCCCGCCGGGAATGCTGCCGGAAAACGAGCCGGGATGAGTGATCCGGGGGTGACTTGTCGCCGGCGCTGCTTTGGGAGGCCGTCCTGGGGATGGGGGGGCTTGGATGACCACCCCGTTGGAGCTGCAGAGCTGGGGGGGAACTGGTCAGACTGGGGGGCCTGGATGCCGCCCAAAGCAGGGGGTGCCCCTTCCCTCCCACTGCTCCCAGGTCTTCTTAGGTGGGACTGAAGAGGCTCCAAGGTGCCTTCAGGAGCACCTCGAGCAGCCCCCACCCCTTGGTGCCCCCTCCCTTCACACCCCTCTGGTTTAAAGTGGATTTGCAAGGGAGGAGAAGCCAACTGGCTATGGCCCCGTAGATCCCCCTTGGGTGCCCCCTGGGACACCCCTATCCTGTGGGACCCCTTGGGACCCCTTTTGGGGTGCCCCATAGAGCCCCTTGGATGCCCCTGACCCATAGATCCCTTTGGGTGCCCCATGGGACCCCCAGCATGCCCCATAGACCTCCCTTTGGGTGTCTGTGCCCCACGGATCCCCCTTGAGACCCCTTGACTGGGATGTCCCTCTCCTGCCTTGGCCGTCCCTCTCCTGGCTGGCATGTCCCAGGACAGGATGTGCTGTGTCAGGATTTGCCCCGAGGACACGTTTCAACTGCTGGAGTTCGAGTTGGGCAACCCCGGCGGTGCCTCAGATGTTGGCTGATTGCAGCTTTGCCAGGGAAAGCAACACCTTCTCCTCCTCCAGGGATCCTCCAGAGATCCCTTGGCAGGGCAGCAGCTCTTGGGGACGTGGCTCCTCACCATGTCCTGGGAGAGGGTCACCTGGGAGAGGGGGTCACCTTCCTGGGACAGGGTCACCTTCCTGGGGGGGACAAAAGGCTGCTGAGGTGGCTTTTCCACTACGTGCTGTCCCATTCCTCCCACCAGGAGCTGATGAGGAGCCCGGAGCAGCCTCACCCTGGGCTGTCTCTGTACAAACCCAACACCTTGTTCTCTCTGCAGGATGACAAGTGTCCCTGGTCCCTCTGAGGGTGACACTCACCCTCTTCAAAGCTTGACTGGCTGCTATTTTTAGCTTTGCCACCCCTGTGTAACAAAGCAGATGTTCAATAACACATTTAGCATATAAATAGCTGGGGTAGGAGCTCCCAGTTTTCCCAGCAGAAGGAAGCATGGTCAGGCTGCAAACAAGGGTGTCTGGAATGCGGCAGCCCCTGGGGCAGGGCCTGGGGTGCCCCTGCTAATCCTGGCATCAGAGGGTGAATCAGGAGGAGCCAGCTGGGCTGTTTCCTGCTATGAATGTCCCTGACGTGCTCAGTGTCCGTGGGCAGAGAGGGCAGGACACCCCCAAACGCTGACAAACATCCCAAGGCAGCGCTCCGGGCTCTCCCGGGACGGGAGGGATGGGATGCTCCCAGGTCGGCGGGGGGGCTGAGCCCCTCCCGGGGACCACCGCGGTGTTTGTCTCCCCCAAAGACCTGTACACGGACCCCGAGTCGTGCGAGGGGCGCTGCGGGGAGCCCCTGAGCGAGGAGCACGAGTGTCACTGCCACGCCGAGTGCGAGAGGCACGGCGGCTGCTGCGAGGACTACGAGAGGCACTGCCGGCCCGGTGAGCACCCCGAGGGTGGGGGGCGCTTGGCAAGGGGGTCTCCCTCAGGGCTGGGAGGTCCCGTGCAGCCCCCAGAGCGTCTCCATCAGCTTTTCCTTTTGGCTCCGTGCAGGTGGGGAAGGGGATGAGGAGGCAGCTCGAACCCGCGGTGAGTCTTCTCTGTGGTGACCGGTGACAGGACCCGAGGGAGCTGGGGCTGTGCCAGGGAGGGTTGGGGGGGATTTTAGGAAAAGGTTCTTCCCCCGGAGGGTGGTGGGCACTGAACAGGCTCCCCAGGGCAGTGGGCACGGCCCCGAGGCTGACAGAGCTCCAGGAGCGTCTGAACAATGACCTCAGGAGTTGGAATTTTGGGATTAGTGGGGTTCTGGAGGGGGGCTCTGTGCAGGGCCAGGAGTTCAGCTGGATGATCCCTGTGGGCGCCTTCCACCTTGGAATATTCTGTGATCCTGTGACCCCTCAGAGTCCAGGGAGTCAATGGCCTCTGGGTGACTTCGACCTTGAGGTGTCACCCTGTTTCCAGCACCATTATCCCCCTTCCCCAGAGCCGGGTGGGCACGGGGAGCCAGAGGCTGTTTTTGCATCCCCTGCCCACCCCACACCTACCAGGTGGGAGGTGAGGACGGGGCTGATCCCGGAGGATGTGCCACACGGAGCAGTGCCATGCCTGGCAGACAGGGACCGATGCTCCACCAGTGCTCGTGGAAGGCTCCCTGTGGCCACCTCCTGTCCCCAGGGCGTGGGGTGGGCAGGGTCGGGACCCCCCTGCACCCCTGACCCCCCCCGTGCTGAGCAGTGTCCCAGGATGGTGATGTCTGTGTGTCCGATGGGTGCTGGGTCACCCTCGTCTCCCTGTGGACCCCCAGCTCCCTCCAGCCCCTCCCGCCTCTCCCCACAGAGGGATTCTCCAGGAGCCGTGACTCCATCACCGACCAGGAGCTCTTGGAGCTCTCAGAGCAGCTTTACAGGTCGGATCACAACAAAGCCCGTCCCACCGACATCGCCATCAACCCCCAGCACCAGGCGGCCCCTGGCGAGACGGGGCACAAGGAGGACTTGTCCCCACACCCGTGAGTGGCCACCGGGGGGCTCGGGGTGGGCCACTGTCCCCGGGGCCACCAGGGCAGAGCCCAGGGCTGGTTTGGGAAGGGAACTCTTCTCCCCAGGCTCTGCTCTCCCCCAGGCTCTACAAGTACGTCAACGAGGAGCTGTTCTCCAAACCCACCTATTCCAGCTTCATTAAGCTGCTGGATAATTACCAGAGATCCACGGGCAGGGAGGAGGAGGTGACGGCAGACGAGCTGCAGGAGCAGGACAACTTCATCAGGGAGGTGATGAAAACGGAGCTCATGAAGAAACTCTTCGCCTTCCTCCACGGGAAAAGTGGGTGTGGGGCAGGGTTGGGAGTGGGGAGTGGGGTGTTGGGAATCCCAAAGGGAAGCTCCAACTGGGTGGGAGATGACCTGGGAGGGGCACAGGAGTGGGCTCACCAACCCAGGGCATGGAGGAACTGAGCAGGGCAAAGCCGGGTAATTCCCAAAGGACAGGATGGGGTGAGGGATGGGGGAGCCCCGGCTGGGCCTCTCCCAGTGCTCCCATCCCAGGACACCCTCCCTCCCCTCCTGCAGACCGATATGGCTCCGAGCAGGAGTTCCTGGAAGATTTGAAGGAGATGTGGTTTGGCCTCTACTCCAGAGGTGACGGAGAGCAGGACTCCAGTGGCTTCGAGCATGTCTTCTCAGGTACAGCCCACCCTGGTGGGGCGGGGGGCACGGGGCAGTGCTGGCCTGGGGGGCTCATCCAGGGCTCTCCCTTGTCTTTAGGGGAGGTGAAGAAAGGGAAAGTGTCTGGATTTCACAACTGGATTCGCTTCTACCTCTTGGAAAAGCAGGGCATCGTCAACTACTTCAGCCACAACTTCGACGGGCCGGTGAGTGAGCCCGGGGAGGGGCAGCAGGTCCTGTGGGGTCCCTGGCAGGGGTTTCACTGCCCCAAATCTGCCTCATCCCAGGAGGGTGGATCCACAGCCCCAGGGATGCTCACCCCACTTCCCTGGGTGTCCCTGGGTGTGGGAAGGTGCAGAAGAGACAACTCAAAGGACAAAAGGGGCTCCCAAGCTATAAGGGAGAGATTTGAGGTCGGGGGGGCTCCACTTGGTGTCCCTCAGCCCGGCTGGGAGCAGCTCTGGGTGTGTCCCCGGGGAGGGCGTGAAGATTCCCGGCTTCACGTGCAGATTTGGGGGGTTTCCTGGCCGGAGCCGGGGGTCTGACCCTCCCCACACCCCTGTCCACAGTGGGACACGTTCCCCGACGTGCTGGGGCTGCAGTTCAGCTGGGACGGCTTCTACAAGGAGGTGGGATCCGCCTTCATCGGCTGCAGCCCCGAGTTTGAGCTCGGCCTCTACACCCTCTGCTTCCTCGCACGGCCCGGCCGGGCGTGAGTACCACGTTGTGTCCCTCTGTCCTCTGTCTGTCTGCCCTGTGTCCGTCTGTCTGCCCTGTGTCCATCCATCTGTCCAGCCTCTGGTGCCCACCCTGAGCCCCATCAGAGCCAGGTCATGCCCCGAGCCTGGGGCATCCCGGGTGGGGAGGAATGGGGATGGGAATGGGGATGGGGTTGGAACAGTGTAGGATGGGGGCATGAAGGGCGTCCAAGAGATGGGATTGTGGGATGAGGGGCTCGGGGATGGAGCAGTGTGAGTGTGGGGACACTGAGAGCATCCCGGAGATGTGAGTTGGAGGATCAAGGACGGAGCAGGGCTGGGGTTTGGACACCAAAAGCAACCCAGACACATCCGCCTGGGGCTCAGGGGCAGAGCAGGGCGATGACAGGCTGTGTCCCCACAGGTGCCACCTGAGCCTGGGTGGCCACAGCCTGAGCATCCAGACCTACCCCTGGACCAAATCCACCTACGGCAACGGCAGGAGGTTCATCGCCACCGCCTACGTGATGTCACCCTGAGGTGACACCCCCACCGCCCCTCTCGGGGGCCCAGGGCTGCCCCCGCCACTGGTCAGGACTGGGCTGGCTGTGGGACACGGAGGGTGGAGCTGTGGGACCAGTGCGGAGTCCGGAGGGAGCTGGGCAGGACATCGGTGGCCGAGCCCTGAGAGCAGACAGAGGGGGAGCCCCGAATCCCCCCGAGTCTCACGGCCCCCAGCTGAGCAGAAGAGCAGGGAGTGGGAAGGATTTGCCAGGGGAAGGAGGATCCCCGAAGGAAATAAACACTGATGCTGACTCGAAAAGGGTTTCATTTCAGTGCAGAGGCTGCTGCTCCCCACAGGCCACCCCAGCACAGCTGCCCCTCCACCACAGCGCCCAAAAGTTGTCCCTCCCGTCCTTTATCCACGCCTGCCCGCCGTTTCTCCCCCCAGACGTTTCCCCCCTCGAGGTCCCAGGACCCCCAGGGATCTGTCACAGGGGCAGCCCCTCCCTGGAGGCCCTCCCTGGGAATTGTGGTGGGCTCATCCCACATCCCTGGCCAGCTGGGGTCTCTCTGAGGGCTCTGGGTCCCCAGAGACCCCCCAACTCTGCACCCAGAGCTGGGGCTGCTCAAGGGCTCCAGGTGCTTCTCTCAGCAGCACACCCACGGGGCAGCGGGACCCCCAGGCTGGCACCCCCTGCACCCCCCTCACTGCCAGGGCTGGGCAGGGTCAGGAAATGACCCCCAATGCTCAGGAGAAGACTCCAACCAACCCCACTGCCCCTCGGGGCACTGGGATCCCACAGTCCCACCACTCTCAGCCCCTTCCCCTGCTCACTCCCCCCGCATCTGGGGCGTCAGCAGGCGGCACAACCACCAGCTGCCCCCTCGCTGCCCCCCGTCCCCTCGGCATGCCCCCCGGGCTGGCAGCCGGGGGGTCCCAGGGTGGCGGTGCCGCGGCAGCTCCCGGGCAGAGCCGGGAGATTTGAGCTGCCTGACAGATGGTCGGGCTGCAACAGTTCCTGGGGAAGGGCTGGGAGTCCCCACACCATCTGCCAGGGGTCACAGGTGACCCCCAAACCCCGTCACGGGGGGCGTTGGAGGGCGGGGATGCCGGAGCTTGATTTATAGAAATGCACTGGGAAAACGGGCAGGGGGAGGTTTGGGGGGCAGCTGGGTGGGTGAGGGTCTCCCTGCACTGGATCCCTTCCCTGGAGCTGGGGTGGCCCAGGGGGTGATTCTGGAGCTGTTCCCAAGCGGGTGGGTTCCCAGGGTGGGGTTTCCTGCTTCCTGAGGGATCGCTCCAAGACTTGTCCCGTGATCCCACCACCAACTCTGGGCCAGCAGAGCTTGGCAAAGTGAGGGTGAGGAGGGTTCCAGCTCCCTCTGAACTGTGGGGCCAAGCACTGGGACAGCTCAGGGGCATGGCCAAGGCAGGCAATGCCAGCTGGGAGAGGGTCTCATGGCAGGGGGGATTCCCAGGGCAGGGCACAGTGGGATGAGGATGCTCCAGGCACCTCCATCCTGGTGGAAGCGTGTCCAGAAGGTTCCGCCAGAGTCGTGGGGAGGCAGCAGGTGGTTCCTGGCACAGGACCCAGTTTCTCCTTCTGGTCCTGCATCCCTCCCTCACTCCCATCCCTGCCAGCAGCACTGGCAGCCTCCTGGATGCCAAACCCTCCCCGTGCCCCCAGGATCACACAGTGCCCATCCCCTGCATCCCAGGCACTGCCAGTGCCATGCCCAGAGCTGGGAAGGCGCTTTTCCAGCGCCTGTTTCTGGGGAGAAGGGGGGCAAAGCCTCACAGAGGAAGGTCCTGGACACTGGTTGGTTCTCGGAGGTGCTCAGGAGATGCTGGGGAGCTGCTCTGAGCTTTGTCCTCACCCAGAAGGAACTCCTCTGGTTGCTGCCAGTCATGGACCAAGCAGGGAGGGCCACAGTGGGCACTTTTCCGGGTACCTGCTGGTCTGATGGACCCCCTGCCTGCTCCTGGTCAGGTGGGAGGCACTGCCAAGGTCAGGAGGAGCAGAGGAACTCACCCCAAACCCCCTCCCCGTGCTGGCAGATGCCCCCTCCACATCCTCCTCAGTGCCCCCCCTCTGCCCCCAGCACCCCTTTGGGGCTCCCAAACCCCTCCACATCCTCCTGCCCTGGGGGTCCAGCTCTCGGGACAGGGTCCCTTTGGTCAAAGAGGGGCAGCAAGGTGGGACCCTCTGGCGTCACTCCACGTGTCAGGAAATGAGTCACAGGGAGCAGAGAAGGCAGGGAAGGGCAGGATCGGGGTGCGGAGGAGGGGCAGGTGTCAGCAAGCTGCCTCCAGCCATCTGTTGGCAGCTCGAGGGGGTCTCCAGGGCCCCCCAGCCTTGCCTGGCGGGGACAGCGCTGGCTCTCGGGGGGCACCCGGTGCAGCCTCAGCCCCCACCTGAGCTCAGACTTTGGGAGGGGCATGTTGGGCCTCCCTGCGTGGGGCTCCTGGGCTGCCGAGGTGCCTTTGCCACAGCTGAGCTCACGGGAACGCTCAGGGGGACTTTGGCCTCCACTTCCGAGGGGAGGAATGTTGGGGTGTCCCTCTGGCTCCCCTCAAAGCACACACAGGGGAGGCTGGTCTTTTTCCCACACTATGAGACTGGGAAAAGGAGAAGGAGGAGGGAGAGGCTGGTTATGGCATCCCTGGAGCATCCCAGGGCCAGGGGAGCTGCCCTGGGCAGGCAGCAGAGATCTTGGAGAGGCAGGAGAGTTCCTGGAGAGACAGGAGGGATGTTGGAGAGGCAGGAGGGATTCCCCCTGTTTTGAAGGAGGGGTGTGGATTATTTGGGGTCGCAGGTGCAGGAAGGCTCTGTCACCCACCCATCCCTGCCCCAGGCCTTCCTCTGGGTTGTTGTCACCCTCAGAAATCTCTTCCTGAGGGATCTCCCCCCAAGGATTTATCCCGCGGCAGCCACGGGGTTCCACCACCAGCTCCAGGCCATTAGATCTCTGCAAAGTGAGGATGAGGAGGGTTCCAGCTCCATCTGAGCCCCCCTTTAAAGCAAAGCCCGAGGCATTAGACCCTAATCCGAGCAGCCTCTGGGACCGGGATGCTGAGTGGAGACTCCCTAATCCCCTCCCGTAACCGATCCGGCTCTAACTGCCTCGATGGGGCTGCGGCCACATCTGCTCCGGGAGCGCCGGCTCTACCTTGGCCTAAGAGGATGAGGATGCACAGGGGAATTTGCTAAACCATTTATGCCGCGGGGCACTTTGTCATCCCCGGCGATCAGATGGCAGAGCTGGCAGGACGGGATCTCGAGCTGGAAGGACCTCCCCGGCCCCGGCGACATCCCTGGAGCGGCACCTCTGGGCTGATGCCGGGAAAACCCCCCTCTGGATGCGACCACCGCCCCTTTTGGGGGCTCAGGGCTTTCCGGGAGGTAGAAATGCCCCCCCGTAATGAGTCCCACGCTCTGCCCCATTTCCCTGGACAGGTTGGACGGGGGGCAGGTGTTGTCCTGCCTCTGGGAACTTCCCTAAGGGGCTCAGACTCCTCCATCCCAGCGCTGAGCACGAGTTAACTGAGAAAACGACCCCGATTCACCCAATCCTGACATGCACGGGGTGGGTGGGGGGTCGGTGAGCAACCAGCGGGGTGGGACCCCTCGGAGCATCCCCTTTGTCCCCCAGCCCGCCTGGACGCAGCGGAGAGGGGGCAGGTCCCGCCGGGATTTTGGAATGGTAAATCCTCCTTTTACAGAGATTCACCCCGGGGACGGGAGGGACGGGGGAGAGCGGAGCGGAGCCTCCCCCGAGCTCCCCGAGCAGCCGGGGAGGGGGCGCGGAGCATCGCTGGCAGCTGGGCTGGGGGTCCCCCCCGGAGCAGAGGTTAATGAGGGAGCGGGGCCGGGAGCCGCGGCCGTTGGTCCATATGGACACGGGAGCGGGGCGGGGGTCGGGGGGGCGGCACGTGCCGGCGTCCTGCCCGCCTTTGGTGGTGGGGGGGGAGAGGCAGAGACCCCTCCCCTGCACTGCCACAAGTCCCCCGAGGTGCGGGCTTGGGTCGTTTGTGCCCCGGTCTGCTGCTCCCCGCGTCCCTCCCGCATCCCTCCCGCATCCCAGGGATGCTCCTGCTGCTGTCAAACGAACCCCCCGGGGGAGAACCAGACCCACCGCAGGCCCAGCACCCCAAACCCGGTCCCCGTGGAGAATCCAACACCCCACACCACCCAGGTGGGAGCGCGGTGAGGACCACCGGGTGGGCACTGCGCCCACCCCATCCGTGGCTGGGTGTGGGCACATTCAGGACCCCCGGGCACTGGCCCCGTCCCTGCCCTGGCGCATCCCGGGATGCCGGCACCGCTGGCCACAGCTGGCCCGGGCCGTTGGGGATCGAGGCCGGGGGTCGCGTCCGTTGCCCCCCGCGCTCCGGCTCGTGGCCAGGACCCCGCGGGGCCCCCTCGCACCTTCGTGCCGCTTCCCGCGGGGACGCCGAGCCAACTGTTCCCCGGCGGGGCCGGCGGGCGCAGCCCCGGCTAATCCAATCCATCAGGGGGGTAATGAGCTATGAAAGTGTGGATTCAATTAAAGGGGATTGCGGCGGGAGGCAGCGCCCGGCGGCAGACGGCGAAAGGAGCCCGCTCCCCTCTGAAAGGGTCCATCTGTGCCGCCGGGTCCCCTTTGTGCTCCCTGAAAGAGCCGCAGCCTCACAAAAACCGCCGCGTCCTCGTCGGGCACTGGACGAGGCTCCGGAAATCCCGCCGGGAATCACCTGCGGGGGAAACTGAGGCAAGGGAAAGGGAGAGGAAAGGAGTCTGGCACCCGTTTGGAGGGGAAATCATAGACCAGAATCTCAGTGCTTGTTGTAACTTCTTGGTTTAGTTTTCATTCGTGGGGTTTGTGCAAGGGCTCCCTACACGGGAATTGTTTCGGAATGGCTTGAGTTGGGAAGGACCTTTAGAATCATCTAATTCCACAACCTGCCATGGGCAGGGACACCTTCCACTAAGTCAGGTTGCTCCAGCATGGCCTTGGACAATTCCAGGGATGGGACATCCTATGGAAAATCCATTCCAGCCCCTCACCACCCTCACAGGGAGGAATGTCTTCCCAATATCTCATCTAAACCAGCATATGGAATCATGGAATGGTTTGGGTTGAGAGGAACCTTAAAGCTCATCTCATTCCACCTGGCCTTGGACACTTCCAGGGATGGGGCATCCCCCAGGAATCAGCCTCCTTGGAAGACCCCAGGGCTCCTATCCAGAGCATGGGGTGGGGGCAGAATGAGCCCCCAAATTTTGGGTTATTCCTCAGGGATGGGCCCGGCCTGGTGCCTTCCAGTGCCTGTCCCCTGGCCCAGTGACATCTGGATGTCCTCCAGCTCCAGGGGTGATGGGCATCCCGTGGGCACAGGGTTTGATCCAGCAAAATTAACCCTTGGAGAAAGCAGTGTTGGGTCCCCAGGCAGGAGGAGGGCAGGGATGGGAGCCCCGGTGCTCTCCAGGGTCCCTGCCCCGCGTGATGGTGCCACAGGTGGGGTTTGGGCACCCACCCACCCTCGGGAACATCCCCTGGCTCATTTGGGCTGGAAATACCCCCCGAGGCCTCTTCATGTGAGAGGCTCCTGCCTGATTACAACTTGGGAGGGATTGGCCCGGGGACGAGTTTAAAGACGGGATTATTCCTGTACAAATTCTGATTAAACCATCCCCAAACCCTCCTGCGACAACATTAAGCTGAGCTCTAATCTCACCCGAGCAGCAAGACTTCGTCAACAACTCCAAATCTCTCTGCTGTTAGTTTATCTGCTGGGGATTAAGCTGGGAGGTTCCTGAACTTGTATTATAATATAAAAAATAAACCAAACCCTGTGTTTTTGTGTGTCTTGGCCGGAGCTCGGCGGCCGCCGTCTCTCACTGGACACACTCCCACGTCTCAGCCAAGAAAGGGGCTCAGTGAAATTCCTGGTGCCTCCCAGATGCCAATGTGGGATCTCCCAGGGCTCCCAGTGCTGTCGCTGGTGCGGGGGGAGCAGCCCCAGTCCCATCCCAGCACTGCCTGACCTGGGGGCAGCTTGTGTTCCCAGCCCTCGGCGACATTGTAGGACACAATTCCTGCCCCAGCTGGTGAGCACAGCCCACAGTCGGTGGCTGTGGGATGGATGTGGGATGGCACAGCTCCAGGATGAGCTGGTTTGTCCCCACAAACTCTCCTGGTGGCCCAGGACTCGTCCATGCCCTCCGCTGGAGCACCAGGATTTGTCCACGTGGCTCCCCAGGAACATCCCTTGTGATCTCTGAGGGTTCCAGAGCAGGTGGGAGAGGGGCACATGTGAAGAACCCTCCAAACAGAGCCCCTTGCGGTCCTCCCTCACCCTGACCATCCATGATGGCATCTCTGTCTCCTTCCCTCTGCATGGTGACGGATCCAGTTGCCAGAGAGGAGCTCAGGAAGGAGGAGATCCCACAAAAGGGGTCCTTCTGCTGCTGGAAGCTGGCACAGGGTCAGCACTGCCCAGGTGCCCATGGGAGCATCAGCCAGGGATGTCCTGGGGCTCCCCCGAGTCCAAGGAAGGGATGACACCTCTCCCAGCCATGTCACAGCCCCTTTGGCCACCACGATCTCCCCTCGGGCTCAGCCAGACCACCACGACCACGGGGTGGGACCACGAGATCCTCCCCCAGGAGCGGGACCCTCTGCCAGCTGCGAGACCCCTTTGGGGGCCAGGGGGACACCCAGCGCCCAGGAGCCAGCACGTCCCTGCATCCCACGGGGCTGGGGAAGGCTGGGAGAGCCGGGATGGGCCCCCAAGGCCAGGGATGCTCCAGCACTGACACTGCTGGACAGAGCAGATGCCGGGGGAGCCTTTCCCTAATCCCCCGGCCCGGCCCCGCTGTGCAAACACGGCCCAGCTTCGCAAACAGCTTGAAACGCGGTGGGTTTGTGGAATTACCCACCCCCGAGGAGCCCAGTCCCGGCCCCGCCGTGCTGGGATGTGCCAGGGGGACCCTCCATCCCCTGGGTGCCCCGGGCAGAGGGTGCAGGGGGCGGGGGGGCAGCTGTGGACTCCCCCCTGGGATGAGGAGCAGCCCTTGGGAGCTCGCAGGGTGTCCCAGGATGAGCTGCTCCGCAGCTGGGGCCGGTCAGGCTCCTCTCCAGGGCTCCCATCCCCACGGCACATCCCGGGGGATGCATCTCCTGTGCTGTGGCATTGCCTGGAGCCACATTCCAAGGACCTGGGTGGGCAAAGGTGCGCAGACACTGCTCTGGCACCTGGGGGGATCCAGGGATCTCAGCAAGGTTTGGGTTGGAAGGGACCTTAAAGATCATTCCCTTTCTGCCCCTGCCATGGGCAGGGACACCTCCCACTAAGCCAGGCTGCTCCAAGCCCCTTCCAATCTGGATTTGAGCACTTCCAGGGATGGGGCAGCCACAGCTCCTCTGGGCAGCCTGTTCCCGTGCTCCAGGATGCTGGATGGATGGATGGATGGATGGATGGATGGATGGATGGATGGATGGATGGATGGATGGATGATGCAGGAAGCTGCAAGGATGGAAACACCCCTGAACAGGAGCCACCCACCTTCACACCCAGGCCCAGGAGCAATACCTTGGGCTGATGCAGAGAAGAAACCAGTCCTGAAGGCCACAAACACACCAAAGATGGGTCAGTTTGTCCCCACCTGGAGGTCACGGCTTTGCACAAGCCAAGCTGAAGTCTCGGTGCCACTTTCCTGGCACAATTCCCAGTTTCCCCAGGGTCAAGTGTGGTGCCACCACCTCCATCCTCCTGGGGCCACTTGGAGCTCCTCTCCCCCTCCCAGCCCCCACTAACCAGCAAGAAAGTTAGTTGCCAAAATCTGCTGTCCCCGAGGGGGCAAAGACGATTAACTCAAGAATCAACAGTCTGATATTCCGGCTTAGTGGGAAAATCCTCGTGGTTTCCCAAGCTGGGCACATTAGGAGCTCAGTGGCTCCCGGGGTTATCAGATTACAGACAATATCAGAATTACAGCTTTTAAAGCTGGACTTTAAAGGGACTTAGCAATTATACAGCCCTGGGCACCCCCACCCCAGCCAGGGAAACCAGGGCAGGACCCTCAGAGCCGCGGGCTGCTCCCAAGTCGGATTTTCCCAGGGCAAGTTTTCCCAGGAGTCCTTTTCCATGGACATCGACCAAGCTGTGTGTCCACCCGGGGCGGGGAAGAGGGATCTGCCCCGCAGCTCCCGGGCAGTGCCAGCTCTGTGGCACAGCGAGTGTGCCAGTTCTCAGCTCCCCCCCCGCGCTCCCAGCAGTGCCAACCCCGCGTCCTGCAGCGACACGGGGGTCACCCACCCTCTCCCCCCACGCGTGTAGGGGGCCAGCTGTGCCCTCGCGGCCCCCGAGCAGCCCTTGCCCCAGCCTGGCACAGCTCCCTGCCCTCTTGGCACGGGCTGGGGCTGCTGGAAGGGGCGATTCCCCGGCTGTCGGGAGCACACGAGCCCCGGGGACCTGGCACCGAGTGGGGCTTGGCCATTGGCCAGCGAGGGGGGGGCCGGGGGGCACAGCTGGACCCTCAGCACCGGCGGTCCCTCATCCCAGCGCTCCCAGAGCTGCACTGGGGGGGGGGTCGCGCTGCCACTGGTGGGGTGGGAGGGAGCGGGGGGAGGTCGGGCTGTCCGACTGTGGGTGACACCGTGCCCGCACGGGGGTCACATCCCGGGGTTTGCCGTCCCTGTGTACGCGTGGGAGTGTTTGGGACACGCGTGGGTGTTTATTTGCTGTGAATCCGAGCTGGGAAGGGTCTCCCCACCTCCACAGGCTGCAGCGAACCCCAGAGTGGAGAAGGTGAGACCCAGTAGGGGCATCCCCAGGTTGGGGCATCCCAGGGAAATCCAATCCAGGCGGGTCCATCCCAGGAGAGTCCATCCCAGATCGGTCCCTCCCCATCCCATCCCGCTCTCTTCGGGACACACGAAGCCACCCCCTCCTCTCCAGCCCCTGCCCGGGTGGTGCCCCCCGCCCTCAGCCCCGTCTCCCCCACCCCCTTGACAGCGCGGCTGCAGCTGCGGGGGCCCCGGGAGAGCCCCCCGCCCGCGCCCCCCGTCCCGGAGCCCCCGGGAGAGCCCCCCGCCCGCGCCCCCCGTCCCGGAGCCCCCGGGAGAGCCCCCAGCCCGCGCCCCCGAGCCGGGCACAGCTTGCGGGGCCGCGGCGGCTCCCACCGGGCTCCGGCACAGCCGGCGCGGGGCCGGGGGACGGGAGGCACTGAGCTGTGCAGGGCACGTGGAGCGGGGGGTCCCCACGCGAGGGGCCGCCGGGAGGGGCAGGGGGGACGAGCCGCGACGGCCGCCAGACGCTGCGGGGGGTTTTGGGGGGGGCGCAGCTGGGAAAGGGAGGACTCTTGGGGGGCTGCGGGGGTCGCATCACGCAGCCCCCGCTGTCCTCCGCCGAGATGGGTGGGGTGGGGTGAAGTCAGGACGGGTGTGCCCCCTGTGAGGGCACGGAGGGTCCCTGTGCCCTGCACGGAGCAGGAGGGACATGTCCCTGTGTCCCTGCATGGAACAAGCAGGACTTGTCCCTGTGCCCTGCCTGGAGCTGGCAGGACGTGTCCCTGTGTCCCCGTGTCCCTGCACGGAGCTCCAGGGGCAGGTCCCCGTGTCCTTGCACTCTTCACACGAGCGTGAGCACACGCAGACCGTCACGTGTGTATCATGTCCCTGTGCACGCGTGCCAAGGGCTGCTCACACGTGTCTGTGCATGTGTGCGTGACATTTGGGCACGGGCACATCCGTGTCAGTGCTCACACAAGGGTGTGTTTGGGGCACCAAATCCCTCCCCCTCCCCAGCACCCCCAGGGCTGTGCTGGATTCCCTGTCCTGACACCCCAAATCCTCCCAGGGCTGTGCTGGATTCCCTGTCCTGACACCCCAAATCCCCCCAGGGCTGTGCTGGATTCCCTGTCCTGACACCCCAAATCCTCCCAGGGCTGTGCTGGATTCCCTGTCCTGACACCCCAAATCCCCCCAGGGCTGTGCTGGATTCCCTGTCCTGACACCCCAAATCCTCCCAGGGCTGTGCTGGATTCCCTGTCCTGACA
>JAWWEU010000072.1:4448482-4472606 GCA_035583155.1 Acropternis orthonyx | reverse complement strand
AATCCCCCCAGGGCTGTGCTGGATTCCCTGTCCTGACACCCCAAATCCTCCCAGGGCTGTGCTGGAGTCCCTGTCCTGACACCCCAAATCCCCCCAGCACCCCATGGGGTCCAGCTCCAAGTTCAGGGATCCCAACTGGACCCCCAGATCCAGCAGCCACCCCCCCAAAAAAGGCAGACAACAGCCTTTGGGAAGATGCTTGAAACAAGACCACAACTTTATTTGAGCTAAAAACCCCAATTCTGCTTTTTTCTTTTTTTACAAAAGGATAAGCATTTTCAGTACAAAAGGGAAGAAGCCCCAGGACCTGGGGGCTGGGCAGGGACCCCCGGAGCTCAAATCACCTCCAAATTCCCAACTCTGTACAAAAAAAAAATAGGGAGGTTTGGCTAAGCGGGCTCACAAGGCCAGCGGGGACATCAAAAATAGTTACCTGGATTTTCTTGGAAACCAAAAATAATCATTGCATAGCCTTTAAAAGTTATTGCTCATCTCAAAAATCTGAGGAGGAGTTGGGAGCTACCAGAAGGATCAGCCTCCCAAATCCATGCAATGGCCATTAAATACTGGAGTTGAACATTAAACATGGAAATAGAAAAAAAAACCAAAACCACGTTGTGAGGGCAGGGAGGGAAATAAATTAAATAAATAATGGCTAATAATAAATAATCCTGGAACACCAGCACTGCAAAATCCACACGTCTCCACAAAGCTAATTCCGACTACGGGCTTGGGAGTCGAACTGGGGAAAACCAGGAGGTTGCTCAGAACATTCCACGTCTCGTGCGAAACGGGAGGAAATAAATTAGACCCCTCGGACACAGCAAATAATAAATAAATCAGGGATTAGGACACACTTGTTTTGGCAGAATCAGCTCAGGACACGGATCATGAGAGGACAATACGACGTGGCCCTGGGCAGGAGAAGATTCCGGCGGCTCCTCTTCCAGTTGGGATGCTGGGAAGGATCAACAGCCCCATCATGAGGCTTCCAGATCCGTGTGTGGATGGGCTGGTGGTGGCTGTAGGTCACAGGGGAGGTCGGGAAGCAGGAGGAGGGTGATGGAGGGACCGTCACTGAGGAGCTCCGAGCCTGGATGGACCTGGATGGTGGATCCCCATCCCTGGGTGGGGAACCATTCCATCCCTGGATAATGGACTATGATGTCCCTGGATGATGAACCACAGCATTCCTGGATGATGGACCACCACATTCCTGGCTGATGGACCACACCATCCGTGGATGATGGACCATGCCATCCCTGGATGAGGGACTTCCATCTCTGGATGATGGACCACACCTTCCCTGTTGGTCTTCTGTAAATGTCCAGCCCCTTCCCACCTCTGCCACCCACCTGGACACAGCTGGAGTGGGAACACCACGACCCCACCAGGGCACCAGTCCGAGGGGCAGGAGGGGCTTGTCCCCACCCTGAGGTAGGACAGAGGTCTGTCCCCATCCCACCAGTCCGAGGAGGGAGGAGGAGGAGCCGCAACGTCTCGGCAGTGGATGATCCAAGTGCTGGAGTGCGTCAGGCAGGACATCCTGGAGGGTGAAGCACCTTCGTGAGCATCTCCAGGGGAGATGTTGGCCGGAGTTTGGCCATGGGGAAGGGTCAGCGTGGCTCCTGGAGACAGCAGGGACACCGGTGGGGTGGCACCAGGATGGGGGGACCGGCTGAACCTCCACAGCCACGTCCTGCAGGGATGCTCGGGGGTCCCTCACCCCACTCCACACCTCGCTCGGGTTGGGTCCATTCTGGAAACAGCTCCACGGCCAAACCTCAGGAATTTGGGTCCAACTTGGCTACTCATTGAAGATGGTGTTGAGCTGGGGCCCGGCCACGTGGTGTGGGTAGGACTCGTAGCTCATGTCCACGGGGATCTCATAGCGGGGCACCGTGTTCTGGAAGTGGGAGGCGTGTCCGTGTGCCCCAGCCAGGCTGACTGAGGGATAGTGGGCCATGAAGGTGTAGGATTTCTCCAGGTCTGGAGACCCGTCTTGCTTCAGGGAGAAGTTCCCGCTGATGCTCAGGGGGGGCGTCAGGGGACCCTCGTAGGGCGGGGTGGAGCAGTCGGAGGGGTGGCTCCCGAAGGAAGCCTCCACCAAGCTCTTGAAGGCCGGGGGCTTGAGGTGCAGCAAGTGGCTCTCCATGGTGCCGTAGGGTGGGCTCGGGAGCCCCGGGGACTGGTAGCTGAAGGAGTGGCTGGATACGGCCGAGTCGCACACAGGGGACTTCTCCTCGTGCTTCTCCAGGAACAGGGTCTGCGGCCCCAGCTGCAGACACCCGGCCACCAGGTTGCTGGTGGGCTGCGACAGGCCCTTGCAGAGCATCTCCACGAAGCTCTTCCCCTCGGGCGTCTGCCCCGTCTCCAGCACCTCGGACAGAGCCCAGATGTAGTTCCTGGCGAGCCGCAGCGTCTCGATCTTGGAAAGTTTCTGGGTCTTGGAGTAGCAGGGCATGACCCTGCGCAGGTTGTCCAGGGCGTCGTTCAGGCCGTGCATCCGCGTGCGCTCCCGGGCGTTGGCCTTCACCCGCCGCGCCCGGAACCGCTCCAGCCTCGCCTTCGTCATCTTCTTCTTCTTTGGGCCTCTCCTCTTGGGCTTCTCCCCATCTTCTTCCTCCTCCTCTTCCTCCTCGACGCTGTCGTGCTCCTCGTTCAGGCCCGGCACCAGCCCGAAGGGCCCTGCCCTGTCCTCCTCCTTCAGCTCGGCTTTGGAGCCCAACTCATCCATCCATTGGGCGCTCACCAGCTCTGCCATCTCCTTGGGCTTGGCAAAGGTCTTGGTCATCCCTGAGCTCTGCAACCAAAGGGACAAGGAGATGTGAAGGGATTCCAGCAGAAAAGCTGATCAAAGTGTTGAGAACACCATTTCCCAGAGACACCACCAGCTTCCTGCCCTCTGTGGGTACCTACAAAGGCTCTTCATCCGTCTCTTACTCCCTCTACAACAATTTCTGGTGGATGGTTTCGAGAAGGAGGAGCCTCTGGAACCTCTCCATGGGGTCCAGCAGCTCTTCCCCAGGGCTAAGGGCTTCCAGCGACCCCATTTTTGGGGTTATTCCCACTCGTTAATTCCTCCCCTCATACCCTCAACCCCGATTGTCACATCGTGGGTGACAGAAGGGAGCCTGGAAGTCCAGCTTGGAGCTGCCCCTGGAGCTTTTCCTGCCTCAACCCTGGTTTCCCCTGCGCTAACGAACATGGGTTTCATGTTAATCAGCCCCCCAAATCCTGTCATCGTGCCTGACTCATTTAATAAAGCTTTAGCCTCTAAGCAGCTTTGCTGGAAGTGCTGCCCGAGCCGTGGCTCCCCTGCCCCGACCATCCCACGTGGAAAATCCCACTTTTAATATGCGTGATGGGGCTCCCGGGCTGGATTAGGGTGTTAATTGCTGCTCGGAGCCATTGTATCCCCAAAGGACCACGTAGCCCCAATTAACTCCTGGGCAGAGCACGGGGGTCCGGTGGGTGCGAATTCAGGAGGGGAAGGGAAATTTGGGGGGGTGAGTGGATGGGTCTGGCTGGTCCCGAGTCCTTCTGGTGGGATTTCAGGGCTTGCCCCTCTTTGCGTGGTGAGATCAGCCCTGGAACGCTGCACATCTGCCCCCAAAGCCCTCCAGGCTGCAGCCAGACGGTCTCTTTCCCTCCACCCTCGGGACTTCCCTCCCCAAAATGCAGCATCTCTGCCTGTACCTCCCACCCCTCACCGGTCCTGGGGACCAGAATCCATCCCGGCTTCGGGGGTCTCTTCACGAGGGGAGCCCAAAGCCCCTGCCCTGCCCAGCATTTCCATGGAAAGTTGTCTGGAAATCCAGTTGGAATTTTGAGGGGTTTTGCTTTCTTTCTCCAGAATACTGATTTTTAAATAAAAACGGGGTCCAAGTAGACAAAGAGGGAATTGCCTGATGAAGGCACCTCCTTCACCATCATCAGCTCCATCCCCAGTGAAATCCCGGTCCTGCCGTGCCCGAGGGGGCCCAGAACCCCGGGGGTCCCCGCCCGGCTCCAGAGCTGGGTCTCCATCCCGAGCGGCTTCGGAAAGCCGGGGGAAGCAGCTGGGACTCCATCCCGCCCCTCACCCCGCAGAGCCCCCCAGGATCGGGGTCTCGCAGCTCTGCCGTCGGGGCAGAGCCCCCCGCGCCGTCCCGGAGGGTCTCCGTGGGAACCGGGGGCACCCACTGCCCGCGGAGCCCCGTCGGAGGGACCGACAGGTTCTTTGGGGTCCCCCCGCACTGCCGGGGGGGTCCCGATCCGCCCTTACCTGGGCACAGGAGCGAGTCCCCGCTGTTACTTGCGCGGGCACATGGTGCGTCCAGCCCCGAGGGCGCTGGGGGGTCCCGCGGAGCGGCACCGGGTGGACACCGGGTGGGCACCGGGAGGGCACCGGGAACGCGCAGCTCCGCGCCCGGGCGGTTTTGAGAGCTCCGCGCTGCCGGCGGCTCCTGCCCGGCCGCGGGTCCCGCGTGGCTCCTCCCACGGGGGGGAGGTGGCCGAGCCCGGCTCCTCCCTTCCCCCCCCCCCCCCCACGGGGACCCTCACGGCAACCCCGAGCATCCCTGCACGGGTCATCCCGGGGATCACCCCCGGCCCCTGGGAATCTCTGGATAAGTGACTCCGGGGGGACACTCCCGCTCTCTGGGAATCCCTGGAAGATCGACGTCGCCGATCCCCAGGAATCCTTGGATGGGTGCCCTTGGATCGGGACCCCTGGGTGGACCCCCTGGATGGGTGTCCCTTGACGGGCACCCCTGGGTCAGGGACACCTGGATGGGCATCCCAACTTGCCCAGCACCAGGACAGCCCTTGCAGCGCCCCCCGCGTGTCCCCATCCCACAGGACGCTGCCACCACGACACGGCAGTGGCACGGGGCTGTCGGGGTGTCCCCACCCGGCTCCCCCCTTGCCTGGACACTGCCCTGGTGACACCGGGGGGGGAGCCGGGGGGGCGGCGCGGGGTGACACGGGCTCCCACCCAGGTGCTGGGGGTGGGCGCGGAGTCTGCGACCCCCTCCCGACTGTAATGAGAGAGCAAACGGGGAGTAATTAGTGGTCGGTAGGGCCAGAAGGGGCCCGGCTGAGCTGGGGGCAAACACGGGAAGGAGCCCCCGGGTCTCGCAGCCCCCAGGAGAAGGACCGGGCGGGGGTGTGGAAAAAGACCCCCCCAGTAATTACAGGACGGGTGTTCTGGGTCATTTTGTTCATTCGAGGGGCTCCCCCATCTTGGGAAAGGGTCTGAGTCCCTCCAGAGCAGCGGGGCTGAAAGGGAGGGTTAGCGATGGCACCCCAAAAATCATGACCTTTCCCCACCCATCCCTGCCCAGGCGCTGCTCCCAAGTCCCCGCATCCCCGCGCGGGACGCTCCCCGTTCACTCCGAGCGCTCGCAATGACGCCTTTGGCAGCCTGGGATTACAGGGAATACTAATTAATTCATTAGTGGTTCCGTGGCTCCCTTCCCAGCGCCCGCCTGGGCCGGGCAGGAACAGATTGCGGCCAATAAATCTGCCTGTTGCGGCCCCCGCGGCCGCGGCCCCCCTGACAGATGGCTCCAACAGGTCCCGGCACCCGCACAAAGGGGCCGGTGGGCGCCCCGGGGAAGGGGGGGACACAGCTCGGGCTCCCCCGGGGCTGCGGGACCCCCGGGAGGTGCGGGGTATTGTCTGCCCCGGCCACGTGCCGCCGCTAATCCCATTGTGCGGGGGCTCCGCATCTGTTGGGGTTACGGCGGCTGCGGCTCCTCCCGGGAACGCTCGGCAAGATGTTCCTTCCGTGCCCTTCCCGCCTCTGTCCCCGGCCCCTCTGATGGCACCGGGATGGGGGGCCTGGAGGGTGGAGGCACAGCCCACCCCGAGTCCCATTCCGGGTGGTGACACAGCCCCCCGAGACCCCCAGTCCCATCCCGGGTGGGTGTTGGGGTTCTCCAAAGTGGACAGGAGGTAAGAGCCACCGGTGTCACGATTGCCCATGGGCTGGGGATCCCCAAATCCCGAGCTGTGCCCACCCCAGAGCCCTCCCACCCTCATATGGCTTTACTTTGTGCCCCCCGCTCCCGCAGGTCTTTCCATCCTTCCCAGGAATCCTCCCTCTCCCATTAAACCCTCCCATCTCTCAGGGGTCCCCCCATCCTCTCCATTCCTCTCATCTCTCCATTCCCAGGCACTTCTGGTCTATTCCCACCAGTGCTGGCTCATCCCCAGCCTCAGTTTCCCTCTGTGCTGGGGGGCTCTGGGCGATGCAGACCACCAGGAACGGGCTGCAACTGTCCCTGTGACTCCCAGAGAAGGTGTGGCACTTCCTGAGCTTGGCCACCTTATCCCCATCCCAAAATATCCCTAATTTCACTGCCCTTCCCTGGTCCTCTGCCAGGAAACCTCCCTTGAAAGCATCATCAGCCTCATCCTCAGGTGCTCCACGGCCACGGGGAGCAAGCTGAGTCCCACCAGGACTCGAGGGGACCTGGAGCAGGTTCCTCCTTTGGCCAAAAGGAGCGAAATTTGGGGTGATCCACCTTCATGATGCCTCACCTGGATGAAGCTTCACCCTGGGATGTGCTACCTGGATGAAGATCCACCCTGAGATGACCCACTCTAGGATGTTCCACTTGGATGAAGCTTCACCTTGGGGTGCTCCACCTGGAAAAAGGACGAAGCCCCCATCCAGATGCTCTGGGCAGGGCACAAACCTGCAGAATTGGACCAAATCTGGGGCTGAGGAGAACAAGGGAAGCTCATCCCACCCCTGTCCCCGCGTCCCACCAGCACCAGGAGACACCACCCCCCTCCTGGTCCCCTCGGCGGGGCCACGGCCTGGAAAGGAGGGTAATTTCCAGAGTAAATATTGGGAAAGGCTCTTCCCGCCCCCGAGCCCGGACTGGAATTCCTGGGCCCGTGCGGAAACGCAATTACCGTGTATTAACGGGGTCTAATTTAATCCCGGCAGCTGCGCCCGGGCCGCCTCATTTGCATAACACTGGGGAATGCAATTAGAGACAAATGAGGGGTTGGGGGGCCCGGGGGGTTGGGGGGCTGCGGCCAGCGCTCGCTGACCCGTATTTGTCACTTTGAGCGATGGTGGCACCGAGAGAGGTGGCGCGGGGGACAAAGGGATGCCGTCCCTGGGGTCCCCCTCGGCTGGGTCTTGGGGTCTCCAAACCCCACGGGCCCAGCCAGGGGCACCCTGATGGCTCTTGGCGTTGGAGAAGGGACATGTCAGGGGCATGGGGACAATCTTTTGGGACCAGCCGTGTCCCCAGACCTTGCGGGGAACCTCCCAAAGCCCCCAGGTGTGAGGGACAGAGTAGGGGGCAGATGGGGCTGAGCTTCTCACATGGCTCCTGCCTGAGTTTCCCCACCTCAATTTTCCTTCCTCAGTGTCCTGCCTCAGTTTTCTCACCTGTTTCTGCTTCCTCAGATTCCCCTTCCTCAGTTTCCCACCTCCATTTCCTGCCTCAGACTCCCACCTCAGTTTCCTCTTCCTCAGTGTCCTCTGCCTCAGTTCCCCACCTCAATTTCGTGCCTCAGTTTCCCCTTCCTCATTTCCCCCTTCCTCAGGTGACATCCCAGCGGTGCCACCCCCACTGTGGGAGCTCCCTGGGAAGGAGGGGGTGCAACACTCAGGACCCCCTAGAAAACGATAAATAAGGGCAAAGAAAGAACTTTCTGGGGCAGAAACCCCCCGAGAGGGGCTTTTCCCGCTGGGAACGGGGCTTGTGGGGGGTGTCGGGGCTTTTCCTCCTGGGAATGGGGCTCGTGGGGGGTGTCAGAGTGTTTTCCTGCCAGGAATGGGGCTTTTCCTGCTGGAAATGGTGCTCCTGGAGGTGTCCTGAGTGGGCATCCCCCAGGATGGGCTGCTGTCCCTGTGTCACCGCTCGGGAATCGCACACGGAATCACACAAGGAGTTGCACATGGAATCGCACATGGAACAGCACACGGAGCCTCACGCTTTCCACGGGAGCGGCTCCGGCATCCCCGGGCCAGAGCTGACCCCTGCTGGCAGGAACCCTCAGCGGCCGAGCCCCCGTGGGTGCCCCACGGCCCACCCGGGCCGCCCCAGGGATCCCATCCCATTCCCTGAGGGGAAGCCAGAGCTTGTCCAAGCAGAAACCCACGCGTGGGAGCGAAACTCAATGTCCTCTGCCGTGTAGGGTCGGGACACGGCACAGATCTGGGGTGCTGGGGGGGTTGGAGTGTCAGGACAGGGGGTACAGCGCAGATCTGGGGTGTTGGGGGGTTTGGAGTGTCGGGACAGGGGGCACAGCGCAGATCTGGGGTGCTGGGGGCATTTGGAGTGTCGGGACAGGGGGCACAGCGCAGCCCTGGTGTCCAGAACTCTGGGACAGTCACAGCCCCCCACCCTTGGGTACCCCCTCCCAGCACCCCAAGGGTCCCCCCATTGCTGCCCGCGGCCACCCCCACCCCTTACACCCCTCACACCCTCCGAGGGGTCGCAGAGAAGCCCCGAGGGGGCCCCTCAGGGTCATTCCCCCTCCTGGGAAGGCTTCATCCCGGCGCGGGGACCCCCGGAGCCTGTCGCGGGGTCCGCAGAGCCCGGGGAAGGTTCGTCTCCGGTCCCGCCGTTCCCGCTTGGGCTCTGCAGGACGAGGAGGAGGAGGAGGAGGAAGCTGCCTTGGCACAGGCGGGGGCACTGCTGGCTGGACGGCGACCACGGGCCCCAGATGTTGAGCTGCGGGCACGGCTTTGCCCGTTTGGCACCGTCCTCGCCCAGCTGCCGCCCCTGTCCCGCGGCTCCGCAGCCGGGGCCGCCCTTCCCCCCCCGGAATGGCCCTGGATGTCCCCCCGGGAGCGGCGGTGGCACCTGGGCCAGCCTGGCCCTGACCCAGGCGTGGAGACGTGCCGGCATTCCCGGAGGGCGCAGGGATCGGAGCCAGCTCCAGGGAAACATCCCTTGGGAAGGAGGCACCTCTGCAGACACCGGGATCCAGCCAAGGGGGGCTTTGCCGGGGGGCGTTTTCCAGGGTCAGGGCTGAGCATCCCTGAGGACACTCGGCTCCCGGGGAGGAGGAGCAGCTCCTTGCGGGGAACGTGGGTTTTCTGAACATTTACAGGCAAACCCATTAATTACTTGCTGATCCAAAATTAATTAGAATTGGGTCCTCCAAGGGCGGCTGCTCCGTGTCGAGCCGTTGGATTGAGTTCCCTGGAATCCTCACGGACACGTCCCGGCCAGCTGGGCTGGCTCTGGGCTCAGCTCCACATCCCAACTGCCCCTGAGGTGCTCCCGAGGGGATGGGAACAGGAGGTGACAGCCCGGGATGCTCCTGATGCCACATCCCTGCTCTTCCAAAGGCTGGAGAGCCAGCGACCCCTTCAAATTGTGCCTTGGGAACGACCCCATCCCGACCTTCAGAGCCGGGAAGAACATTCCCTGGCCTTGGAGGTGTCGGATGGAGATCGGCCCCAGCCCCGGTGTCCCCACAAGGATACCCCACTCCAGTTACTGGGAATGCCACAGCCTTTCGGGGTCACCAGCTCCTGGGTGGTGACATCCAGCCAGGAACCTGCAGGGTGTCACCTGGGTGTCAGTGCTGGATGTCACATGGATGTCCAGCTGGCTGGATATTGTCTCCTGGGAGTTCATGATGTCACTTGGGTGTCCAGATGGCTGGATGTCACCTGGACCTTCAGCTGGATGGATGTCACCGCCTGGGAGCTGGTGATGTCACCTGGATATCCAGCCAGCTGGATGTCACCTGGATGTCACCTGGCCATCCAGCCGGCTGGTTATCGTCTCCTGGGAGCTGGTGATGTCACCTGGGTGTCCCCCCCGGGAGCTGGGTGATGTCACCCGCATGTCCCCCCCAGAGCTCCGTGCGGTCCCTGCCCATCCTCACTTGTTTTTTCTGCTCCGTGTCCTTTTTTAAGGTCAATTCCCGCGGTTCGGGGACAGCGTCACTCCCGGCTCCTCATTCCGGGAGCCACGGGGGAGCTTTTCACGCCGGATTAAACCACCCAGGAGGCTCCGTCAGCCGGAGCCTAATTCAGCTCCAGCCCCGGCAAATCCAGCACGATCCCACCTCGGGGGACAATTACGGAGCGAGGAGCTGTCGGGAATAACTTGTGCCGTCTCCCCGGGGACATCCCACTCTGCAGCAGCGCCGCAGCCCAGCCCCTCTCCTCGGGAGCCTTTTCCTGGGATGAAAAACCACCCGGAAAAGCTGTTTTTGAAGCTGTGATTTCTCTCACCTGCCGAGGGAGTGGAGGTGGCCGCGCCAGCTCTCACCGAATACATTTATCCACCCCCTCCGCATCCCGAGCGGGAATCTGCATCCCAGAGCTCCCAGGAGCTGGCACGACGCACTTTTCACTGGCGAAAAAATGCCCCAGAAAATGCTGTATTTGGGGGAAAAGCTGCCCAGCGGCGGCGGGAGGAGGCGGGGTGAGATGTCAGCCGGGGAGGAGGAGGAAGAGGCAGCTCTTCCCATGGGGCTGAGGCATTTCCCTGCTTCACGAGGTGCTGCGTTTATTCCTAGAAGGAATTTATTGGGGGAAAATCATTAATTTAGGGTGTTCCCCCACCCTTAAGGAGCTGGTTGTGGGGGGCAAGGCTCCGTCTGCCCTCCAGGAGGAAACAGAGCCATGAGATGCTTGTTGCTGGTCTCCCAAACTGGAAACCAGTAAGCGCTGGTTCAGCCGAGTTTAGGGGGGTTTGGGGACAGAACTAAAAGCTGCTCCTCTCTGAAACTGAGCCCGGGCTTATCCCGGCTGGAGCCGGGTCTCTCCAGAGCATCCCACAACTCCAAAAAGACACGGAGCTTCTCCCTCCCCCGTCCCCGGCAAGATCTCCCGCTTCCCACGGAGCTGCCACATCATCCCCGTTGCCACGGAAACCCGCAGCCCCCCGCCCACCCCTCCCCGGGCAGGGTTTTGGCAGAGCTGGGGGGTGTCAGAGCTGCAAATGCAGCATCTCGGCCCCCACAGGACGGCCACGGGTGGGGGGGATGGGAGGCACAGCTGTGCCTCGGGGCGGGGAGGGGCTTGGCCGGGATGGTCCCCAAGGACCCCCCCAGGGCTGGTGGTCACCTCCTCAGCGAGGAGGGAAGGGAAGGGGACAAGGATAGAAGACCCTGTGTGTGGCACAGGGGAGCCCTGACGCCCACAGGGGTCCCCGGACACCCCTCGACCACCCAGTGTCCCCCCGTGTCCCACACCCAGACTCCAGGACACTCGTGGGGGCACCAAGCTGGGAACCACCAGGGAGAGCCCAAATGTCCCTGCTCGTGGTGGAAGAGCCTCGGGAAACAACAGGCTCTGTTAAAGAGGGTCTGGCACCCAAATCCTGAAGGGGAATGAGAGTTTTGGAACAGGGAAGTTTGAGAGCAGGGATGTCCGGTGGGTTGGGGTCTGGGGGTCTGTGTTTGCAGGACTCAGAGATGCAGCTGTGCACAGCTGGATCTGGGGGTGAGCCGGGAGCCCCTGCGGCTCAATCTGGGGGTGCCCTGGCACCGTCACACATTGTCCTGGCACTCAGCTGGCACTGAGCCCTCCATGGGCACTGGGATGCAGTTGGGAGGACTCAGTTCCTCTGGAGCGGCTCCTTTACCCCGGGATAGGCCCGAGCTCCTGTGCCCCCCAGACATGGCACACAGGGAAGAAAAGGTGGGACACGAAGGGCAGCGTTTGGGATTTGCTTTATTGGGAGTTTCGGAGCGGAGCGATTCAGGCGCCTGGAGCGGGAAGAGCCGTGGGATGAGCCAGGAGTCTGGAGCTCGGAGTGCTTGGAAGGAGGAGGGGGATCCACCCCCCAGACCTGAGAGGGAGCTGGAATCATACTGGGCAGGGAGAGCGACTCCTGGGACCCCCCCACAGCCCCCAAAACCTGCTCTGAGCCCACCCCCCCAGCCCAGGGCTGGCCCCAGGGGGGCTGCTGTGACCCACAGGCGTGTGGGGGTCCCTGGTGTGGGATCCGGGGGGGGTTGGTGGGGTGGAGGAGAGTCCTGGGGGGATGGAAGGGTGGCCTGGAGGGGTAGGCAGAAGGGTTTGGGTGGATTGGCGGGAAGGTTTGGTGGGATGTTGGGTGGCAGGCGGGGTGTTGGGTGGTCTGGTGGGGTCCTGGGTGAATCAGGGAGGTGGGGGGAGCTTTGGGTGCTCAGCGCTCAGGGCAGGAGCCCAGAAGGAACAAATCCAGTCCGGAGCAGCCCTGGGAAGCGGTGGAGATTCCCAGAGCCCCCAGAGGAGCATCCCCTCCCCACCTCCAGCCCTGGAGCCACATCCCTGCCAGCGACAGGACACTCCGTGTCCCAAGACCCCCAGGAAGGACGGAGGGAAGGGACTTACTGTGCTGGCCGCTTGCAGGTCACCTGGAAGAGATGAAACCCCCGCAAGCTGAGAGGTGGCCCAGAGCTCCCAGCCCACCCCGGCGACCACCCGGCCGGCCCCCAGCCCCCGCCCCAGCAGAGGGGAGGGGCTCTGACCTCAGGGGAGCCTCCCGAACCCCCGTGCGCACCCGATGAGGTTGGTGCTCAGGGCGTTCAACAGCCTGTCCAGCACGTCCGTCAGCAGAGCCAGGACCCCCTCGTTGGTGCTCTCGGCCGCCTCGACATCTACAGGGGGGGAAAGGGGTCACCCTCCCACTCCACGGCACCTCCCACCCACCCACAACAGCGGGCTGGATCCCTGTGTGACACCCGGGCTGTGCCACCGTCCCCTTCCCCAGCCGCGTCCGTGCCCTGGGGGGTCGTACCCTCATGGTCCCCCCTGCTTTGGGGCAGGGAGAGGGATTCAGGACCAGGGACAGGGATGGAGGAGCAGGGCAAGGGATTCAGGAGAAGGTACAGGGTTGCAGGAGCAGGGATGGGAATTCAGGACCATCCCCATCCCCATCTGTGCTCTGGAGGGTCCAACTCACATGTCCCCTGCCTGTCTTGGAGCAGGGACAGGGATTCAGGAGAAGGGGCAGGGATGTGGGAGCAGGGACAGGGATTCAGGAGAAGGGGCAGGGATGTGGGAGCAGGGACAGGGATTCAGGAGAAGGTACAGGGATTCAGGAGCACGGGCAGGGATTGAGGGAGCATCCTCACCTTCCACAGCACCTGCACCTTCCAGCACCAATCCCACATTCCAAACAAGGGACAAACCCCAAACATCTGCTATCCCCTGTAGGGTTCGAGGTCTTTGGGGGGTCCCAAACCTTGCAATCTGGTCGCCAGCTCCACGAGCAGGGTTGGATCCACCTTGGAGAGCTGCGAATCTATGGAGCTTTCACCAGGGTCCTCTTGCTCCAGGGGGCTCTTGTTGGGGTCCCCTGGGCTCTCAGGAGTTGCCTCCTCAACGGGAACTGCAGTAGGAGGAGAGATCCCATCACCCACCTCTATGGGGGATCGGGACCCCCAGGACACCCCCAGTCTGGACACAGAGGTCTGGGCACCCTGATTCCCCTCCTGCACCCCCAGTGTCCCCCCACCCCCCACTCACAGGCAGCAGCCAGGCCGGTGAGCCCAGCCAGGAGCAGGACGATCCAGAGCTGCCTCATCCCGGCGGATCTGGGACAACGGCCACGACCAGGAGCAGCCAGGGATATGGCAGGGAAGGGCTCTGCCCCCTTATGAAGGGACACAGCGGGGTGGGGCAGGCACGTGTGGGATTTTCCAGGGGTGGGAAGGTGCCTGGGCACCCAGCCAGGGGCAGGATTATCCCAGATTAGCCCCCCCGGGCAGTCCCCGAACCAGCCCAGCCCCATCCCGGGGCTCCCAAACTCTGCATGATGAGCAATTCCTGAGACCTCAGAGCCCCCAAACCAGCCCAGCCCCATCCTGGGGATCTCTCCAAGGAATTCCCGAATCCTTAGAACCCCCAAAGTAGCCCAGCCCAACCCAGGGAGCTCTCTGAGCAACCCCTAAATCCTCAGTGTCCCCAAACCATCCTGGGGGTCTCTCCAAAGAATTCCTAAGTCCTCAGAGCCCCCATTCTGGGGGGCTTTCCAAGCAATTCCTGTGTCCTCAGAACTCCAACAGCTCGTGTAGCTCCATGGATCCCACTCCACAGCATTCCCAGTGGACTCCATAGCACCCCAGTACCCTCCTGATCACCCCACGTGCTCCCCCCACCCTCCCCCAGGCTCCCCACACTGTCCAAGCCCCCCCAGCTCACTCTGTACCCCCTCAGCTCCAGCAAGGAGCACCTTTCCAGCACCTTCCAGCACTTGATTTCCTGTCACTTGATGGATCATGGGCAGGAGGCAACATGTGGGACTCTCAGAGGCCTGGGGGGATGGAGGGAAATGGAGGATGGAGGGATGTTGGGGGCTGCTGGACTAGGGACAGCTTTGGCTTTAAGAGGATGCTGCTGCAGGCCTGGGAAAGCAGTGGAAAACACTGCCTGTGTCCCTGGGCCAGGCCTGGGAAAGCAGTGGAAAACATCACCTGTGTCCTTGGGCCAAGCCTGGGAAAGCTGAAGAAAGAGAAAAACAAGTGTGGAAAACAAGAGTATGTTTTGGGACTTGCCAGCACGAGGAGAGATGGTGACCACCTATGAGAAGATGTTTTGGGTTTGACAGACAAGTGTGCTTAGCAAATGATATGTAGTCTCTGTGTGTGTGTGTGTGTGTGTGTGCAGTAGAACAATATAAAGGGATAAGCTTGTAGTTAATAAAATGGCTTCTCTTGATCATCATATTGGTGTGCAGAGTTGTCCAGGGCCTCGCATGGAGAACAGCAGAGGGAAATGGGGAGATGGAGGGATGTGGGGACATGGAGGGATGTGGGGAGATGGAGGGATGTGGGGTATGCAGGGATCGGAGGGTGGAGGGAAACGGGGGATGGAGGGACATGAGGGATGGAGGGATGTGGGAGATGAAGGGAAAACGGGGGGATGGATGGATGGATGGATGGATGGATATGGGGGATAGAGGGATATAGGGGATGGAGGGACATCCCTGTCCCCTTTTGGGGGGCGCTTCAGGAGCATCCTCATGTTCCAGACTGGCCGAGGTGGGGGGCCCATCCCTTCCCCTTTTGGGAGCCCAGAACATCCTCAGGGATGAGAGGGATGTGCTGAGCCCCGGGGTGGGGGCTCCGAGGACATGGAGTGACCAGGGGCGGGACACGGCGGGGGGGAGCCGGGAGCGGTGAAGCACAAAAATCCGGGATGAATCAGCTCCCGGCCCTGCTTGGGAAACAATCCCCGTCCGGAGCGGGATCCGTGGAGCGGCTCCGGGAGGGAGCGGGGATGGGGCAGCCGAGCGTGACCCGCCGGCACTGACGGGGATCCGCGGGATGCGCTCGGCTGGAAACGCCAGGAAAAGCTTTAGGTGGAATTTCAAGGGATGATTGATGCGCCGCCAGCAGCTCCAGAGGCTGAGAGGGGGAGCAGGGATGTGCCCCGGGAGATGCTCCGAGTCCTGGGGGTGGGTGGAGGGGATGGGTGGGAATGGGGGTGAGGAATGGGAGGGTGGGTGGAGGGAGGTTGTGATGAGGATGTGAAATGCATGAGCAATGAATGGGGTGAGAGTGGACCTGAGGAATGGGAGGAGGGACGGAGGGAGGATGGGAAGTGGATTGGGGACGGGATTGGGTATGGAAAGGGGCTGGAGGGGGGTGGGTGAGATGCTGTATCAAACCTGGGCCCAGACGTTGGACACGGGGCCCTGCTCGCAGCTCCCACCCCCCTCCCTGCCCCCCAGACATCTCCTGCTCCCTCTGGGAAGCTGCTCCCACGGCTTGGCTGCTTCCTTTGACTTGGCTCCAGAGCTGGGGAATGAATTCTGGGTACTTTCCATCCTCCCTCCTGCCCAGTGCCCAGGGGAGGATTTTTGCCACCTTTGTGCTTGTTCCTTGTCTCTCAGAGCATCCTGTTCATTCCCGGTGGAAAGAGGAGGGTGAGGAGAACCTGGGAACACCCAGCTCTGCCCTGGGCAGGGATTTCAGGGCAGGATGTGCTGCCAAAACCCCCAGGAAGGAACTGGGATCCTGGGCTGGGGAGATAATCCCCAAACCCCGGCCTGGGGGGGCACCTGTGCTAGCCAGAGGAACCTCATTGTGCTGCTCCACCATTCCAAGGTCCTCTATCCCATTGGAATAATTCATCCCAGCACTAAAACCCCCCTAAACCCTCCTGGCTCCAGCCTGGGAAGCTCCAGGGGCTCCAAGACATCCATGAAATGTGCTGGAACCGTTGCTCTCCTTTCCCTGCTCAGCAGCAGAGCTGGATGAAGATGTTCCCAGTGTGTCCCCATCCACATCCCAGTGTTTCCTCCAGCCTGCTTCCTGGTGGGATGGGACTGACCCAGGGGTGGATGGCCTGTCCTTGTGCCCCACAGCGGTTTTTCCAGAGGCCCATCCAGGACAAATCCTGGGTTTATTTCTGGGATAAGCCAGAGCCAGGCAGAGCCAGGGGATGGGGGTGGCACCAGGGGGTCACAGCCATGTGGATTTGGGGTCCCACACAGACCTGGGGAGGGGGTGAGTCCTGGATCAGGCTGATCCAGCACGGAGCAGCCCCGGCAGGGTGGGAATATCCCCCCTCCGGACCCAGGCCAGGTTTTGGGAGCCAGTCCTGGTGCCGGAGGGGCAGTGGGGATAATCCCAGATAATCCCCCTCTGGCTGCTCTCCATGGGGAAGCCCCAGGGTCTGTTTGTCCAGCAGGACTTTCCCAGGAGCTCTAACGCTGGGCTGGTGCCACCCTGGCACCTGGAGGTGGGTGATCAGGGAGGGGACAGGGAGAGTCTGGGCACCAGGGGACCGTGGTGGCACCTTCCTGAGGTGATGTGAGACTGTCCCTGTCCCCTGGAGGGGCAGAAGCAGAGCTGGACCCTGGATTTGGGGACACCTGGAGGACACGGGGAGGTTGAGAAGGCGGAGAGGCCAGAGTGGCTCCCAATGCTCCAATCCCACCCTGGCCTGGCAGGGGTGAAGGGATGCAAGTCCAGGGGAGCACGCCGGGAGCCCAGCCCTGCCCTGAGCCCTGTGCAGGGTGTGGGGCCGCGGGGTCTGCGGGCAGGGCCCCCAGCCTTGGTGACCTCTCTGTTGCTGGGGAAGCCCCCGGGGTGGAGCAGAACCCCCCAGTTGAGCCCTTTTGGGGCATCAGGGGGGGCTCATCCTGGGGGTCTCCACCTCAGAGCGGGTGGGCCAGGCTGGATCCCATCCCCCCAGCAGCTCCAAGCAGGGACACAACCACCAGCATCCCTTTGGGAACTTTATTCTGTCCCCAACCCCCCTCTAGTGTTACAGGCGTGGCCAAAGTGCAAGTGACGTCCCCAAGGGCCGGGGGTGGGGACACATCCCTGGTGCCACCCCCGAGGGGCAAAACTCCTGAGCCAAGAGGTTTCTCGGTGCCAAACACCCACACGTGCACCCAGAGACCCACACGTGAGCCCACACACACACACACACACACACACACGTGCACATGTGTCCAAAACATGACAATCCCGTCGGGAATGATTCGTGGGGGCACAGGCAGTGGCTCCACATCCCTCTGGAGTGGCCTCAGGATGTCCAATCGGTGCCAGTGGGCTGGGTCTGGGTGGGCACCTGGGTGGGCACCTGAGTGGGCACCGACTCCTCCACGAAGCTGCTGCTTTGGGTTTGCAGGTACCACGTGGAGACTGGAGAGGGGGGACACAGGGGGACATGAGGGGGACACGCTGGTACCGGGTCACTTGTGTCCCCGGGAGGGTTGGAAACCCCCCAACTCACTCTTTTCGGTCCTGATGGACAGATGGAGGGACTGAGGGGGCACCGGCTCCTCCACGAAGCCGCTGCTGTGGGACCGCTGGAGCCACGTGGAGTCTGGAGTGGGGGGACATGAGTGGGACACGGGGTGGGGACATGAGGTGGCCATGCTGCCACCAGGCCCTTTGTGCCCTCCAGGAGGGTGGGAACGCCCCTGACTTACTCCTTTGGATTCTGACAGAGGAATGGAGGGACTGGGTGGTTTCTTTGTGGGCTTCGTTGTCACCATCATCACCATCACCACCATCACCATCTCCACCATCCTCCTCCTCACTCGGCACCTGCAGGCAGGAGGTGCCAGAGCTGGGGAGGGGCCGTGTGTGTCAGTGCCCATGTGTGTGTCCCCCAGTGCATCCCTGTGTCCCCCAGTGCGTCCCCGTGTCCTTCAGCATGTCCCTGTGTCCCCCAAGGCCACGCGTGCCCGTGTGTGACCCCGCCCAGGTTTGTGCGTGTGTGTCACTGATGGGGTGGGGTGACCCCCCCCCCTCGCAGTTCCAAGGCTCCGCCTGAGGCTCTAAATCATTCAAACCTTAAAAGCCTGGGAAACGCTCCGGGGACATTTCCCGCTCCAGCTCCTTCCCGCCCCAGAATCCCCCCCCCGTCCCCGCCTTCCCAGGGCTTGCCCACCCCCTCGGCATCGCCCCTCACCTCCTCGAGCTCCCAGGAGTGCACTGGTCCCTGCTGGGTGAGGGGCGAGGGGCCCGTCCCGGGGGGCAGCAGCCTCAGGGGACTCCCCCGACGCTGGCACCCTCCAGCCTTTGGGGTGTCAGAGCCAGCGGGGTCACCCCCCGGGTGGCACCCAGGGGACTCCGCCCCACTCCGGGGCGCGAAGACCCCCCGGGATCCCCCCCACGCCGGGAGCTCGGGGGTGACCCGCCCCCGGCTGGCGTGGGGGGACAGGCGGCGCAGCGTGGGGGACAGGGTGACATCGGCCCACGGGGCAGCGGGGTCTGCCCGGGGGTCCCTTGTGCCACCCTGTGCTTCTCCCCCCGCGCCCCCTGGGCTGTCCCTGCTCCCCCGGCCGTGGGGGCAGGACCCCTCCAAGTGTCCCCACGCTGTCCCCAGGGAGATTGGCCTCCGGGACAGCCCCCTCTGCTCCCGCGGGGGGTGCGCACCGCAGCGACAGGGACACGCGGGGACCCCCGTCCCCGGGGCTTTGTGGGGGTCAGGGGGTGCCCGGCGGGACCCCCGCGGGGTGTCCCCGTTCCCTGGGGGGGTCGTGTGGAGGCACAGCGAGGACACCGCCCGCTTGAGCCGCTCCCCGGGCCGGGCCGGGGCCCAGCGGGGTTCGGGGATGTCGCGATAGGGCCGAGGGGTGATGCGCTGCAGGGGGGTCCGCGACACGTAGGAGTAGAGGCAGAAGAAAGCGTCGGCTGTGGCAGCCAGAGCCTGGACCTGCTGGAAGCGACCTGGAGGGAGCGGGGGGGAGGGGCGGAAAGGGGTTAAGGGGGGCTTGGGGGGCTCGAGTGGGCTGGGAAAGGGGGTGGGGAGTGGGGAAATGGGATGGGCTGGGGGTGACCCCCCCCGCTCAGAGAAACTGAGGCACGGGAGTGCCAGGAGCAAAGCCCGGTCCGCTGGTGAATCCCACCCCCGGGGCGGGGACCTTGGGGACCCCCCGTGTCACCCACTGGCCAGCAGCAGGCAGGGGTCCTCCATCTCCAAGCGCCGCACTTGGGAGCGCAGGAAGAGCTGGAAGTCGATGCCGCTGGCGCGGGAAGGGGCCGAGAAGAAGCGGGGAGGGACGCGGGACACGGCCCCGGGGTCGCTTCCCACGAAGCCCAGGTTGTACAGGATCTCCTCGGCGTCCGACTGCCACCACTCCAACACCTCCGAGATGCTGCGGGGGGGGACAGGGGGCAGCCCCACGGGAGGGTCACGACAGTCACGAGTGGCTGACTGACCCCCCCACTGGAAACCCCTCCCCATCCCTACCTGGAGCTGGTCCTGGTGGCGAGGCTGGAGGGGGCACTGGAGGCCATGCTGTGCCCGCGGCTGAGGAGCCCGTCCCACGGTGCCCTGCGGGCAGAGAGGGGACAGTGCCAGGGGGACACACGGGGTCAGCGCCCCCCGCCCCCCACCAGCCTCCCCCGGGCCCCCAAACCTCACCTGCCCACGGCCTTGTGGCTCCCCAGGAACAGAAGAGCTGGGAAAAGGGAGCGGGTTGACAACAGTGGGTGAGTCGGGGTTTCTGGGGGACTCGGCCCGCTCTTGTCACCCTGGGAGGTGTCCTGCCTAGGGGACACAGCCCGGGGGACACACAGCTTGGGGACAGCCCAGAGCCCGGTGGGATGCAGAGCTTTGGGACAGTCCAACCCCCCTGAAATCCTCCTGGAGGGACAGTCACTGGTGGTGGCTGTCCCCTGAGGTGGATCCTGCCTGTCCCCAACCCCGCTGTCCCCTCAACGGGTGACAGTGACACTGCGGCGACCCCCCAGAAGCGGCCGGTACCTTCAGCTCCCAGAGTTAGGTCGTCCTCGAAGCTGGTCCCACTGGTCCCACACGCTGCGAGAGAGAGGGGGCTCAGAGACCCCCAGAGCTGGGGATGGGTCACCAAGGGCCCCCCGGGCCATCACCAGGGGCTGGGTGACCCTTGGGGACATGCAGGGACCACCAGCTCCACCCCCGCCCTCCCAGACGTACCACAAGGTCCCGGCAAACCCGGCTCCTCCTCCAGCGCCGACCTGTGCCAGAGCACGGCCCCGGTCAGGACCCCCGACCCGCACCCCGGGGGGCTGGGGGTGGGATGGGAGAGCTGAGGGACTGCTGGGGACAGGGACAGCCCCGGGAGGGTGCAGGGACAGGCAGGGACACAGCGGTTGGGCTCACAGGGGTTGATGCTGGAGGGATCCCCTTGGCAGACCCCCAGTCCTGGGAGACCCTGGAGACCCCCAGCACGGTGCGGGGGGGGGGAGTGTCCCACCCTGCTCGCCCACCCAACCGGGGTCTTCCTGGGGATGCCGTTGGGGTTCAAGGTGTGGCACCAGCGTGTGACAGACCCATGGGTGCCACTTGGGGGGACACACCCAGCCCCCCCATTCCCACTCACAGACAATTCCAGCAAAGGCCAAGCCAGAGCATCATCCCACCACACCAAAATCCCACGGGATTATGGCAGAGGGACCCCCAGGTCACCCCACAGCTGCCCCCCACTCACCCACAGTCCTGCAGCCACGTCTGGATCTTGCTGGAGGGGCTTCCTGGGGGGGCAGAAACACCCGTGAGAGGACCCAGCCCGTGGGGACCCCCAGCCCACCTGCACCCCGGGGGGCTCTTGACCTTCGAGGAACACCTTGTCCAGGGGTGGGGGCAGCTCCAGGATGTCCCACGTGGCTGTGCCTGCCTCCTCCTCCTCCTCCTCCTCTTCCTCCTGCTCCTCCTGGGGTGGGGGGATCCTCCAGCCCCGGCTCTGCTGGGCCCACGAGCGGCGCTTCTCCCACGAGGAGGGGCTGGAGGGGCTGAGCACTGAGGGTCCCTCCATGGCCAGGGGGGCTGCAGGGCTCCCTGCGGGGACAGGAGGGACGTGACACTGGGGAGCTCCTCCACATCCTGCCCACCGTGGAGTGGAGCTCAGGGCACTCCAGGGCAGGCTCTGAGTACCCCCCGGGTGGGTTCAGGACACTCAGAGTGGGCTCAGAGTGTCCCAAGGTGGGCTCAGAGAATCCCAAGTGCCTCAGAGCATCCCAGGGTAGGTTCAAGGCGCTCCAGGGTGGGCTCAGAGTATCCAAGGGTGGGCTCAGGCAGCCCAGGGTGGGTTTGGGGTACCCCAGGGATGCTCTGCCCAGGGTTCTTCCCTGGATTCCTGGAGGTGCCGAGAGGCTGGAGCTGCCACAGGGAGCGGAAGAGCTGCAGGGCCCGAGATAAGGCTGCTGGAGCTGCCCCACGGTGGGGTGGGGGATGTGGGTCTCCAGAACCTGAACCTTCCCTGTGCCCCAGCTCCTGCAGGGAGGGCTTTTCCCTCCGGGAATATCCCGGTCCAACAATCCCACGAACGCTGCTGGAGCGGCAACATCCCAGTCCGGTCCCCATTCCAGCCCTCCCCCCAGCACTGCGGGGGAGGGAAGACCATCTCCCACACCAGACCAGCGCAGTTCCCCCACCCCTGGGCGGGACTCCCTGGCAGACCCCCCGGAGCCACCCCAGACCCCGGCGAGGCTCAGGGCTGGGACGTCACCTCCGCTGTCCCACTGTGGGGACCGGGAGCCACCGGGGAGCTCCGACCGCCCCACCCGCCCCCACAGCACGTGGCCAGGCTCTCCTGGCCCAGCCCCTCGGGAATCCCCGTGCCAGCCCCTTGGGAGCCAGGGATCTGGGAAATGCCCCATCCCTGGGACCCCCCAGGCTGATCCCAGTGAGGGGCTGCAGCCCAGGGAATGTGGGTGGGGGGTCCACGCCAGGGCTCGTGTCCCGGAGCATTCCAGCCCAGCCCCTCATCCCGCCTGCTCCCCACTCCTCTCCCCATCCCTTTGCTGCCACCGAGGAGTTTTTCCACTGGCTCGGGGAGCTGGAATCGCCTCTCCCGGCTGCCCCGTCCCTCCTGTGGCCAAACCCATCCCTCCCACCCCCCATCCCTGCAACCCCCCCAGTCCCCCACCCCAAATCCCACTGCGTGTCCCCCACACTCACCAGCACAGGGGGTGGGTGGGCAGCTGCCAGTGCCCAGCCAGGGCCAGTGGGCAGTGGCCTCGTGCCCCCCCAGGGCCGTGCCCGGCCCCCATCCGTCGTCAGCAGAGCGGGAGGAGGAAACTCATCTGTTTGGAAGAGGAAATTAAAAAAAAAGTCAGCAGCCAGAACCTCAAACGTTGACCCACATCCGCTGCCGGGCCAGGAATAATGAGCTGGGGGGAGGCCAACGGGGGCTAAGAATAGCCCTGGAACCCCACAAGCCACCAGCCAGAGGGTGCCACCTTCCAGAGGGGTTCCCAACCTTCCAGAGGAGTCCCCAGCATTCCAGAGGGGTCCCTTGTGCCCAGTTGGCCATGACACCCCAACAGGTGGTCCCAAGCTGGATATCACAGGATACCCTGGGATCTGGATATCTCAGGAGCTGGATTCCCCAGGAGCTGAATCCCAGATCCCCAGGAGCTGGATCCCCCAGGATATGGATATCTCAGGAACTGTGTCCCCAGTATCTGAGTCTCCAGAAGATGGATACCCCAGGAGCTGGATCCCCCAGGATATGGATATCTCAGGAACTGTGTCCCCAGGATCTGGGTCTCCAGGAGACAGCTACCCCAGGATCTGGATACCTTAGGAGCCGGGTCCCTGGGATCTGGGTCTCCAGGAGTCGGGTTCCCAGGATCTGGATCCCCGGGATCTGGATCCCTAGGGGCCGGGTCCCTGGGATCCGGATCCCCCAGGAGCCGGGTCCCAGCCCTGACTGGCACCGGGAGCTCCGGGCGCTGTCCCGGCACCAGCCGCGATCCCGTCAAAAAAGGCAAGGAAGCTCCCGGCAGGCGCTGGCCGGGAACGCCGCGCCCGCTGCCTCAGGGATATTTTTAGCCCGGGAGTGTTTGTGGATAAAGCCCCGAATTAACCGTTCCCTCAGCTTGGCCCCGGGTCGGGGTGGGGGGGGGGGGCCTGGGACACTCGGGAATGGCTTTGTCTGGAACATCCCCTGGGAAGGACGGACACATCCCTGAGAGGGATGGACATGTCCCTGGGAGGAGTGGACACATCCCTCCTGGAATCCTCCCTCAGCTGCCTCCACTCCAGGGTGGGAGCGGGAAAATGGCCTCATCCTGCTCCTGTCACACCCAGCACCAGCCACCCTGCTGTCCCCAGAGATGACCCCAGGGTTGTCCCCAAGGCTGTCCCCAGGGATATCCCCAAAGATCTCCCCAAGGATATCCCCAAGGCTGTTCCCATGGCAAGTCACGGCCAAGGACCCAGAATGTCACCAGAGGCTGGATATTGATATTTCTGGCCCTGACAGAGCCTGGGGGGCCTCCCAGTTAAATTTGCTCCACAATCCTGGGGCGAAACACCCACCCCCTGGTATTTCCCAGGCATCTCCGCCCTCGATCCTGCTCCTACCTCACCATTCCCTCAACTGGAGCAGGATCCAGCCTGTGGTCCATCCTCCATCTCTCCCAGCGGTCCATCCTCCACCCCTGCCCATTATTCCTCCCTTCCATGGCTCCCAAGATCCTTTCACTCCCCGTTTCCACCCCTCCCAGAGCCAGGATGCTCCAGCTGGATAGAACCTGGGAAGGGTTTTCCCATGAAATCCCATAAAAACCCATAGAGGAACGAAATGGCTGAGGCAGGGGGTGTGCAGAGATGGGGACCCCCCACCACTCACTCTGGAGTGGGGACCCCCACCAAGGGGGGAAAAGCCCTCCCCTTGCCCCGGGATCAGCATCCCTGCGGTGGGGGGAGCCAGGATCGGGCACGATGGAGCCCCGGGAACAGGGACAGGATGGGGAGGAGATC
>JAWWEU010000072.1:4420391-4440375 GCA_035583155.1 Acropternis orthonyx | reverse complement strand
TGGGGATCACTGGGCATCCTTGACCATTCCTGGACTCCCCGGAATTACTGGCCATCCCTGGGCATCTGTGGCATTACCGGGTATCTCTGGGCATCCCTGGGAATCACTGGGTATCCCTGGGGATCACTGGGCATCCTTGACCATTCCTGGACTCCCCGGAATTACTGGCCATCCCTGGGCATCTGTGGCATTACTGGGCTTCACTGAACATCCCTGGGCATGGCTTGGGTATCTCCGGGAATCATTGGCCATCCCTGGGAACGGCTGGGGTCCAGCGGGCACCACCCCTGCCCTGGCACCACCCCCGTGTGCCCCCCCAGGGCCTCGATCTCTGGTGCTTCGACGTGTTCGCGCTGAACCGGGCGACGGAGGATCATTCCCTGCGCACGGTCGTGTTCGAGCTCTTAACCCGCCACAACCTCAGCAGCCGCTTCAAGGTGTGCCCCCCCGCTTGCCACCCCAGTGCCAACCCCTGCACACCCCCTGACAACCCCCTGGTCACACCCTGACAACCCTCCGCCCACCCCTGTGCCCACCCCTGTGCCAACCCCTGTGCCAACCCCTGCACACCCCCTGACAACCCCCTGGTCACACCCTGACAACCCTCCGCCCCCGCCCACCCTTTGCCCACCCCATTCCCACACTCATCCCACCCTTTACCCACCCTGTGCCCACCCAGATCCCCGGCGCCTTCCTGACATCCCTGCTGGACGGGCTGGAAAACGGCTACGGAAAGTTCCGGAACCCCTACCACAACCAGGTGCACGCGGCCGACGTCACCCAGACCGTGCACTGCTTCCTGCTGCGCACGGGGATGCTGGTACGGGCACGGGGTGGGCACGGGGCGGGCACAGGGGAGGGCACCGAGGGGTCCCCCAGCGGCTCACGGGGGTCCCTGGGCTGGTACTGATGTCACACGTGGGGTGGCACCTGCCACACGCCTGTTGTCCCCACATGGGCGTCACCCGCCTGTGGCGTGTCACACCTGGTGGCCTTGTGCGTGCAGCTGTGCACACACACACACACACACACACACACACACACACACACATGCCCCCGTGCCCCTCGTGGGGGTGGCACCATCCCCGCGGTGCCTGTCCGGTGTCCCCTGTCCCTGACTTGTGTCCCCAGCACTGCCTGTCGGAGATCGAGGTCCTGGCCATCATCTTCGCCGCCGCCATCCACGACTACGAGCACACGGGCACCACCAACAGCTTCCACATCCAGACCAAGTGAGGGCACGGGGGGCACGGCGTGGCATGACGTGGCACGGTGTGGGTGACATGCCGTGGCATGGGTGACATGGCGTGGCGTGGTATAGCACAGTGTGGGTCACATGGCATGGCATGGGGGAGGTGACATGGCGTGACATAGGTGATGTGGCATGGCGTGGGTTACATGGCAAGGTGCAGGGTGCCATGACATGGCATGGTGTGGGTGGCATGGCCTGGGAACCCATTCTAGGGGGCACACGGGCCACTGGGGGGCATGGGAGGGGCTGAGCAGCACCCTGGGGACACCCGGGACACCTTGGGGACACCCGGGACTACTGACAGAGCGGGGATATGGGTGTGGTGGCACCTCGGGGACACCCAGGGGCACTGACACACCCACCACACTGCTGCGGTGGCACGCTGGGGACACCCCTTGCCCCAGGGCTGGCTCAGCCACCCGCGCCGTGCCCGCTGTGCCCGTGCCCCCAGGTCGGAGTGTGCCATCCTGTACAACGACCGCTCGGTGCTGGAGAACCACCACATCAGCGCCGTGTTCCGCATGATGCAGGACGACGACATGAACATCTTCGTCAACCTCACCAAGGACGAGTTCTCGTAAGCTGCCCCCTCCCCTGGGTGTCCCCTGGGTGTCCCCAAGGTGTCCCCAGCCCCTGATGTCGTTCCCCCCCCCTCCCCTGGGCGCAGGGAGCTGCGGGCGCTGGTGATCGAGATGGTCCTGGCCACCGACATGTCCTGCCACTTCCAGCAGGTCAAGTCCATGAAGACGTCGCTGCAGCAGCTGGAGAGGTGGGTGGGGGGCGGTCCCCAGGTGGGTGGCAGGGTGGCTTTGGGGACAAACTGAGTGCTGGCGTCCCCTGGGCAGGCTGGACAAGTCCAAGGTGCTGTCGCTGCTCCTGCACGCGGCCGACATCAGCCACCCCACCAAGCAGTGGGCCGTGCACAGCCGCTGGACCAAGGCCCTCATGGAGGAGTTCTTCCGGCAGGTAGGGCTGGGGACAGCGTGGGGGGGGGGACTCGGGGACCACCCTCTGGGGACGCCAACCCTGTCCCTTGCCTTGCCAGGGGGACAAGGAGGCCGAGCTGGGGCTGCCCTTCTCGCCCCTCTGCGACCGCACGTCCACACTGGTGGCCCAGTCCCAGATCGGTGAGTGTTGGGGGGGTTCCTGTCCCCAGCCTGTCCCCAGCCTGTCCCCACCCTGCCGCAGGGGAGAGTGGGGGCCTTTAGGTCAAGTTTATTGATGATGCCCCAATGAGTCACGAGGTGCAGAAAGCAACCCCTCCCACCCACCAAAGCTCCCCCACCTCCCCCAGGACCCCCTCTCTGAGATGAGTCTGGATCCAGTCTTAGCCCCAAACTTTGTCAACAGTTTGAATTTAAGGACTTACAGAGACTGAACCACTTTGCCCTGAAGGTTTTGAGGGTGGCAAACTGAGGATATTTCTGTAAAATGACTTATTTGGGGTTGGAGGTGGTTCCCCCACCATCAGGATGTTCATTTGGGTTTGATGGTGGTTCTCTCACCATCAAGATGTTCATTTGGGGTTCCAACATCTCCTGGCCCCCTCTGAGCCCACCACTGATAGCTTTGCAAACAGGGCATTGTCTTGGTCCCATTCCAGGGCGGGATGTCCTGCCTGGGGCTGTCCCCAGGGGGTGTCCCCAGTGCCACCATGTCCCCTCCCCACCTCAGGCTTCATTGACTTTATCGTGGAGCCCACGTTCTCCGTGCTGACCGACGTGGCCGAGAAGATGGTGATGCCCCTCACTGAGGATGGCACCAAAGCCAAGGGCAACCCCGTGGCCACCCAGCAGGCCAGGTGGGCTCCCCTGTCGGGCTGGGAGGGGGCACCCATGTGTTTCAGGACCTGGGAGGTGGCAGTGGTGGCCCTGCTGCCAGCTGTGCCCGTCCCCTCAGCTCGCAGTGGCGGCAGCAGTCCCTGGATGAGCACCTGGAGCTGGGGGACATCAAGGCTGACCTGGCTGGTTTCCGCTCCACCTGGACCAAGCACATCCAGGAGAACAAGCAGAAGTGGAAGGAGAGGGCGGCCAGTGGTAGGTGACAGCCACCAGGGAGGGGCTGGGGACCACCCCTGGGGAGGGCAGGGCCAGGTCTGGGTGGGGTGGGGAGGTGGCCGAAGCACGGGGCAGGTGGCCCTGGACCTGTGAGGGGGGGTGACACACGTGTTGGGGTGTCTCGGAGACCTCACTGCAGGTCCAGCTTCTCCAAGGGCTTGGCCTGGTTGGAGCATCCCGGTCTGACCATCTCCAGCTTGGGATGGCAGCAGTGTCGGCTCTGCTGGAGGCTGGGGAATGTTGGAAAGACACGGAGCTCTCAGAGAGTGTCCAAAGGAGGGCAGGGGAGATGAGGAAGGGCCTGGAGGGGGAAGTGTGGGAGGACACTGAGGGCACTTGGTGTGTTCAGCGATGAGGAGAGAGCTCATTGCAGGTCCAGCTCCCCCAGGAGGGGCAGAGGAGGGGCAGGCACTGATCTCTGCTCTGTGGGGACCAGGGACACACCCAGGGAATGGCCTGGAGTTGGGTCAGGGCAGGCTCAGGTTGGATCTCAGGGAAAGGTCCTTCCCCCAGAGGGTGGTGGGCACTGAGCAGGCTCCCCAGGGCAGTGGGCACGGCCCCAAGGCTGGCAGAGCTCAGGGAGTGTTTGGATGATGCTCTGGGGCACAGGGTGTGACTCCTGGGGCTGGTCCCGTGCAGGGCTGAGGGTTGGACTTGATGATCCCTGTGGGTCCCTCCCAGCTCAGCATATCCTATGAGTCTGTGATTCCATGCCTGGGGCTCATCTGGGCAGGAAAGCCGAGGAGACAAGCGAAGGGAGCTCCGTGAGCAGCTCCCGGTGGCGGAGGCCGCGGATCGCTGTATTTACGGCCGCGGGGAGTCCATCCATCTGCTGGAGCCGTATAAAGAATCCCTGGCAATCACCTACAAGCGGCGTCGCTTGTTAATGGGAATTAGCTCTGACCTCGAGATTTATGTCCCCGCTCCCCCTGGGATCGCCCAGCCCTTGCCAAGGCAGGGACATGTGGAGAGCCAGGAGGTGGCAGCGGCTGGAAATCACAGCCCAGGGCAGAGTTGGGGCTGCTCCGCGGCAGCTCCGGCCCCGCCAGGCTGGGGGGGCTCCGGGCTGAGGGGCAGGAGATTTACACCTCCCTGAGAGCCATGAATTGTGTCATACGGGAACAGGGAGATGGGGAGGGAAGGAGGAACAGAAAGAGGGATGCATGGATGGATGGATGGATGGATGGATGGATGGATGGATGGATGGATGGATGGATGGATGGAAGGATGGATGGAGACACCATTCATCTTCCTCCCTGGAATGCCAGAGGAAGAGCATCCCATCAATGTTTGAGCACCATCCTCTCACAAGAAGCCCCAGGGGTTCTCCATGAATGGAGAGTTTAGGGGTCCCACTTCCTTCTCTTCCCTCCATCCCACAGCATGCCACTCCCAGATCCCAGGTCCCTCCTCATCCCTGTGCCCCTGGAGCACATCCTAAGGATGGACATTGGGAATGAGACTGTGCTGTAGGGAAGGATGTTCCCTCGCATGGGCCAACGCTCCGGATGGATGGATGGATGGATGGATGGATGGATGGATGGAGAAGCCACCATTCACCTTCCTCCCCAGGATGCCAGAGGAAGAACATCCCCTCAACCTGGAGCATCATCCTCTCACGAGGACCCCCAGGGGTTCTCCGTGAGTGGAGAGAATAGGGGTCCCCCTCCCCCCATCCCACAGGACTCCACTCCCACCCTGGAGCCATCCCTGTGCCCCAGGAGCACATCCCAAGGACGGGGAGGGAAGGACGTTCCCCTGCACAGGCCAACGCTCTGCTCGGCTCCTGCAAATTACAAAGCAGCGTCAAAACCCAGCCTGTTCATCCACCCATTCCCAGAGTGACTCCCAGCATATTAATGCCGTCCTGGGCAGAGGAGTCGGAACATCTTGATCTTTTCCATTAGGTGATACCTTGTCCTCTCTCTCTTTTATGGCTCACGACTGGTTTGCTCCGCTCCGCAATCCCCCTCTTTGCTCAGCGCCGCGTGCAGGGAGAGCCACTGGAGCAGCAAGAAATATAATTAGAAATCTAAATATGACAGCGCTGCTGCTCCCGGAGACCCGGCTCCATAAACCACCCAGGCTGGGATTTGTGGAGCCGGAGCAAGTGGGCTGGAGCGAGGCACACACCCGATGGATGGAGCTCGTGACTGCGCCGAGATCACCCCCGAGTTTTCAATTACCTCCCATTACTGTGTTTACTCGGGGTGCCTTCCATCAAGCTGCAAGCTGTTCCCGTCCCCTCCGTGGCAAATATTTCAGGGCTGGAGCTGCCGCCCCTCGGCGGGGCTGTGAGGGATGGCCCCGGGGAGCCGGCGGCGTCTCCGACCTCTCCCGGAGTTTAACTGAGTGGCTTTGCCCAGACTCGGACGTTATGGATGGTCAGGATGATGCCGGTGAGGGATGGACCTTCCAGGAGCCGAGGGATTGGGATCCAGGCCAGCCAGTCACAGTGGCATGGAATCCTGGGATGTGCTGAGTTGGAGGAGACCCACGAGCATCACCGAGTCCCAACCCCGGGCTGGGCTTGGGCAGCACCCTCGTTTTGGGGCTGTTTCCCTGCTCCCAACATCTCCAGCCTTTCCTCCAGCCAAGGAAAAACCCTTTAAACCTCCAGGTTTAAATTTAAGCCTCCGGCCTTCCTGTGGTATCCATTTCTCTAGGATCCATTTCTGTGGGATCTGCTCCCGTGGGATCTACTCCTGTAGAATCTGATCCAATAGGATCCATTTCAATAGGAGCTGCTTCTACAGGATCCAGGGTGCTCTTCCCTGGGATCCATTCTTATGGGGTAGCTTCCTATAGGATCTATTTTTATGGGATCTTTTCCTATAGGATCCGTTCCTGTAGGATCTGCTCCTAGAGGACACATTCCCATGGGATCTCTTCCTATAGGAGCTCGTCCTACAGGATCCAGGATGCTCTTCCCTGGGATCCATTCTTAGGGGATCTCTTCTTAGAGGATCCATTCCTACAGGGCCTGCTCCTCCAGGATCCATTCCCGTCATGTACATTCCTAGAGGGTCTATCCTCTCTTCCCGTGCTTGTCCTCTGGGGTCTCTTATTCCGCCCACCCAGGGAGGTGGTGGAACCTCCAGGAGACGGAGAAAAGCAGGATTTCCCCTGGTTTTCCCAGGAGCCCCTCCTGCCCCTGCCGTCCCAGGAATGCAGCCAGGCACTCCATAACGACCCAGACGTGTTCACTGCTGCTGAGATCACTTTTATTTAAGGGCCATGGACTCCACGAGGGAACGAAGCCAAAATATGCATGAAATTCCCTCAGTGTTCCCAGCATTGGCTCTTCACTGGGAGCAACTTCCACAGCACAGAGAGATCCTTGTTTTTTATGGCAACAATTATGTTAACGAGAACATTATTAAACTGCATGAGAACAACTCTTAAATCAACCCAGAAAGTTACCCCATTGTGAAAATCAGATAATTCCACCCCTGGACAAATCGATCTGCTGGAGACATCCCCGAACCCCCACGAATTCAGTGGATCCCTCTTATTTCCACACACCCCCCACCCCCCCTTTATTTTTTTTAAAGAAGATTATTTATGGTTTATTTTAGACACCAGATCATTTGGCGCTTGTTTCATCAATTTGTCACTGTTTTTATTGTCACCAATTGCCCATAACTGGGGCGCATTTAAAATGTCATTGATCTTGATATTATGGTGTCATAATCTGACAGTAATAGTTGTATCTTGTACGGAAAACCCACTTCCCAAGATTGATGGCTTTCACCACACCAATTATATTCTGTCCATCTCCGTGATAAAGGGAGCGTTGGAGGCATCTAATAGATAAATTAGATATCTTTTCAATTATTCCCTTTATTTTATAGGGTCACGTGCCTGATTAACAACTTTTTTACTTCTCTTATTAACCAGCGGATTTTCGGCGCTCGACTCCCCACGTTCTAATTTTGCCAACGGAATTAAAGATGTCGAGGGCTTTGCATTATGCTCCGTCATTGTTTCCAATCTTTCTTCCTCTCCCTGGAAGCAAGTGAGGCTTTCTCTAATTTTTTTATTATTATTATTATTATTATTTTGGTTCCTCGAGATTCAAGGAAAAGAAAGGACACCCCCCCACACACACACCCTTTTTTCCCTGGAATCCTGACCTCAGCCCGGTTTTCCACCGAGGCTCGGGGTTATCATGGTTAGAGGGAGTTCTGGAATGTGAAATGTCCCTTGGAAGGGAGGGGATGAGCCTCGGGGGGCCTCCAGGATGAGCGTGGGGGTCCCCAAACCTCCTCCAAAGTCCCGTCCGCAGCCAAGGGGCCGTCACTGACCCCACATTGCTGCTCCTGCCCCATTTTGGGCAAAAGCAAAGAGGGTCTTCTCAAGCCCTTGCTGGGATGGGGCCACCCTGGCCCGTGACTTGGTCGTTCTGGGGGAAAACAGGGTGGATTTAGGTGGAATTTGGTCAACTCGCTTTGGCCAGCGGGGCTTGGACATTCCAAGGGAGACATTGCAGCTGCTGCTGTGAAGAAACAACCCAATTACCCACCAGGTCCACCCAAGGATGAGCCCCCAGGCCAGGGGAGGCTCCCAGGTCTCTTCCTTGGCCCCCAGGGCAGTCCCAGTGAGGTGAGATGGCTCCAGTCGGAGTTCAGCTTCCAAGGGCTCCAACACCATTCTCTGTTTGTAAGGAGTTGGGCTCTGCACGTTCCCAAATCCCTCCACCGGCTTTGGGGTCTGGGAGTGGATGGATCTCACCTTTTGGGCGGCCAAAAGGAGTCCAGGTGATGGTTGGCCAAAGGGCAAAGGGCAGACGACCCCACTTCAGCCTGTCTCCAACACTGCCCTGCCCCCAGAACAGACCCCAAGTTGCCCCCACAACAGAGCCCCCTATTTAAAACACGGAAAGTCACCAAAAATAGTGGGGGTTCTGCTGGGGTTTTTTTTCGCCTTTCTCTGAACTTCGCAGTGGAGAAACCGGACCAGCCCCCCAACCATCCCACCCACCCCCCAAAAAACATCAGTGCACATGCTGGGAAATATTCCAGGGAGGGAGGAGGAGAAGGGGGGGGATTCTGCAGCTCCCCCCGAGCCAGCACCGATCCGAGAAACACACAAAGAACAATTCAGGTGGAGTTCCCGTAAGGAGATTTATTGCGGCCAGGGGAAGCACATGTGATTTGATCCCAGAGCATGAATCACCGCCAGGTATTTACATTTCCAGCCTCCCCACACACACATGAATATTGCAAGGAGAATCCAAAGTCACGGTGGCGGCGGCAGCTCCCGGAGCGGAGGGTTTGGGGGCGGAGGGTTTGGGAGTTGCAGTAAATTTGGGCGTGACCACATGAAAAAAGGGCTGAGGGGGAGCGGAAGGTTGGTCTGAGTTTGTGCTGGGGGGAATCGCCTGCCTTGGAGTTCAGGGGGATGTGGCTCTGGAGGGAGAGTCCATCGGGGTGTGGTTGCATGAGCTGGTGGAGATGTTTCCTCTGGTCCCACCTCAGTGTCCTGAATCTCCACACAAAACCCAACAGCAGGAGCTGACACCGTTTCAGGTCCTGCCACCCCAACCCCATCCCCTGGTTCTACTTCCATTTGAGGTCCTGCCACCCCGACCCCATCCCCGGGATCTGCTTCCATTTGAGGTCCTTCCACACTGACTCCAATCCCTGGATCTGATGCCATATGCCTGGCTCTGATCCCGTTCCAGGTCCTACCACACCAACCTCACCCCACTTTGGGCCCATTCTGCCAAGAAATGGTCCATCCCTGAGTGGAAACACCCAAACCACAGCCGTGACCTACCAGGGATACGTTTGTTCTCTATTGAGGCTCCATGGAAAGACTCATCCCCCACTTCGAATGAACTTCTAATGGGGAAAATCAGATTGTCCTGTTTCAGTGGGAAGTTTAAGAGACAGAAACAGCTCTAAACCCACTAAAAAAAGGGGAGCCTGGACCTGAAAGTCTCCTTCATTCTGAGGAGTGTCCTGGCCTGGGATAAACACGACATTAGGGAGCCATCTGGGCACTGCTGAAACCTCCATTTGCCTTTGTAATGAGATGGTTTAAGATGTGGCAATGGTCACCTGGAGAGCTGCTCCTGTCAAATCCCACTGCTGAGACACTCCAGCAGCTGCCCAACAACTAATGGAAACAAGACATTTAGATGGGAAGACATGGGGGCAGTTTTGACCATATTTAGAGGAGAAGAAGGACGTGCCTCTTCCAATCCCTTCCTCTTTTGGCCCTGGGGGAATGAGGTGGGGTGATGGCCCAGGGATGGAGCTCAGAGCCAAGTGCACCAGAGCAAAGGGTTGCTCAGAGATGTCCAGCTTTGCTTCTCCACCGCTGAAAGGGGAGAGGTTGGACTGGTGTTCCACCCATCTCAGCTGGAGATGGTCAGACCAAATTTGTGGAGGTGTAATTAGCTTTTGGGTTAATATTAAAGCATTCATAATTCCCCCAAGTTCACTATTTTGAAGCTTCTTCACAAGTTATCAGGACCTTTGTGATAAAGGCACCCAGGTCCTGCTTTAGATGCAGGAGAGGAGCCTCAATTTCCCCTGGAAAGATAAAGTTTCTCCTCTTCTCGTCCACAGAAAAACTCACTCTAAAATGGAAGAGGCAAAGGCCCTCCAGAGGCACCAGGAAATTCATCCCAGGAATTTAAAGCAAACCTCAGGGTTTTAATGTCTGGGCTCAGCAGAGCACGGAAACGTTTGCTTAACTTTTAGTACATGCTTAACTTTAAGCAGTGCTTAACACCCACAGGAGCCTGGAGCTGCCAGAGGCTTCTCCTCCCCAGTTTACCCATCGTGGGAGCAGAACTGGGATTGGATGTGAGCCCAGGGTCGGGCAAACAGGGCTGACGCCACCACAAGATTTATGGGAGGGGAAGGGACCTGCTTTCTTTTCTGTGATTAATAAGGAGAAGACAAGAAACCTCCTCAAAGCCTCGGTGAAGGCATTTCCCCTCCCGCTGCCTGGCTTGACGGGGTCATTTACAGCCAAATTCCAGCGTGATCTCCACTGTAGATATCATTCCTTGGAGGCCTGGAGGGTCCCATCCTGTTTGTGGTCTCCTGTGGGCCAAATCCCCGCCAAGGTGTCCACATTTCAGTGTCCACAGGAGTCGCCCAGGCTGGGAAAGTCTTCTCCCTCCAGTGTTTGGTGGCCCTGGTGGGATGTCTGGGGGTACGTGGGGGTACTGGGACCACGTGGCTGCTGAGGAAACCTGGTGAAATCAGAATCTGGCCTCTGGAAAGGTGCTGGGGGGTGCTCAGTGCCTGCAGAGGGGGTGGAGATACCTGCAGACCCCTCCTCCAGAGCTGCTGCACCCTCTGCTCACCCCTGCCCGGTGATGGTGACCACAGCCAGGTGTCCCACCAACCCAACCTCTCCAAACACCTCCCCAGAGGCTGCAAAATCACACCCCAGGAGATTCGCTTTCCATTTTGCCTCTCTCTCGCAGACCAAAAGTCCCTCAGAATCCCATTTTCCATCCACAGGGCCCCCTCCCCTCCATGCAGGCGCTGCTTGTTGGTCCCAGTCCCATCAGAGATGCACGGATACTCTGAGAAGGGATTTTCCAGGTTGCTCTGCCTGGAGAGCAGCTCCATCACTCACATGTCTGCTCTGTGGGGACCAGGGACACACCCAGGGAATGGCCTGGAGTTGTGTCAGGGCAGGCTCAGATTGGATCTCAGGGAAAGGTCCTTCCCCAGAGGGTGGTGGGCACTGAGCAGGCTCCCCAGGGCAGTGGGCACGGCCCCAAGGCTGGCAGAGCTCAGGGAGTGTTTGGATGATGCTCTGGGGCACAGGGTGTGACTCCTGGGGCTGGTCCCGTGCAGGGCTGAGGGTTGGACTCGGTGATCCCTGCAGGTCCCTTCCAGCTCAGCATATTCTGGGATTCTGTGGGTCTGACAGACACAGCCAAGCCCTAACAACCACCAGGCACTGTAAATTTTACCTCGGGGTTCCCTGCCAAGCTGCCTCCCCGGGGGCAAATAGATCAGCTGAGGGTGTGAATTTAAAGTGGGCCGGATTAAATTGTGTTAAACCCGCTCGTGGACCTTCCCCTTCCAAAGGCAGCCGAGCTTAACTCGGTTTAGCTTTGCGAATTAAACTAAACTGAATTAAACCAACTGTAATTCTGAATAAGTGTCCAGAAAAGGGCTTCATGTGCTCTAGTTAATTCACTTTAGGAGTTGATTTGGATTAATGCTGATGGATGTGCCCTTATAGTTGTGCTGGGCTCTGCCAACCCTGCACAGTGAGGATTTACAGCATCCCAGCTCCTCCCTTATGGAGCTGCTCCAAGATTCTGAGCTCTGCCGTCCTTCCAGGGGATGCTGAGGCTGGAGCTCAACCACCTTGCTGAAGGACGGGAACTGTCCTGCTTCACCAACCAAGGAGCGTTGGTTTGAGCTGGGTGTTCATTGTCCAGCCAATGGAAGGAGGCAAAACACCTATTTGGAGCATATTCTGGGACAATCCTGATGGGTTTGCAATGAGTACGTGGATTTAACCCTTCCTTAAGGCTCGAGGGTGCTGGTCACTCTGTGTTGATTGTATGGAGGAGTCTGAGCATGAACCTCCTCCTTTAGGCACAGCTATTCAATTACCAACACCCCCCAAATGGGGCTGGTCTGGAGGGTCTAGAGCAGCTTTTTGGGTGGTGGCTCCAGGTAGGACAGGTTTGCATCCTGTGGCCTTGGCTACGTGGGGAGAGGATTGGGTATTTTTATCCTTTCTTGGACAGAAATGAGTCCAGTAAATCCTTGTCCCATCAGGGGTTTGCTGGAACTTCTCCATCACCCTGGTCTTCTTCAGAGCATCACAAGGCTCCACTTCACTCCTTGGAGCAAAGGAGAGCCTGGAGAGGGCTGGATAGTTTCTTCCAGCCCTAGGATTGGAGTTTTGTTTATTGAAGTAAAATTGTTGGCCTGGGAAGGTGTTCTCAGCTCCTCCCACAGCCAGTGAAGAAAGGTGGAGCAGTAGATGTGGGTCACCTCTCCCATCCTACCACCCCTTTGTGTGGGTCTCCGTGTCTCCCCCGGGGGTAGAACAAGGAGGTGGGACCCAACACTGTGTTTGTGGTCATGGGACACGAGGAGAAGCCCACCTGGAGGTCCTTCTCCAGCTCCAAAGGGCGTCGGATTGGAACGTGCAAGGGGAATGTGCCTGCGAGGGAAGGCTCAGGTAGGCGAATCTTAATTAACTGAGGGTTTGAGTTTAAAGCACATTAATTTGAAGTGCATTTAAAGAGCATGCAAAATGCATGCAAAGTGCACTTTGGTCCAAATGGAAGTGCTCCCCCGTCACTGGGAGGTGATTTACTGCCCATCCCCCGGCGTTCCGGGCGGGATCCAGCTCTTCTTACCGGAGACGCCCGCAGGTTCATTAGCAAAGATGAGCTTCTCAGCTCAGCTCCTCCCGAGGAGCCTCTCCCTGGGCAGGGGCAATTCCCCACCAAGAAATGCAGCTTACGGGATGCAGCTCGTCCCTTCCCAGCTCACCCTCCTTCCCCGCTGGAGCTGGGAAGAGGAGAGACAACCCCTCACAGGGCTGGGAGACATCCCACTCGTTTCTTGGCTGGTTGCTTTTCCATGTGGAAATACTCCCTGGGCGATGTCCCAAGTCACCACTTGACTTCCAAGATGAGGAAAAGGGGATCCATCTCTCTGGAAGCTGATTGTGAAGGCCAACCAGGCTGTGGAGCACATCCCAAGGAGACTCATCCCAGCGGACAGGCAGAGTGTCCCCTCACAGAACCTTCTCCAAGGCCACCTCCATGTCCCCACGTGGGTGACGAGCTTCTGGGACAGGCAGGAGGTGGTTGAGCCCCTGCCCCTGACCCACTGCCTTTATTTACAGCAACAAAATCAACTCAGCAGCTCGGAAAAAATGCACATCAGCCTCCTTCCCTCCTTCCCTCCCTCCCTCCCTCCCTTCCTGCAGCTTCTCCCCCGCAAACGACCAGCAACAGCTTTGTTTAGAAAAGAAAGCTGATGTTTTTATGGGTCCCATGAATCTTCCCAGGGAGCCAAGAGCCCCGGCCAGGCGGCTCCGAGAAGCTCCGACGGAGCCGTGAAGCATCTCCTTGCAAAACAAAGGTCAACCCAAGGCGCTGAAGACCATTAAAGCCAAGGGCCGAGTGCCAAAGTCCAGGCTTTTAAACCCAAAGAGACGAGCTTGAAGCACGTTCCCTTCTAAAAGCCTGGAACAAGCTGAAATCCCTCAGCTCAGGGATGTTTTCGTAGCAAATTGGGGGTGAAAATGCCTCTTCCTATCTTTTTATTAGGGACTTTCAAGGGAAATTTAGTTGTTTGAAGGGAAAAGCCGGGAATATTGCAGGAGCATCCCAAATATTCCAGCAAAGCCCTTTTGCTGACATGCAAAGCCATGAGGCTTTAAAATATGAGCAAAAAATGGGGCATGAGGGGTAAATCAGCAGGGGAAAGATGCTCCCTGTGGTGATGTAACTGAAACTCCGGGGTTTTCAGGGTGAGAAAAGGGGTGGAAAATACTTGAGCTCTCCTAAACCCCATCACATTTCATGTGAAGTTCAGCGTGAAACTCAATAATCCTCGAGTGTGGCCAAGCCCTCGAAGGAGCCACCGGGGGCTTGAAAATGGAGTGAGCAAAACTAATTAAGCTAACGAGCAGCAAGGTGGGTTTTTAGGGAGGATTTTCAGGAAGGATTTTCAGCCCTGAGCTCCAGGTTTGAAATCAGTCTCTTCCCGGCAAAGGCTGGAGGGATGGGGGTGTTAACCAGCAGTTCCTCATAGATGGAGCCCTACAGGGCCACCCCCTGCCAGCCGTGATTGAGGGGCAGGGGCAGGGATAGCGGAGATAATCCTCCCCTTGTGGTTAAGCCTTGCCTTTCCCCTTCTAGCCTGACTTAGCAAAGAGTTAGGCCAGCTCAGTGAACACGGAGGGATCGGGTTGTTTGGGGTTTTTTTTCCTGTAATCACCTGATTTGTGCCGATTCCCTCCACTGACTCCAGAGGGAGCCTGGACTAGCCACGATGAGGGATTGATATCCCAAAGGGAATTAAGTTTCTCCACCGAGGCCAGGACCAAATTTCCCGCATTTTCTTCCATCAGCATCCCGAAACATCCCTTTGACCGCAGGACAACCCAGGATTTATCAGCCGTTTTTACCCCAAACAAGGTTTAACTTCAATCCCAACCCAGTTAGTAGGACACATTCATCTCCTCGGGATGCTGATTATTTCCCCCCCTCAAGAGCAGCAGGAGGGGAAGACCCCCCACCCTCCTCTTCCTCCCTGTCTCTTCAGAAGGCCTGTCCCAGCCCAAGGCAGGGAGGTGACAGTGGGTGCACCCACGTCCCCACCTCGAGCCCCCCGAAGTCTGTTTATTACTTGCAGCGATTAATAATCAAGAAAAAGGGGGAGGCGGGGAGGGGGGACGGCTCCTGCCTGTTGCTAATTAGCACACGGAGGACGGGAGGCTGCAGGGAGCTCGTTCGCCCACGACGCTTAATGAAAGCAGCACAACCCTTCGCGTTATTTAATTTAATCGGAGAATTAATATCGGGATGGAGGGCAATCGCCTCTGCTCCGCGGGCTGGGGGAAGGCTGCCCCATCCATCTTGCTTTATTCCGAAGAGCATCTCAAAGGCGATTTGATTACAGGGTAATAGGTGGAGTTTGGGGGTTGTTGGGCCTTTTTTTTTTTTTTTTTTTTTTTTTTTTTTTTTTTTTTTGGGGGTGGGTTTATTTTGATTTTCTTTAAGGGTGGACGGGGTGGGAACCTCCGTCCCTCCGCCGGCGAACAAATGAAACCCGCGCGTAACCCTTCACCCGGCTCCATCCGCTGATAAAGTCGCCCCAATCTTAATTCAATCTGTAAAGATTAAGGCAGCAATAAGGAGCATCGGAGGGCTGACGTACGCCGAGTCTCCCCGGGGCGGGTGACAAACGACTTTGTGACAGTAATCGCCGAATTAGAATCTGCATCGCGAGCCCCGGCGCAGCCGCCGCGCCGGGCTCCTCCCCGGCTCCGGGTGCAAGGAAAGGTCATGCCGTGCTCCCGACGCCTTGCATGCTAATGTGCAGCCGGGATTGCCGATAAAAAACGGGGGAAAAAATTAAAAATCGGAGGGCTGTTTATTTACAGCCCATTGTTTGCTCGCTGGCGTGGGAGGGCAGCGCCCGGCGCGCTGCGGGAAAGGCAGGTAAAGGGTTGGGATGTGATGGTAGAGAGGAACAAGGGGGTTGGAGCTGAGGGATCCCCAAATTCCCAGCCCTGCAGCTCTCCCTGAGGTGTTCCCAGTTAAATTAATAAGGAAGGGAAACCTCATGTGCTCGTGGGCTGTTGCCCCCCATCTGTGTGCTCATCCCTGCCGACCTAAGTCTACGTACACCTGGGGATGGATTTGGGCCATTTTCCTGGGTTTCGGACAACGTCCCGTGGGTATTCCACGGGTTGGAATGAGGATGTGCTTTGGACACCACCCAGCAGCCCGAGTCACCCGCTGGAGCGGGGAATTGGGCTCCATCCTGCCCGACTGACGGGGCGTCCCACCCTGATGTGACCCCACCCACCTTTAGGTGCCTTTGGGGGCTGCTGGTGGGCACTGGGAGGTGAGATGGGGGGGATGCTTCGGGATGGACACACCTGCACCACCCTGGTCATGCTGAACCCACGCCAAGCCACGTGGCCTTTGCCCTGTCCGTGTCCCCACACACACTTGTGCACATTCCCGTGGCTCTGCCCCTTCCCGCGGCCACGGGATTTGCACACCTGAGCACGAGGGTGTGCAAAAGGGGCTGGTGGGCACAAATCCAGGGCTGTGGCAGGGCTGGGGGCGAGGTTGTGCCCTGCAGAACCCCCCACCCCTCCTCTTTGGGCTTGTTAGAGAGGCCGCCCGGAGGGTTCGTTACCGTCACTCAGCTCTGAGGAACGAGCACGAGTCCGTTTGACCTTTCTGCCGTACGAGGTGCAATCGAGTTAGCGCCGAGCCGTGATTTAATTCCCAGGATGGAGCTGGAATTCGTTTCCAGCAGCCATTTTCCAGCCACCGTGTTGGGGCGCTCCCACTAGGGCAGCTCTTACCTCACCAAGCCGGGGCTTTTAAAAGCAAAACGTGGTGCAAAATCCTCCTGCCCCGTGGACAAACACACCTTGCACCGCCCCCGGACACACACGTGGGGGTGGAACTGCACAACTGGGGCACCCAGATCCCACCGCCACTCCATCCGTGCTGCGGCACCGGCCGAAGGTGGGAGCTCATCAACCAAAGAGGAGAGAAAAACACAACCAGAGCAAATTTGTGCTTTTTCTCCTTATTTTCCCCCTTGTTCGGTTTTGGTTACGGCGGGTCCTTCCAAACGAACCCCGTGGTCCAGGCCCCGACAAACGTTAATTAGCTGATTGCAATAGATCGACTCATTTTGAAGGGGGTATAAAATAGATCGGGGGAGGGGGGGGGTGGGTTGTGTCAGCATCCTGCCACGGAGGAAGGGTCCCCCACCCGAGATGCCGGGGAGTGGACGCCGGGGAGGGGAGGGGATGCCCCGGCGACGGCGACGGCGACATCATTGTGCGGGGCCGGAGCGGGGCAGCGCTGGGCGGCTGCTCCCGAAGCGGGAGATGAAAAGGGTGAGAGGCCTCGGCAAGCGAGGGCTGTCGTCGTGATTAATGGGGGTGAGCGTAGGGTGAGGCCCCTCCTTCCCCTGAGCCACAAGATGGCAAAGTGATCCGAAGAACAAGAGAGCAGTGTTCGCCCTCAAGCCGCCTGCAAAAAAGAAAATACACGTTATTCCCGGTAGCCCGCGGAGCCGAGGGTTCCTCTCCTCCTCGCCCCTGTTGGTTGGGGTTGTTTCTTTTTTTTTTTTTTTTTTCTGGTTGGTTTGGGTGTGTTTTGTTGTTTTGTTTTTTTTTTTTAAACTATTTTAATAAAAATAAATAAGTGCGACGAGGACGTGTAAATGGCTGCGAGAATTGCGGGGAGAAGCCGCCCGGGAGCTGCCGCGGATTTACATCTCTATTTGCTTAGAAAACAATAACCCCGAGGAGGAAGAAGGGGAGGTGCTGGCAGGGCTGGTTTTTGGGGGGGTCGGCACTGGGGGACACCCCCAGACCAGAACAAAAACCCGGAGAAATGACGGAGGGTTTGTGAGAAACACTGAAATCCCGCAGGTTTCACTCCCTTCGTCTCCAACTTCTCCATCCCCGGGGCCGGACCGAGGGGCGCTGCCAGGGGACGGTGACCCCAAAAAGGATGGAGAGAGGTGGGATGCAGTATCAACACCCTCTGGGCCTCCTCTCTCCCTAATTTACTCCCCAGAGAGCAGGAGAGGCAGGAGCAGAGGGATTAATGCAGGAATACCCCTTGCTGGAGGTTTTTTCATAACAAATCAGGAGCAATTTTCCCAGCCCGATTCCCGTGGTCTTCCCAAATCCTCACAACCCCTCCCATCCCGGGAACGGGGCTCGTGGTTCAGTCCTGGAGAGGGAGCAGAGCTGGCAGGCCCTGGGGAGTCCCAAACCCCGAGCAGGGCTGTTCCTCTCTCCTCCCGTCTTTTCTTCCTTCCTTGTGTCTTTCTTCCCCGCCACATCCCCACATCCCCTCTCTTTGTCCCCCTGTTCCATCACGGACACGAAATACAACGTCAGTCACACTCCAGATCGCGACGGAGGAATTACACCGGGAACTGGACTAAAGCTCATTTCCACAAGAATCGGCATTTAAAGGAAATTAATTGAGGTTTTAAAAGGCACTGGAATGGAACCAGTACTTCCAGGTTTTGGTGAAGGTGGGATTTGTGGAGGGTCCGGAGATGCCGCTGGGCAATGGATTCTCCCTCAGTCCCGGCGTCCTTGGGAACGGCGGCTCCGCCAGGAAAGCAGTGACACATCCCGGGGGCTCCCGAAAGGCCGGGAGAAGAGCCCTGGGAAATGCCGAGCAGCAGGAGGGGTTGGGATGCGGTTTATGCCGGGATACCCATCGGAATGTGTTCCTGCCCACCAGATTTTACTATAAGAAGCCATCAAATTGGAAGAGGAAGGGTCACCTTGAAGCACCCAGAGGACCCAGGGGGCTGAGGGGGAGAAGGGGCAGAAGGATTTGTGAGTGGGGGGGTCTCCGCAGAGCATCCCCTGCTCTGCCCCAACGTTCTCCCTTCAGGGGGTCCTTCCCTCTTTGTGTGTGGGGGAAGGGGGGGGGGGAGTTGGGGACCCTTGGGGGTCACAGCCCCCTGAGCTGGCACGGCTGGAGGACCCCCCGCATCCCACTGCACAGCCAGGCTTCCCGAAGGAAAACAGATCCACGGAGAGAAACGGGGGCCTATGGAACTGCAGAGGCATGGAATCAGGGATGTATAGAATTGCAGATGAACAGGGACATAGAGAATGGCAGGGACATGGAAAGGGGGATGTACAGAACTGCAGACATGTGAAAATAGAGATGTACAGCCCCACGAACACAAGGAGATGGGGATACAGCCCCATAGACATATGGAAATGGGGCCATATAGAACTGCAGAGACATGGAAATGAGGATGTATAGAATTGCAGATATATGGAAACAGGAACCTACAGCCCCACAGACAGGTGGAAATGGGGACATACAGCCCCACACCACGTCCCTACAGCCCCATCCCCAATTCTCTCCCAATTCCCCCCTCCAGAGCTCTGTCCATGCCGCGACCTGACAGGTATCAGAACATCCCTGACAACACCTTACACACAAAGACCATCCTTTGGCTATAGCAGGGAGAGGCCAACAGCACAAAACGGGGTCACAGCACCCATTTTGGGGGGGTCTTTGAGCACACACACGACACCCCCGGGTACCTTTTGCAAACTCCAGGGCTACACACGTCCCTGCAGGTAATGTATAGAAACACAAATACGCAGAGGCTGGGGGAGATCCAGCTGTGGCACGAGGTGTCCAGACAGATAATGGGGTCACATCCTGCCCAGTTCGGCTGCTTCATTACCTCGGAGAGCTAATTTAGCCGCATGCACACACACACACACACACACACACACACACACACACGTGTGTACATCACACACACGCATGCACACGCACCCAGCACACACACGCGCGTGCTGGCCCAGAAAGCGATTAGCCGCCGCTCAAATTTGCATCTCATTAACATTCCCACAAGGGTTATTTCACAGCCGAAGGCGGGCGGGTTGCTCGTTGCACCGAGCGCAGGGGGAAAAAAAAAAAATCAACCCTCGAGCTTTGGGGTGCGGGAGGAAGATGAGGAGGGGACTGGGAGGGGGAGGAAGGGCGAAGGGAGCGCCGCGGTGGGGGCGGGGGGACCTGGCGGTGGGAGACGCGGGGCCGGGAGCATTGGGAAGCGAGTCACGTCGGGTAATTTATGGGTGATGCTTCTGCGGGAGTTTAAGACCTCGATGCCTTCCATAAACTATTTTACTTGTTTAAAACCCGCGGTGGCTGGAAAGGAATTTGGGGGGCGGCGAGCGGGGCGGGGGGGATTGTTTGTATTTCCCTTGGGAATTCGAGCTGGGGAGGGACTGGCGCGGCCCTGGAGCCACCGCTGACCGTCTCGCCACTGGTGGAAAGCAGCGGATTCGGGGGGGGGGGCTGAGCCCCTCCGGCTCCCCCTTTTCACCTCGTCGATACCTGAGGCTTGAAAACGAAGCAGGGAAAGGTTGGGGGGGGTGGGGGGGGGAGGTGGGGGGCAGCCCC
>JAWWEU010000072.1:4379394-4417553 GCA_035583155.1 Acropternis orthonyx | reverse complement strand
ATTGGAGGGGTCTGAGGGGGGCTCCGCGCTTGGGGGTCCCTGGGAAATGTGAGGGGGGGAGTGACGGGGAGGGAGGTTTGCAAATGTAGGGGGGGCTTTAAAGGGAGGGGGGTGGGTCTTGAGGGTGCTGGGGGGGGGACTGAGGGGGGAGTGGGGAGTTGAGAGGAGAGACACTTGGAAAGATGAGAGGGAATGGGGGGATGTCTTTGGAGACCGTGGATGTGGGAGACCCTTGGGTGTGGGGCGCCCTGGGGAGACATGGGGCGTCCTGGAGGGGCTGGAGAAGCCTTTGGAGGGGTGTCCTGGGGGAAATCCTCGGGTTGGACTCGGTCCTTTGGGGTGAGGAGGGGTCTGGGCACAGTGGGGTGGCTTGTGACTCTTCTGGGCATCCAGAGCCATACGGGGGGGTTTGTAGGTGCCCATGAGGATGGGGGTGAGGTGGGGGCTCTCAGGTCCTAGGAGGGTCGGCGGTTCTCCCCTGCTGAGTGAAGGAACATACAAACAGCAGGAATTGCAGAGTTGAAGTCACTTGTTCTGAAGTCAGAAGTTAATTGCTCCTGGGGAGCTCTCAGGGCTCTGACTCCTGCGAGCTGGGGGGACTGGGGAGGGCTCACCTGTACCTGCTCACCTGGCACTGTGGGCTCTGTCACCTCTCAGTGGCTCCAGCTTGGAGCTGTCTCTTCCCAGTGCTGGTTTGGAGTCCCTCAGCCATACTGAGGGAAGGGACGGGCTGGCTCAGGTGTGAGACCACCCAAACTCCTTGTTGTGCTCAGCTCACCCTGTTTTGCTCTTCCTGCCCCTTCTCTTGTTGCCTCTTCCCCGAGTCCCATCATTATCCCTGTGGAGGTGTCGCCCCTTTCCCTGCTCAGGTCCCTCTGAGGATATTCTGCTTTAACATAAAAGTGTCACCAGACTGCAGTGAACTTCCCAGTTCATTCTGCCTGTTGGGCAGGGACCTTTTTCCTCCAGGGATAGTCTGGAGGGGTTCTATAATTCTCCCTAAAACACCATGGAGGAATCCAGCAGCAGTTCCGATGGTTGGATGTTTTTTTGCCTTTGAGTTTTGTCAGCGAAGCCTAAGAATAACTTCAGTGTTTAAATGCAGAGGAGAAGGTTGTGGGAGGTGGGCTGAGCAGCCAAATTCCCGTTTGGAAAATGAGCAGGGTTGACAGCCTCATTTCCTTAAAGCCAGAGCTGACATTCAGCTCCTGTGGCTGCCAATCCCGAATGCTCCAGGGGCTGGAGTGATGGAGGGCTTGGAAAACCCACCAGCAAGCAGGGGGTGAAGTCAACCCATGAGGCTGGTAATGCTGGGCTTCTCCCAGAAGAGGGTTTTATTCCTGATCCTGGAAGCTGGTTGGGAATTGGGGGAGCTGGGAGACCATGCAGCCCTGGATTTCTGTAGTTGGGTGCCAGCCCTTGGTGGTCCTGAGCTGTGGGACACTGGACCCTTCCCCTGCTCTCTGGCACTTGCCTGTCAAGGAACTGACATGACAAGGGGTCGTGTCCACCTTCCTCCCTCCTCTGCCAAGCTGCATGTCCAGGTATTTTAATCTTTCTTTGGAAATCAATCCCTCCAGCTGCTGTCCATGTTTTCCTGAATCTTTTCCATTTTGCCAATATCCTTCTGACACGGAACAGCTCAGAGCTGGACGTGGTTTGCATCAGAGTGCTGGAGAGCAGGGCTTGCCCTCCCTCCACTCGGATGAGGAGAAGGAAGAGCTTTACACAAACTTTGGGAATGTGTTAAACCTCTCTCTCACAATTCCTCTTTCACTCTGACTTGGCTGTGCCCTGGCGAGGGCTGTTTCTGACATGAACTTCTACTTATTTTCCCTTGTGTTTCTACTTTCTCAAGGCTCCTTATTTTCCAGTCGTCTCCAGCATTTCCCAGCAGATCCCTTTAGTGCCCTGACTTGGTTTATTTGGTGTGATCTGAAGGTGTCAGGTGAACAGGCGCTTGTGCTGCCCTGCTGAGCCCCCCTTGGCAGGTGCAGGTTCCTCTCTGAGCTGGTTGCCAGGACTGGCAGTTCTGAGTTACTGTGGGAGCACTGTGCAATCCCTGTGGCACAGCTGGAATCCCTGTGGCACGGCTGGGAGGTGTGGAGCAGGATGGCAAAAATAAACGGACGTGGCTTCAAAAAAACCCAACTTCTCAGTCATGTCTTTATTCCCATCACTTCCAAAACCCCTCAGAGCCTGGCCAGAGAAGACATGGGTTGAGGAGGACACTCTCAGGATGGATAAAAGGGGGTTTGGGGACATGGCGTGGGGCAGGAAGGGAATTTCCTTCTCCTGTTTTGGAAGATGGGGAAGTTGGAGAGAGGAAGCACAAGCGGGTGGGTGGAGGATGGCTGGGAGACTTTGGGGTTGGACCCACATGACCTTTTAGGGTCCCTTCCAACCCAAACCCTTCTAAGAAAGTAAATGCTCCTTCCATCCTCCTTGAAGCCCCAGGAGGTGCTCACAGCAGGTCCAGGGATGAGACAGCCAGAGGAGCGGTGGCTGTGCTGAGGGCGGACAGCGGGGACACGTGGAGCTGTGTTAGGAAGGGCTCAGCAGAACAGGCTCTGCACCCACGGGGTGGTTTGTGTGTTACTAAAGGATCTCTGGGTTGGATTTGGCTCTGGACTAATTTTCTGCTGCATCACATGTGATGCTGCTGCGCATCTGTTTGGGTTTATTTATCTTTTTTTTTTCTTTTTTTTTTTTTTTTACCCCACGTTCCTGGCACTGAAAATTGAGGCCAGATTTCCAAAACTGCTCTTCCCCTGGTCATTCAGCTCTGAACTGTACTGCAGTCAGAGAGGAAATGCTGGGAGAAAGTAACCTTTTTGTGACAGACCTTCAGGACTGGGAACCTGTTGCTTTCTGTAATTCATTAGTTATTTTCCGCTTGTTTCAAGTGATCTGGTTTTGCAGTTTTGGCTTCAAGGGATGTGTAGCAATATGGGTGAGTGGGGTGGGCTGAACTTTTCCCCTCTCCTGTACACTTGGGGCAGAGTCAGCTCTCCTATTCCTTTGGGTTTGGAACACCAGGAATTCTGTGCCTCCACCAGCACAGGGGGGCTTCAGCCAGGCTTAGGTTTAACATGTGGTAGTTTTAGGCTCACACCCCTTCCCTCTAAGCTTTGGGCTGGGTGGTGGAAGATGAATTCCCTGAGCCCCACATTGCCCGTTTGCTGCAGGAGGTGAATTCCCTGAGCCCCACATTGCCCGTTTGCTGCAGGAGGTGAATTCCCCGAGCCCCACATTGCCCGTTTGCTGCAGGAGGTGAGCAGTGACAGTGGGACAGGTGCAGAGTGGAGCTCCCAGGTGACAGCAACCATTTCTTGAAGTTTTCCATGCAAAGCAGTGCATGTGGCTCACAGGGAGCAGCACAGGGACTGGGAATGGCACTGCCGCTCCCATTGCAGGAGCAAGCTGGCCCCAGAGAGCCTGGAATGCCATGGGCTGTCCCACCCTGTGCAAGGGATCACAGCAGTGCTGGAGCCACTGTGCCAGCTGAGGGGAGCTGGTTCATGGACAAACAAAGCTGCTGTGCCAGCTGCTGCCCACAGCCTGGGTTTCTCCACGGAGCTCTGAGCTCCCTTTGTGGGCACGGCTGCCAAAAACCCCTAAAAACACCGAGTATTCAGACTTTTTCCTCCCCTTCTCCCAAAAAAAAGACATTTGAGCTCTTTTAGTGTGAAATGCAAGTTGTGGCTGGAGTTCAGAAGAGAGTGAAGCTTGCAACGAGGGGGTCGTTGAGGTTGCTTCCAACCCAAACCATTCCATGGTTCACAGTTCACCCCTTCCTCGCCTCTGGGACGCTCATGGTGCTGCAGGGAGCAGAGCCCTGCACAGCTGGGGGGTTTGTGCTCCTGGAGAACGTTCCCAGCCCTGGCTGGCAGCGCCCTCGCTCCGAATACCTTCGGCACTGTTTGCAATAACAATCCTACTCCAAGAGCCGCCGTTCGCAGCCCTCAGCGTGTTATGGACTTGGCAGCGGCGGGGAACGAGCGAGTGTGTTTATACCTGTGTCACTGAGCTGCCTTATCCCCTCTAACTGCTACCAGCGGGGGGAGAGCAGCCTTGGAGCAGAACGTGGCTTTTTGGGTGGCTGCCCAAACCTCTTGTCCGTGCTGAGACTGCTGAGACAAAGGCAGCAGATCTTTAATCACTAAGCAAATAATAGTTGCAATTACTTAAAATCGATTGTTTCTAGAGGTCCAGCTGGTCGTGCCCATGCCTGGACAGCCTTAGAGGTTTGGAAAGTGAGGCTGAACTTCAGCTGGTGAAGCTGAAGGGAGGCTATGTATGGGGAGGGAAAGCTTGGCCAATTAATGTAATTAATGTGAGGTCTCCCCTGTGCCATTCCCATTGGGGTGGCATCTGCAGGTGGGTCTGGCAGCCACTTGCTGCCTGTTCTGCTCTTCCAGCAGTAGTAATATTTCTTTGTTTTGTTTTGAGCGTTGCTAAAGTAGATGAGTGGAGGGAAGTAAGATCCAGAGGCAGATTGTCACCAGGAATTCACTGCTGGGTCCCAAAATGTGATGGCAGAGACGTAGTGGAGCATTCCGCGGCGTGGGGCAGATTGATGGTGTGAAAGCAGGACTGGGGAGGTTTATCTACAACCTCAGTTGAATTTAGGAGCCTTTTACGTGGCAGAGCTCACTGTCACCTACCTGGAGTTCATGTCAGAGCCCAGCACTGCTCAGCATCCGGATCCTCAGTCGTGGTCCCGAGTGTGGCAGAGGTTTATTGAGCAAGTGGCTTGTCTGGTGGAGATGGTGAGAAATTCCCAAGGGATGTTGGCCCTCTGTGTGGATGTCTCTCATCTTCCCAGCCCACGCTGCTTTGTTTCCCATTGCCTGAGGTGCTTCATGGTCTTATTGTCCCTCCCTGGAGACCTGAGTGTGCAGTATTGGGGGTCCCAGGAGCTGGAGCTGCCAAACCAGCAGCTTGGGATGGGAGAAAAACTTGGAAAACTGGCCTCAAAATTGCCCACCAACTACCTGAGGGATTGGACTCAGTGTTTCACCAGGTATTTTCAGGAATTTGAGGAGTTTATGACTATTTTTCACTAATTCTGTGCTGTCTTTCCCCCTGGATGCTCCCATGGGAAAGCTCCAGCTGCTGTGTCTGTCCTGGGAGGTTTGCCTTGGATTCTGTGATCCTGGAGATCTTTTCCAACATCAAAATAGGGTTCTTTTGCATATATTGGTGTGTTTTGCCCTCAAAAGTTGCAAGTGGAGGGTTTGGAGACTTTTGGTTCTGGGACTTGGTACTTTCCAAGCAAAGCCTCTTCCCCCACAGAGACATCCCTGAGTAGGTTCCAGAGGGTTCGAAGGGGGGAAAATGGGATTTCATTCCATGTGGAGAAGGCAGAAGATCCTGTTTGGGATGTGGGATTTGTTCCTGAGGTGCCTTATGGTGTTGGTTTTGGCAGCTCTGTTTCCAGTGCCTGTAAAGCCCCCGTGTGCAGGAGCCCGTTTCGGATGCCTCGTCCTGCACCACGTGAGGTCTCGCCTTTGAGTTATGTAAACTCCTGCCTAGGAAATCATGGCTTTGTTCCCCACCAAAACGCAGTCCCACAGCAGCTCCAGTTAAACAACTCACTGTAATGCCGCAGATTTCTACGCATTGCTTCCATTTGGAATATTTCTTGCTCCCCTCTGATTTTAGGGCTCGTGTATCAAATAATGGCAGCATAAAGCGTGTGCGCCTCTGAATGCTGGATAAAGAAAAGTGCCCAGGTGGGATGGAATAATAACAGGTGGGACGGGATATTTCTCCTTTATGAGCAGAGGAGCACAGGGCCTTCCTGGCCCCATCCTGCTGCTGCTGGTTCAGTTATTTTAATTCATGGACAGGAGTTTCATCCGCAGGTACTCGCTGCCATTCAAGGCTCTCCCATTCCTTGCTCCAGGCAGCCCTGACTTTGCTCTTCCCTTAAAACCATTCGCACATGTTGTGGGGAAAATAATGTTCCAGCTCGACTCGGGCTCTTGCGTCTCATTTTCAGCACTTTTTTTTCTTGCTTTCATTGAAACAAGGGCTCTGAAGTGGCGAAATAATTTCAGGAAATGGGACTCCAGTTTCTAGGTCACTCAGGCATTTCCTAGGTAAAATACTGCGTTCTCCAAGGCTTGTCGTGGCTTTCTTGTAATTATCTCGGCTCTGGAAGGAACAGTGGGTCTCGGAGGCTTTTCCTTCCTTCCTTAAACCTGAGTTATTTCTCTCTCCTGTAGTAGATCTCTGGCACTGTGCTGTCCCTGCTGGGAGGGAGAGCACGGCTGAAGATGGATCGCTGTTAATGAAGACACACGAGGCGACCCGAGAACTGTAGTGCCGAGACCCAGAGGCTGCCTGCCTGTGTCTGGGATTCTGCCTTTGCAAGAGCTGCTCGCTGGGCTGCCGGGGTTCAGCTGAGGTGTGTAGGAGCAAAAAAAGAAGTTCGTGCTGCATTCCTTGGCTGGAGTGGGATAGGATGTGCTCTCTTGCCTGTTGTCACCCTGCTTCTGGGGAAAGGTGGACCAATGGCTCTGACCAAAGACCCAGGCTCAGTGGTGGCTCTTCTGACTGCAGTGGAGGGCTCAGGGACTTCCCGTGTAGTTCTTCCTGTTCTGGAGAAGGTCCTGGAGCGACCGTTTGCCCACAAACAGAGCTGCAAACCTGAGAGGTGCTCACCAGGCACTGAAAGACTGGGGTCCTCAGCTCATTGGGAGCGAGCAGAGGGACATCCTGAAGGCATTTCCAGATCACCTGAGCTTCTGGGTTTGCTTTTTTCACCACAGTATCCTTCCCGTTGTAGTGTCCAGGCAGACCTGTGGCTTGGCTGAGGTGACATGGGACATTCTAACCTCGCTCTGAAGGCAGAGGCCAGGCCAGATCCAGTCTGGAGGGTGGCCAGGCAAGGAGGCTGCTGGCCATGGAGCCTCCCTAACATTTTTATCCTGGCAGATCCAACCCTGGAGGCAGCATTAGCGAGTGACACTTTGTTGTGGTAACGGTGAACTACGAGCGTGGATTGAGTTGTGTCCTTGGGAGGACTGGTGGGAATTGTGCTGGGCAAAGCCTCGGGACTGGCTGGAGCTCCCAGCCGAGGGGGTTTGTTGCTTTAAGTGCAGGGGAAAAGCTTTTGTGCCTGGGCGAAGGCTCCGATGGCTGCCGTGCCGGGTTGGGGCCCGTGTTATCCCGTTGGCTGGAGTTTGGTTTACGTTTGACAGGACGCTGACAATGCCTCCCTGTCCCAGCGCTCCCACTGAGGGGAGGAGAGCGGCTCTGCGCCCTGGCTGTCGCTTCATGGAAGGTTTGACCCTCTTCCCAAAGCACGTGGGAATAATCTGAAGTTCCTTTGCTCCTGGACGAGCTGAGGAGCAGCTTTTGGAGCTGCTTTAGGTCCAAATATATGTCTGGTGGGAGGAGGTCGTTCTTCTGACAGGGCTCGTGATGCTCCAAGGCACTTCCAAGCAAGAAGTGAGGGGTTTGTGTGTATTTGACACTACTGAGGCAATCGTGGTCCGGCTGCTTGGGGATGCTCTTGTGGACAGGGGATCCTCTACGTCTTTGAGCAGTGCTGAACACCCAGAAAGGAGGGGTAAGTGGTGGGACTTTGCGTGAGGTTCACTGTAATGACTTGTTAAATACTGTGTGGCTGTGGGGGATTTGCTTCGAGCATGTTCCGTGCCAATATTCCAGTTTATACAGTTGGGTTTGCTTTATCAAGCTCATGAAGCAGAAGGGTGTTCTGCCTCCAAAGCAGGTTTTATAGCGTTGGCTTTTGGCCTTCTTTCCCAGATGACAATTTTAAGCTCTTACAGCTTTTTGGTTACAAAGCAAACACTCTCACTCCTTCCCTCACACCCCAAAATAACTTGAAAGGCAGAGTTTAGGCCTAAGAGCTGCCTGTTCCTCTGCACTGAGCTCTGCAGGGGCCTCTCGCTGCAAAACTGAAAGTCTTTCGCAATTTTTTTGGGTGTATCCCAGCTGGGAGGGTCAGGGAGAACTCTGGGCACCCAGAGGGGCAGGACAAGCCCCTGTGCCCGAGTCTCTGCAGGCACCGAATGTAGTCTGGGGGCTCAGGATTTAGTCTGGAGGTCAGCAGTCCTTCCCCAGTGGAAATGAGGTGCCAAAGGGGCTGCACAAAGCAGGTCGGGCCCCTGACCCTGCACAAGGGAGCCTCCATGGGAATGTAGTTTTTCTTCTTGGTTTTTTTAAGGAAGAACTTGACCTGTTGTTTTTTCCCCCCAACCTTGAGGGTGGGTCGGGGTGCTCCCAATCATCGCTGCAGTGCTGGATGTAAACCCAGGCTGGGACAGGGAATGTCAGCACGAAACCCTGGCCGTGGGCAGGGGAAGGATGGGGTTCCCTCTGTGTGTTCTCTGGGTGCTGCTGCCTCGGTGGCCCTGCTGATCCCAACCCAGCTGAGTCCTTCTGAGGGTCAGGAAGCTCGAGGCAGAGAGCTGTTAATGACTGCACTCCGAAAAATAACAACGAGCCTTTCCTGGCCCGGCCTCAAAGCAATGTGCTTCCTTCCTTGCATTTTAGTGGAACTCTCATACTATTTTGGAGCGCTTGAGGCAGTGCCTCGTGCTTCCTTCTTTCTCCTTGGCTGGAAATGGCTGTCAGGCTGCCTTCCTTTCCCTCCTGCTCACCAAAGAGCAGTTTGGTTTGTGATTGCAACCAGCCTCTCCTCCAGCTCCCGGTGGCAATTTACGGAGTCTGCCTGCGATTTGTGTATCGTCCTGTAGTAAGAGGATTCTGCAGCCTGGATTCAGTGCAGCCATCTATAATAATCTCATTTATTGTGGGTTTCTCTGCTCTCCCCAGCAGCAGCGGCACTGCCTGTCCTTGGGGCTGGGCTGGTGTCTTGAGCACCATTTGTGTTTGAATGGGCTTGTTTGTGCTGAGGCTCTGGTTGTTAGAGCTCCTGGCACGGCTCCCAGGGCTCAGCAAAGTTACCCAGATGGAGCTGGGATGGCCTGGCGACTCATTAGTCTCTGAAAATTAATCCCATGTAGCTCAGGCTCATCAAAAGTTAACTCCTGCCTCTGTTTTACCTTTTGCATTAAACTGCATGTGAAAAGCAGAAGAGCAGCGATGACTCAGTCAAGGAGAAAATGAGCTTCACCTGCCAGAGGTGCAGTAGAACTTGGGCTGGCCCTGACAGGGATGGAACTTCCTCTTTTTTAGATAAAACACCGTTTCTGCTCCAGCTCTGCCTGATCTCGGTTCTCCTGACAGCTGCACTTCAGCTGTAGTTCCCCTACTAAGTCCCAGCCCTCCCGGGACCCTCCAGCCTTCTTGAGGACTCCTTGCCCTATTTAGTAGTCCGGGATGATTTCAGACAGGTTTTTGCCACTGCCTGTTGGTAGAGACACCTCACCCTCAGCTGCACCTTTGCTTGGACCTGTTCCTGCAGGCCCAAGGGTGGTGGGGCTTCTGACTGTGCAGGGAGCTTTTTGTTTTGAAGAGGAAACTGGCTGCAATCTCTGTGCAGTGTGTGTTCCTGCAGGGATACAGGACGGGGCTGTGGCACTGAACCAGCTGGGCTTCAGCTTTTTGCCCATCTTAGGTAACTCCCAGAGCCCCTGTTGGACCCTTTTTGGGATTCTGGGTGCCACAGCCAGTGCAGGGTCAGCACCTGTCCCAACACAGGCACCAGCAGTCATTTACCCTGTGTGGGGTTTGATCCCTGTACAGCCCATTCACTGAAGAGTTGGACTCAGTGATCTTTGCGGGTGCCTTCCAGCTCAGAATTCTGTGTGTCTGCCTTTCCTCCCCACACTGCTCCCAGAAGGACCAGAACTCTTGGCACACTTATAAAGTCAATGCTGAAACGCCCCCAGTTGTCCCTTTTTGCACCAGCAATGGTTTGTCCTTTTGGAGGCTGCAGATCTGAGGGAGCAATGGGAACCTGAACAAGAACTGCAGAAGCTCCTGCACGTAGAATATGGAGTGAGGGGGTTTTGGTGGTCCCTGCGGGCACCTTCTCCCCTCCCGGAAGCTGACAGCCTATCTGTGGGGACAGCCTTGCTCTTGATGTTCTTCTCCCCAGCACTTTTCTTTCTTCTGACGCAATTTGCAGCTCGTTCCTCACTCAGGTCTTCCTAAATCTTAGCAGAGGCACTCTGTCAGTAGAGCGTGCAACACGCTTTTGTGTCTCTTCTGTTTAAGCCTATTTTTAGGAGTCTGCTCTGCAGCTCTTCTGGTTTTGTTTCATAGTTGGTGCAACCCCCAGCTTTAATTTTGTGGTCATATTAGTGTAATGTTTAGCCTTGTGATTTATGGGCATAAGCCATAAATGTACTTGTACTGGTATAGGAGTGAAGGATCTGTGATGGAGAGGGATCCACACTGGGGAGGGATCTGTAACTGGGAGGATTCCGTTCTGGGAGAGATCCATTCTGGAGAGGGATCCATGTTGGGGAGGGGATCCCTGCTGGCAGACTCAATGCAGAACAGTGTTTGTCTATGCCCAAATGTTGGGATCTGGAGCATTTCAGCTTGTCCTGCAAGGCCCAGATGCAAGTGTTGGGCACAAACATTCCTGCAATGACAAGTCACGTGCAAGGACAACAATAGTGCCTTATTTTTAGAGCATTTTTCAGCCCAGCTCTATCCCCAATGTTCAGCAGAGTGAACGACACAGAAGCTTCCATCTTCACGCTGAGGTTTAAGGAAAAGGGTTGGTTTGGTTGGGTTTTTTTTGAAGGGGTGGTTGTGATAACAGGTGTGAAAGCAGCTGTGGGTGACAAAGCTAAACAATTACAAATCTTACTGTGTCCCTTTCTGTGTCACCAGGCTGATGCCACCCCAGAGTCACGGGCACATGCTGCTCTCTAAATCTCAGGCAGTGCAGTTCAAGGATTCGGAGCATCTTGGAGGAAAGGCTCCATAAGTGCCAAACGGGCTTTGGAAACGTCATCCTGCTCCTCCTGGCTCTTCCTAAGCTGTTTCCAATTTGAAGTTTTTCAAATGGGTTCCATGAGGTGCCAGCACATGTCCTGGGGGACATGCTGTTCAGGAAGGCTGGTCTTTGATTGCTGTTGCTGATGCATGTAATACGTCTAATTCCTTTTGAGGGACTTCAGATATTCCCCCCTGGTGTCTGTCTAGACCAGGATAACAGGCTCTGTTTTCTCTTAATGGGTTAGTTAACATGCTTTGGGACCACTTGGGTTTATGGACTGATGTACCACAGGGATGGCAGCATCTGGGCTGCCTTCAGTGTCTGCAGGAAGGATTAAACTTTGAAATAAGTGGGAATTGTGGTTATTGAGGTGAGCAAAACCAGCTCATCCCAGCCCAGGGTCCCAGTTGGGTGGTTCATGATGAATAGAGACTCTGATGGGCAGCACAGGAAGGTGCTGGCTTTCATCAGATACCTGCAGCCTCTGCCCCTCCAGCTCTTGCCCCAAGAGCCTGTTTAGGTGGGTAAAATACGTGGTTTCATTTTAAAGGTGACAACACCATCCTGTCATTGGACACACTTGGGCATCACTTTTAATCTGTCCAGAACTTCACCCCTGGGCAGTGGTTCATGGCCAAGGTTCATGTTTCACCTTTTGTTAGTGTTTGATGCTGCTGCCCTTATCCAGGGGGGCAGCAGGGCATTGGGGTGGTGGTGAGGGAAAGGGATGACTGGGAAATTCAGAGTAATGATGGGCAAAGGCAGAATGTTCCTGTTGGACTGTGTGCCAGAGAGGGAGGACCAGGGGAGCTGTCTGCTGAAATAACCCTCAGCTAGAAGGTTCTGGACAGGACCCCCTTCTGCTTCCCATCCCAGCAACTCATTTGCACTCCCTTGTTTCCTGGTGGATTTCTGTGGAGAGTCACAGGGAAGAATAATAGCAAAGCACTTTTAGAGCCCCTGTTAGGAAAGAAGAGCCCTTGCTGTCAGCTCAGCCTCCTGCTGCACTGGACCTCCCCACAGAGCGGTCCTCGTTTATCTCTGGGCCAGAAGCAGGAAGAGGAGATGGCCTCGGAAATCAGGAACGAGATTCCCTTCAGGAAGAGCCCTTGCTGCCCTGGCAGTGCTGACACCCTGGACAGCAGAGCTGGGGGGACACGAGCAGTGGCTCTGTCCTGGGGGGTTATGAGGGGTGGACAGTCTGGTTTGGGTGAAAATGCCTCTCCAGTTCCCTGAGCCAGCAGCTGCCTCTCAGGTGTGTCTGGCTGAGCTCTGGAGCGCTCAGTAATCTGCATTTCTGCCTCCCCTCGCTGTGTCCAACATGCTAAAAATCATCAAAACAGTGAAATACTGTCCCGCGGCTGCCGGAAGAGGGATGGGAATGTGCTCCCAGTATCCAATCAGCTCCTTATTCTGCCTCTTCTTAAGGACAGAATTTATTGAAGCAATTTATCCTGACTAAATGTGACATAAATCTGAGCACATGTATGTACATACCAGTCATATTCTGCAGTGAACGAGCAACTAAATCTTGCTTTAAGGAATGAGCAAATCCTCCTGACACTTTGCAAGCTCAAGGAAACTGAGGCTTTTGCAGTGTGTTGGCCCAGGTTTTTTTCTTTTCCAAAGCTGCCTGTCCCTGCTCTGGGCAGTTGATGTGCCATCAGCTCTGGAATGGTTTTTCTGCTCTCTGTTTCTGTGCAGTCAGAGCCCTGGAAGTGGCAGCTGATCCTGGTCTTTAATTTCTCAAAGAGGTTTTATGGAAGCACAGATACGAGGCAGAGAGACCCCGCAGTTCTCCGTGCTGGCACTGAGGACAGATCTCTGACCTGTGTTAATTAAAAAAGCCTAGCTCAACTGCCCTGTGAAATCAGCATCTCCCTCCAGCACAGCTCTGCTTGTCTTTAACACTAAGATCTGTTTGCTGATGGAATAAACACATCCCCAACCTCATCCCACACAGCCCAGTTTAAACGTGGGAGGTTGATTTAAAGACTCTTGAGACGCTTCCAGCACCAGCCTGGCTCTGGCAGTGAAGGGCATCACGGCTGCCCTTCAGTGCTGGGTCACTGTGCTGCTGCCCCCGTGCCACAGCTCTGAACTCGGGTGCTGCACTGGCAGAGAACCTCTGATTGATTAATTGAGAGCAAACTGTAAGAGCTGAGGCCTTTGTGGAGCAGTTCTCCAGCATCCCTGGCCCCGAGGGCTCCGAGAGGGGCTTCGGGCTCCACGCGGTCGAGCTTTGCATCCACAAGGACACCTGGCTGTCCTGGGGCCAGGGATTCGGGTGTGATAGGTCTGGGGTTCAGGTACAATAGCTTTGGGGTTCAGGTGTGATGGTTTTGGGGTTCAGGTGCAATAGCTTTGGGATTCCGGTACAATAGGTCTGGACCTCGAGTGCAGGTGACCTGGTGTTCAGTCCCTTTTGCACTTCTCTTTGCAGTGTCAGGGAGTTGATCTGTGCAGTGGTTTGGTGTCACAGGAAGGTTTGTCCTCTTCATCCCTCCCTGCCAGAGGCTCCTTCTGCATGTTCAGACTCCCCGAGGAAGCCTGAGCTTCTCCGAGCCTTTGGAGCAGGTCACGACAGCGGCTCGTGTGTCCGCTGTTGGGACACAGCAGATGCGTGGGAGGCAGCTGCTCCAGGGCCCCAGGGAGATTCCTCTTGGAGGAGAGTCAGGTGGCTGTGGATAGAGAGGGGATCCCTGTTTCTTCAGCAGTGGGTCAGCATTTTGGATTCTCGAGTTCCCACTTTGGAGCTTTGGCAGGAGTTCCGAAGGGTGATATGGAGAGTTCTGTGAGGTGTCCCCGTTCAGACTCGTTTTGGTGTCACCTCAAAGGATTTGCCCTTCCTGCTGAAGGTGCTGCCAGGACACCTCCAGCTCTACCAGCCCCCTGTCTCTTTTGGGGGCTTCTCAGGAGGCCGCTGAGGTGGGTGGGTGCTCCTGGGCCATCTGATTGCCTTGTTATCCCTGTGCTGGGCCGGGCAGTGGTTTGGCTGCCAGCCCCTTCCATTTGTGACAGGGACATTTATCCTTTCTGTTTGCATAGACCCTGGAATTTAGCTTAATAAATCCAGATGCAACCCAGTGCTGTGCATGTCTCTCTCTCCTGTTTTTGTGGGAGAAGAGCTGGCAGCTCCTCTCTCATCACACTTTGGTTGTTGCCGCTGGGGCCGAGGGGAGGGAATTCACCCCCTCCAGCTCGTTTAGCTGCTCGCTGCCCCAGCAATAAAAAAATAACCTGTTTTGTTTTTTTTCATATTAAGCAGTAATTGATTCCTGTGCCTTTTCACTGAGAGCAGAAGGGGCTGTTTCTGCAGCACATGCTCCCCCAGCGCTGCCGAGCCACATTCTTGGAGCGCTTTCTCATAGAGCTCCTAAAAATACCAACCCTCCCTCCCCACCCTGGTGCGGGTGCTCAGGGCTGGAAGTGCAGAGCCCGTGGCTCTGCTCCGGGTTCTTCCCCAGCGGAGCCAAGTGCCCAACTTGGAGCCGGAGATGCTGGAAGCAACACAAGCAGCCCGAGCGTGTTCCTGCAGCAACCCCCCAAAGAGAGAGCATTTGCTTTATTACAGCTTTTTAAAATCCTGCTATAAAAATATCAGTGGGTGGAGGGAACCGTTATTTCTCGAATTTGAGGGGGGGGGGGTACTTTATTTACTCTTATTTTTTATTAATAAGAATAGCTTCACTTGTAGCATAATAGGGCTGAGTGTTTTGTTATCCTTGGCTGTAATCCGTGATAAACTACCCCTGCCATCAGCCTTGTAGTTTACCCACTGGGGAGCCAGATTATTGCCTTGTAAAACGGAGCACCACTCCTATAATCCCTTAATTAATTAAATGACAAATTTTAGTTCTCTCCCATTGAAAATATAACTGGTACAGAGAGAGGACTTGGATTTATTTGATCGCTGCTTGCTTGCACTTTGTTTTCCTGGAGATTGTCACTGTCTTTCCTCATGTGTCTGTGTGTGGGAGATTCTTGGGCTTGTCCTGTGCAGAGCCAGGAGCTGGACTGGATGATGTGGGTTCTTTCCAGCCCAGAGTATTCCATGTGTCTGTGTGTGGGGAATTCCTGGACTTATCCTGTGCAGGGTCAGGAGCTGGACTCTGATCCTTGTGGTCCCTTCCAGCTCAAGATATTCCACAATTCCGTGATACTGTAAATACTAAGGGAGGGTCTCTGGGGTCTTCGCTGCACTGGGTGATCTTTCACAAGGGGTGAGCGTTGTCCCCATCTTGCAGGAGGTGACACTGAGCTGCAGAAGGTCCCTTGATCCTCTGGGCCTTGGTGGGAGCCCAGGTGTGGGAAGCTCCCACACCTTTCCAGACCTGCCATGTCCCAGTTCCCTTCCTCCACGAAAAATCATCTCCCAAGTCTTATTTAAACTCGGGTTGGATTAATTCCTCTCCCCTGGTTGTGTCCAGGGTGCAGACTCTCCTTCCCTGCACGCGCAGCACTGATTAACGACAGCTCTGCAAAGGGCAGCTTCTGCTCTCGGTATCTGTAATTTTGGGAGCTTATTTAACAATTTCCCCTTCTCTCCTCTCCCCAGCTCAGCTCGGCCGTGTGAAATATGGGCGACGACAGGCCGTTCGTGTGCAGTGCCCCGGGCTGCGGACAGGTACGAATCCGGGGGACTTTATGGGAGCGCCGTGAATCAAAGTGGCTGTTTTATCACGGAGCCAAAGCACTTAAAGCCGGTGTTTTACGTGATCCCGGGAGGTAATCAGATCACAGGATTTGCAGTGTGTAAATCCCCGTTACGAGCAGTGCAACCTGCCTGGTTTGGGGGCTCCTTGTTGTGCTGGAACCTCAGGGGAGCTCGTGGATCCCTCCGGAGTGCTCCTGCAAACTCTGCTCCTCCTCTCCCCTGCCTGGGGTGAGGTGGCTCTAAAGCCAGTCCTGTGGAGCAGCTGGGAATGTGACAGGTGATGGTCTGTGTTAGGTGAGCCCCAAACTGCCCGTGGCTATTTTGGGCTGGCTTTTCTTGCCATCCTATTGTGAATTTCTCCTCCCTGGAGCTGTTGCTGCTTTTCCCAGTACAAGGGATGTGAACAGGGCCCATCCCCTTCCAATCACCTGCCTGGGAAGGCACCTTCCCATCCCGTTTTCCTTGGGTTTGCAGTGAAACTGGTGCCGTCCCAAAGCTGAGCTTGGGGTCTCTCTGGCACTTGGGGCTGACATGTCATGGTACTGGGAGGAACAGGGGGATCACGGAATTCCTGCTGGGGCTGATTTAATGGGAGTTCTTGGAAGCTGGGGCTGCTGTTGGAAGTGCAAGCCCCATGCACAACCCAGCGAGATGCCTTTTGAAGGGGAAGCAGGAGGGGAAATGTGGCTTTGAATTAGATATATTAAGTGGTGTGCTCACTCTGGTTTCCTGGCTGCAGCAGTTGGGTGCTGGGTTGCCAAACTGGGATGGGATGGGTTTGGGAGTTGATAACCAATCCCAGGGTATCCCCCTGTGTGTGTGTGCGTGTCCCCAGTTCTTCAATTTATTTAGTCCCTTAATGCCTCCTGTGGGTCTCTCAATTGAAATCAAAGATAATTCTGCATCCCCAGGGCACCTCCTCTGAGGCTGTGTGGGGGTTCTGTGATGCTGTTTATTTTTATAGCACAAAAATGGGTCAAAAACCTCATCTGGTAACTCCTGGGGACTGGGGCTCTTTGAAAACACACAGTTAAGGCTTCCCAGCTTTCTGGTCCTTCTGGCACGAGCCACATCCAGAGCCTTCTCCACCCATTTACAGGTGATCTTCCTCCTTTTGCCTTTTTTTTTTTTTTTCCTTTTTGTAGGCTGCTTTTTATCTGAAACTTCTTTGCCTGTGAAATTGTGCAAGTCATTTATAAAATGTATTAGCTGTGTTTGAGCGCTTAATGGTGTGAGCACTTCAATCATACAGCCTTAAAATCGGATTCAAACAAGCAATTAAGGCAAACAACAATGTATTTAAATTTAATCTCCCACAATCTCCCACAAATGACATATAAAGGTGGTTGCTTCCTCCTTTCGCTGTTCCAGCCTGCTGCTTATGGGTAATTCTGACAATTCTTCATGTTAATATGGAAATGTTGGAATCCGGGTAATTCATACCGGGATGATTCATGGTGATCCAGCCTGACCTCGTGCACAGTTTCCTAGAACGTCCTTCAATGCCTGTTCAAACCAGAGCAGGTATTAAATGTGATGATCCAAGCTTGATGTGAAATATTTCCAGTGATGGAAAATTCACCACAGCCCTCGGTTAAGTTGCTCTAATAGTTAATTGCTTTTGCTGGGAGGGAAAACTGATGCCTTATTTCCAGTCTGAACCTGTTCAGCTGCGGCTTCCGGGCTGGGGATGGAGTTGGTGTTTGTTTGTTGGACAGAAGATCCTCCCTGTGGAATTCCAGGTGTTGGGAGGTGTGTGCTGGCTGGTGGGTCATCCCTTCTCTAAACCCAGGGAGCTCTGAGCCTGTCTCTGTAGGTCCTGGTGTCTTACCTGCATTTTTTTGTCCTCTGTCCTGTACTTCAGCTCCACGTTGAAGGTTTTTACAGAATCACAGAATATTCTGAGTTGGAAGGGATCCACAAGGACCTTTAAGAGTCCAGCTGTTCAGTGACGGCCCCTCCAGGGGCTGAACCCACAATCCTGGCATTATTAGCACCTGTCTCTAACCAGCTGAGCTAATCTCAGGGTTCAGGAGCCTTTACAAACCCTGCTTACCACTTACACGCAGTAGTAACACTGGAGAAGCACAGTGGGACCCTAGAGCTGTGCACACCATCACAGATCAGCTAAAGCTAATTCTGGCTGAGCTGAGCTTCCTGAGCCGTAAAGTGGGATCACTGGGATGAGCTGGGATGGGCAGCACAGTTGGGAGCTTTGAAGAGTAAGGATAAATGTGGATTTGGAGCCGGGGGGGGGGCAGCTGTCACAGGGCTCAGCGACGGGGGCCACGCTGGTTTCCCAGCAGCTTGTGCTGCCTTCTGGCACTGAACCCTGACCCTGGACATGTCACTGGAGATCATCCCATTGGGAATGGCTTCTCCATGTGGACTCAGGTTAACATGAAGCCTTGGAAAGGTTGGAGGGGGTTGCAGCTCTCTTGGTTTGTTCCCACACTTCTAGGGATGGAGATGTTTGTCTTCAAACACGGACGACAAAAAGGTACATTCAGCTCTCTGTGATTTTCCACCAGAACATCCTGACCTTCCCAGCAGAGTGTGTACAATCCAGAGCCTTGAGTTTTGGGGAAGGTAATCCCATTTTCCTCACCCAGGCCATGACCTGCAAGCCCGAGCAGGGCTGTTGTACTGGGAAGTGTTTCCCAGCCCAAACCCAGCCAGGCTCTGGAGAGGAGAGAGACTTCCTGCAAGGATTCAGCCTTTTCATCTGATTCCTTGAGAACTTTGGGCGCATTTTGCTTTGGAAAAGCCATTGGAATGGGAGGGCATCAGTGGCTGTTGAGCCTCTTGGGTTGTCAGGCTCAGCACTTTTAGGATGACTCCTGTCCAGGTCCTTCCATGCTCAGTTTCTTTCAGTTCTGAACCTTTGATCCCATGCCCAGTCCATTGGGCACGGGAAGAGCAGAGGGGAGAGCTGAGCCAAACAGATCTGAACACTCTGAAGCCAGTGGTGATTCCCCCCTTTAGTGTAAAGGAAAAAAATTAATTACATTAATCTTTGAACCATCAGCTGCTTTGTTCCCTCTGTAGCTGGAACAGCCCCATCTCCTATACTTTGCGCCCTTTTTTCCTCCTTTTCCTTCCCTGTTTCCATGTAGAAAAAAGGCTGCAAAGCTGTTCAGGGCAGTGAGGAGGGAGAAGAGGGAATGGCCACCAAAAATAGCTGAGCAGATCTCAGCTAGGGGGGGTGCAGTGGGCTGTAAACATGTTTGGGTTGCCAGGGCTGCAGGGGGGGTTATTTTGGGATTCTCCTGGCAGTCCCTTCCCAGCAGCGTGGCCGTGGTGGCACAGCTGACTCTGAACGTGCCACAGATGCTGCTGTTAAAAAAGATTCTTCTCAAGGTCGTGTGTCTGGTTCCTTCCCAAGCAGGACAGGTGGCACATTTTCCCCTTTCCCAGCTCTCTGTGCAGAGGGAGTGGAGCTGTTCCCCAGCAGGGATGTGCCCCCCTCTCGGAGCCATGGGAGGCAAGGAGGGAGCTGGAGCAGGGCCCTGCATCTGGAATGCCTGTGGAAGGCAGAGGGTGATGCCTCGAGTCATTGAATCTGTTCGGTGAAATTAATCTGGGGTGGTGTGTGCTGCTAATTACTGTTAAAATCTCCTAGTCCCCTTCCAAGCACTGGTGGATGGTGAGAGGCTCCAGTGCAGGCAAGGGCTCGGGAGAACTTGGGTGTAGCCATTGGAGCTGGAAGGTGTTCCCAAGGTGTTCCTGAGGTCTGTGCAGTGGGACAGCCCCACCCCAGCAGAGCAAGGGAATGATGCCTTTATCCAGCTCCTTACAGCACCCAAGGTCTGGGACGAGGTGGGGCTCGGTGGGTTCTGGTGCTGCTTCAGCCCCAGGAGCCACAGGAAAGTTGCTCCGTGTCTGGCTCTATCTCCTCCCCTGGAAAACGGCATCAAACCCTCTTGGGGGCCCAGCAGCTGCCTGGGGCAATGAGCTGGCACTGAAATGCAGGTTGGGGATGGACATCCTTCTGCTCCAATCCCAGAGGCCGTGGGAGCTCTGGGTGCTTGCGGCTTTACAAAGCATCATCGTGGAGGAATATCTTTACTAATGAAACTGTTTGTCCGCTCCTGTTGCCCAAACTAATGGAGTGGCCATAATATTGAATATATTCAACGGGGAGCAAGACTTTTCCCAGCCCCTGCCTCCCCCCTCCACGCCATTTCACTTTTGTAAGTGACACAAATCATCACTCCAGTCCTTATGCCAGAGCTCCAGTTATCCAGGCCATTTCCTCAGACAATCGTTTGCTTTTTAAACCCACCCTTAATTTACCAATTTATTCCCCCTAAACCCGAGCACGGAGGTGCTGCTCATGCAGCGTCCAGGAAACGCCAAGCACAGAACTTTCACGAGGCCAGAAAATGATTTTTCTTCTTTGTGGTTTATTGTATCCTCTTATCTTGTCATATAATAGAAATAATGTTTATGGCATCGAGGCCTCAGCATCACTTGGCATTTAACCAACCTCAAAAGCAGTTTATTGCTTTGTATACTCTGCTGCCATCACCATTATCCCTTAAATCTCTATTGCCCAGTAATATATGAGGCACCAAATGGCTCCTGCGATTGGGTGAACGTGGGTCGGAGGCTGAGGTGTGTTTTGGAGCTTGTATAATCCAAACGAATATGGATTATTCCTTTTATGTGGTGTGGAGAGGAAGAATCAGCCCCTTCCTCTTCCCAGGCTCTCCCTGTCACCAATCCAACTTCGGGGTGGCACCATGTCCCCGGTGCCTTGGCTGCTCTGGGATTTCCAGCTGTGGGATTTCCAGCTGTGTCAGCCTGAGCTGTGACTCGTACGGGTCCATCTTCATCCCACTGAAAGGAAGGAACCAGCTCCACCAGTGCGAGGAATGAATCCTGTCCCTGGGACAGCTGGGAGCAGATCAGATTGTCCAAGATGAGCTCCTGTGATGGAAAGAGGCAGGATAAAAGGGAAGCAGGAGGAGGCAGGTATGGAGAGAGCCCAGAAGCAAGAGGGAGGAAGGGCTTGTGCCCTTCTGCTTTCCAACAAAGCATCTGTCCTTGGCTGTAGAGGTTTGCTTTGCACTGTCCTTCTCTCCTTCTAGTTACAGCCTAAAACAAAACATTCCCAGTCTGGAAGCTGCCAGGAGCCACCTTGACTCCAGGGATGTCTCAGCCCAGCTGGAGCTCACTGCCAGCCTGGCCCACAGCAGTGCAGGGCATGGATGTGTCTGGTCTGGAGATGAGAAAGAAACACTCCCTGGTTTAACAGCCTCCCTGGGCTCTGCCTCTGGAGGCTGTTCCTGAGGCTTAGGAAGGGAAACCAGACAAACTGCCCAAGGAATTCGGGGAGTTAAAATCGAATCTTTAAAAACCTGCAGCCCAACTGGCTCCAGGCTGTTGGGAACAGACTGGAAGTTAAATGGTTATTGAGCAGAGCTGTGGCACCCTGGCCTCCAGCAGAAACTGTTCCTGCCCTGGCAGAAGGGGAAGTGGGACTGGCCTTGGACACAGGCACAGGGTGTTGCTCCTAAAGAATTCTGGCTCCTACCAGCCCCTGGGTTAAGGAGTGGGAGCCTTTGGAAATCTGAGCCTTGTTAACCAGGAGAGCAGTTTCTGTGGAGCTGGGTGGACAGTGTCACAGAGCTGGATGGGCTGGTGGCTGTGGCAAGCCAGGAGCAGGACTTGGAACTGCCCATCCCGGGGTTATGGGTGTGATCCCCACCAGCTCTCAGCTCAGGGACCCCTGGGTGACCCAGGACCCCCAGGTGACCTGGACACCAAGCCCGGGGCTGGATGGCATGGGAAGCAGCTCCCATCCCTCCTCCTGCTGCCATTCCAGGTGGCCCCAGGCAGTGCAGAACCTTCCCTCGCGTGCCCCAGAGGGTCACTCCCTGTTGGGGACGAGCTGTGGCTGAGCCACTGCATGCCCAGCCAAAATGTTAACGTGAAAAATCGTGAAATTTAACAATGGAGCAAGAATAAAATCCTCCTTTTTGTTGTGCTGGGGCACAGCTCCCCCTCGCCTGCACTTAACATGCAGAGGCACGTCGGAGTCGCGTCCCTACGGCACCCAGGTGGGTCGGGGAGCTGAGCCATAAACCAGTTTCTGTTCTGTTGTTTAAACCGAAGGAAAATCTGAAGCTCCACGGTGAGGAATTCCTCGCTGCACACCCCGGCTCCTTCACAGCTGCAGCTTTTATTTGAAGCTGCCACAGCTGATATAAAATTCTACAGAGAAACATCTCGCTTAAAGGTCTTCCATTATTTTCCAGGAATGCAGGTTTCCAGAGTTAATTATTTATTTCAGCTGAAGGCCTGTACAGCTGCAGGACCTGCAGCTCGGGACAGAGTGGCAGATGCTGCACAAAGCTCCCAACGTTGAGGGCAGAATGGCTCCATGTGGAAGTAGGGTTGGCTCTAGGAACTCTTTAGTTGTTGGCAGCAAAAGGAGGGAATTAATTTGAGCTGTAACTCCTGTATTGTCAGCAGAGTGAAACGATGTCTCCCACCTCTTGCTGAAGGTACTTTTTGGAGGTGGGGAAGGGAAAGCTAATTTTGAATAATAATAAGCTTGAGAAGGCATCTGAAACCAGTAAACGTTTATTTTTTACACTCCTATAACTTAAAAACGGCCAAACCAATTTAAACCAAATTGGATAATAAAAAATATTGCTCCTAGGCTGAGCCCCTGTTTGCCAAGTTCCAGCCTAGAATGAATTTTTATGGCCAAATTATAAACCCCCTAGAAATGAAGGTTTAAAATGGAAATGTTGACAGACCTTTAACTACAAAAGCACTGTAATAGAACTTCTTTTTTTATAAAATGGCTGGTTTAAAATATAATTAAGACTTAAATATTATTTAATAGCAGCATTTCCTGTAAGTTAAAATCTTTATCATTCCTCTGGCTGGGATTCCTTGGCAGTTCTTGGAATGCCAGTGCTGCTCTGCAGTGGGAGCACGTGTGAACCACAGACTCTCGTCTGTCACATGGAGACGGGGCTGGACAGCTTTCCAAATAGGAGCCTGGATGCCAAAGGACCCGCCGGATCCTGCGGCTCTGGAAGAAACAGCCACGTCCGCCTCTGCCAGACTGGGCTTTTAATGCTGGTGGTTCGTTCCGGGCAGGAAAACGTGTCTAATCCCCTCTGGCTGGTGTGCTGTTAATGAGGAGCTGTGCTTCCCGAGGGATGGCTGTGTTGGTGTTCCCAGCGCTTCCCGGGCACTGGGGGAAGCTGGAACTGGCTTCATACAGACTGGGGGAAGCTGGGGAGCCTCGTGCTGCAGGGTGTCCTTGCAGGAAAAGCAAAGGCTTTTCTGCTCAGACTTCTCCCTCCTCCACTCCCGAGGGATGCAGCGGCTCCATCCTAAACTAACCCCTGTGTTAGAATTCCTCTGGTTTCTTGCTCTTCTTTGCCTCCCTCCCACTTCTGCAGAAAGGAGGTTACAAACAGCCCCCGGGCAGTCGCTGCCGTGCCTGGTGCACCCGGACACATGGACAGTTCCTGCACTGCCCTCTCCCTTTCCCTGCTGCTTGTCCTGCTTTCTGCCCATCCTGCAGGTTGGGATGCTTCCTGGCTTTAACCCTGGTGCCAAGTGCCTTCCCCAGGACAGCCGTGGGGACCGGGAATGCTGCAGCAGGATGCAGAGACCCACGAGAGTGTCACCGTAATCTCCTGGGTGATCTGTTTTATAAAGGTTGGGGATTTAAAAAAAATCTTCATCAGGAGAGGACATGAGGTAGAAAGCAACATGGTTTAACCTGGAATTTGGGAATGTTTGTAGGTGGGACTGCAGTGGCCAAGGAGGCTTTGTGCACGTGGTGGGCTTGCTCTCCTGGCCTGTCCTCATGGGAGCCACAGGAGCTGCTACTTGTGAAGGGATGTGTGTGGATGAGCAGTTTGTCCCTGCCACAGAGGGGCAGCCAGGAGCTGGGAGAGCCAGGAGCTGGGAGAGCCAGGAGCTGGGAGAGCCAGGAGCTGGGCCTGCCACCCCTATGGCTGGTTTAAAGGGCAGGCATTGAAGCACCCCTTTATCCACAAAGGGTGGTTATATGTATTTTAGACTCTTGCAGTGTCTCCCTGCATGTGCCACGCTGGAGTGTGACTGCGAAAAGGTCTTTGGAAGCCACAGTGGAGATGCTCACTAAGGCTCTGCTGCGTGTTTCACCAGAAACCTCCCAGATCTGGTTGATGAAATGTCTGTGGGTTGGTTTTGTGTGTGTGTGTGTGTGTGTGAAGTCGCTGCTGCCTCGCACGAATGGGTGTAACACGCACGTAGAGGAGGTAAGTTCAGCTCCTGTCAGTTCCTTTCTAGTTGGAGTTTTCCCAGAAACATCAGGGCTGTGCCTCTGGCTCCTGCTCCAGCGCTGCAGCGAGGTTTGGCAGCAGTTTTTCCCTTTCTGCCCTGGTGAAGGAGTGTGCTGGAGTGAGCTCTCAGCAGGGTTTCGTGGCTGTACCGGTGCTGCTGCAGCCCCCGTGAAGAAATAGCACCTCTGCATTTGAAGAAGTCCCCACGTGCTTTTCCCTTCTCATCTCAGGGATGCTGTGCCGAGGCTGCAGAATCCCTAATCACAGCTTAAAATACGCAGAGGAAGCTTAATGCCGGTCGTGTCCGGAACAGCGGGTGGAAGCTGAGCTGTGCTGCAGAGCTGCAGCAGCCACGCTCCCCTGGCCCTTCCTTGGCACATCTGCTCATTTTGGGGTGAAAACAGAGGCTATGGGGCAGCACTCAACAGTGAACCTATTCCATGTGCAGTGGAAGAGCCAGTAATGGAGCCGATTGCCCTCCTGGAGCACTTTGTGTCCTGGGAGATTCTCCAGCCGGTCACAAATTGCACCCGGAGCGCAGCAGGACTGTGGGTTCTGCTCTTCCAGAAGGGCCCTTCCTGCCAGCACGGGGGGCTCGGGGGGCTTCCTCAGAGCCCCTTCAAACCCAGACTAACCCTCCTGCGTTTGGAGAAGGGCACCGGGCCCCATTTCCAGGGAAGCTGTGCTGTGGAGCCATCTGCTCCAAGGGAAACTTGCAGACTCAGCAGCTATAAATACATGGAGAGACAGACTGAATGCCAGGACGTGGCCCTATATAAACAGCCATATATGTGTGTCTGCATGGGAATTTGTAGGGACAGGAGCTCTTGGTGCAGCCCCCCCCGTGCTGGGCTGGCTGATGCCACAGGAGGAGCATCCCCTTTTCGGGATGCAGGAGAACCCCTCCCCACACAGGAGCACGGGCTTGGCAGGTACCCCCACATGCACAGGCATTACTCAGGGCTTTACTCAGGGTTTACTATTCAGAGCGGATTGTTCTCCCCCCCCATGTATACTCACACCTGCCTTGCTGCTCCTCAGGCCTGACTCACAGCCTGTTGATCCAGGTTAGGAGTTCCTTAGACTCTATCAGGTTTCTAATGATGTAAATTTCTGATTTCTTTGGGATTTATATTTTTTTACTGAACTTTTATCCTCACTCTTCCCAAACCATGGGATGGTCTCCACTTTCTGCAGCAGCAGGGAAAGACAAGGGAAGGTGTCTTCTTTCTTGGGAACATGATCAAGGCTGCAAAAATACCCCCAAAAGAGCTTGGCCGTGCGGTCACAGGGAACGGTTTCTTTTTGTTTTAGTTTAAGGGACTTTGATGCCCATGGAGTTTCTGCTTTGATCAAACTGATCTGAGCTGAGTCCTCACCTAGAGCTCATGCTCATTTCCAGAAATGCAAACTGTGCTGCCAGCACAGAGCCAGAAACTGAGCTTGGCTCAGGCATTAGAACCTGAGATGAGACTGACCCAAAGGCTCATGGTCATGTGCTCAGGAAGAGCACAAAGCTGCTCCAAGGCAAACCTGGAGGCTGATTGTGGCTTTGAGCTGGACCTGTGCTGGGCTTAACCTGGGTGTCCATCCCTTCCTAAAGCACCTGGAAATAGGGCTCTGGGTTTGGAGGGTTGGAAGGCAGGAGGCTACTTGGGAAGTGAGAGAGAGATCTTCAGGTGCATCCAAAGGTATAACCAAAGCTGCCAAATGCTCAGGGTTGAGTTTTTCTTCCCTCTTTTGAGCTCTGGGTGTTTTCTTGCCCAGTACAGTTATTTCCCTATGTTAAAACCAGTGTTTTTAAATCAAGGCTGTTTGTTTTTGAAGTCTCACTTGCTGCCTGCTGCTCTGAGACTATTGTAAATCCTTTGTATTTTACTGCAAGAACAAGTCACTTACTCCTCAGAGTACAACTTTGACAAAGGCCTCGTTATCGGTGTCATGGATATCCCAGAATCAGAGCAGGGGTAAGGGTGGAAAGGAAAAGGATATATCCAACCCTCAAAAAGCTGCCCGAGATTGCAGAATTTTCTGTAAACTCCTTGTATAAAATCCAGCCAAGCTCTCACTGAAGGACAAAAAAATAAGCAGAATGGGGGGGACTCTGCCTGTGTCTTCATCCCCTTCTCCCCAGCAGCAGCAAGAAAGCCCAGCAGGTTTCCCTTTGGCTCAGCCCTGCTGGGGGTGTTGGGACTCCCCCACCCGGTGTCCTGATGTTATTTCAGTAACCAAATCACTGCGGGGATTGTTTTCCTGAGCCCTGTGCGGGTCTCAGCCCAGCCTGAGCTTTGCAGAGACACGGGGAGGCAGCTCCACACGACTCTTGCAGTTGACATCCTCCCTTTTTCTCCCAAGGATGCTTCGCCCCTCTGCGGCAGCCGCGCGATCCGTGCGGCTCTCCCGGCCCTGGTAGCGGGAATACTGGGAATGCTGGTGGTACTGGAGCACAGACAAACAGGAGACACCTGAATGCTTGAGGGGGAGAAACACCCCCCCAGCACCTCGCTGCTGGACAGCAGGGTGGAAAAACACCTTTAAGCCTAAACTTCTGTAATTTTAGAGAGGTGTGGGATTTTCAGTGGAGCGGTTTTTACACTTTGGGGGGGGTTGGGGCTCACGTTTTCCCCCTCAGTCCGTGCTGCTTTGTGTGAGAACCTTCCTCAGGGCTGGGTCTCAGCTCAAGCTGCTCAAGCTCAATAAATACAGTTCTTCAGCAGCTCCTCTGCCATGGGAGGTTGGAGCGGCTGGGTGGGTGTGCCGGATTATCCTGCTGCAGGGCTGGAGATGCTGCTGCACAAAGGGCTGGGGATGGGGGGGGAAAGCACCTTTTGGGTGTTTTCTTCATTTTGCATAAAGAACAGGGCATGGGGCCGAGCACTGACACCCCCCATGTGTCCAGGAGTCACCCCTTCCCTGGATTAGTGCTTCTGTTGGGTTGAATTTAGGCTAAAGCAGGCTCTGGGTGTGTTGCAGAAAAGCAAAACTCAGTGTAGGAGAGACTTGAGCTCGGCTCAGGCACATCCAGCCCCTCTCAAACCTCCTTAAATCTTGGGCAGAGCGTGGCATCGTGGGTGTTTAACACCTGCTTAAGCACCACCGCTTCCGAGCTCTTGGACCAGCTGTTGTGCTCAAGTGATTTTTTTTTTTTATATGCCGGATTAAAACAATAAAAACATTAAAGTCCTAAAATTCCCCCTGGGAGTAAACATGTAGACAATAAAGAATTGTGTGAGCAGGGGCTGGGGTGGGGGAGCTTTGCAGCAGCGCACAAGGAGCTGTAAATGGATCTCAGCAGTGAGCCTGCTGAACAAAACCCCTTCATCAGGGGAGGATCTTGAAGCAGCTTTGGGGCACTTACAGAGTTTTGGCTGATTAACTTGGGGTTATTTATAAATGGTGAATGTCTGGCGTGGCTGTGGCTGTGACAGGGGCCGGTTTTAGGCAGGGGTGTGGGTTCATGGGGGTGGGATGGCATAGACAAGGGAGGGTTTTATGGTCACAGGAATAATTGTCAGGAATTCAGAGCATCATCTCATTGCTTAAACCCCCTTAGTGTGGGCTTAGGACAGGGGATGAGCATTTCCCAGAGCCCTGCAGTGCCGAGGCTTCAGGAGGGAGCCCTTCCCAATGTCCTTCCCAGTGCCCTTCCCGGTGCCCTTCCCAGTGCCCTGCAGTGCCAAGGGCTCACATGTGAGCTCTCCCTGCACCACAGCTCTGGTTCAGCTCCCTTCTGCCTCTGCCCTTGAGAAAAACCTGCTTGTCCCCTGTGCTGGGAATTCACCCGAGCTCGTGGCTCTGCAGCCGGGGAGGCAATTCCTGCACACAGTTTCGGTGCTGAAACCAGTCTGTGCCTCTGCCTTCGTTTGTCTCCCTTGTACAAGGCTTGGGGGATGTTTGCTGTAAACCCCCGACGTTTGGAAAGCTGCAGAAGGAAATTTAAATGCATTTTGCTTCCACCGTGTGTGAGATTTTATTACCTGCAGCTCGAAACGTGGGCGGGAAAATGGTTTAGACCCTAAGGATGTGATTTTGGTGACCTTGGCTGTGTATTTCCACATCACTGAATCATCACCTCAGAGGGCTGGATGTTGGAGAACGTGGGGGGAAGCTGCTGGGAAAGCGGCAGGACTCCGGCTCCTCCGATTTTCCTTGAACTTAAGAGTTTATTCGCTCAATTTTATTAAGGACTGCAGGTGGGAAGTGATGGGAAAGGGTTTGGATTAGCCAGGAGGTGAATCCGGGGAGGCTCCAGCCTAAGGGAGGCTTTTGCTGGGGATTTTGTCGGGTCAGTGGATGCACAGACCAGCTCCGTGTTAATGTGTTCCTCGAGCGTGATCTGTCCTGGAGATGGCTGAAACCTCCCAGCATGAGCTTCTGGGATGGAAAAGAACGGGAGAAGGGCAAGCAGCCTTGCCCTTTCCCCCAGAAACCTGACCCCACTTGCTGGGAAAACTTGGCATCTTTTGAAAACCAATGCAGTTGCATGATTGCAGATGATTTGGGAGAGGAAAAAAGGGATCCAGGAGCTCTCCCAGCTCTCAGCTGCAGGATGGAGTCAGGCAGAGAGCTGGGAGTCAGACCCCTCCGCAGTAGTTTGCTCTGAGAAATCATAAATCTCCAGGGAGAAGAGGGTCACTGAGAACCTCATCAGGGTGGGAGCAGCAGCACCGCGTTAATGTGCCCATAAATCCACCTGTTCCGATAAAACAGGTGGCTCTTCTGAGAGGCAAAAAGAGGCAAATGCCTATTTTTCTGCTGCCACCTATCTCCTTTTAAAAGCTTAATTACCGCAGTGCGCCGGTGTCTGACGGCTCAGCACGAGCAGCCGGGGCCTTTAGGAAATAGAGGAGTCAGGTTTGCATCCACATGTGGGAAACAGGGGCAGGGAAAGAGGGAAGGGCACTGCAGGTTGGCCAAAATCTCCAGAGAAAGGTGTGGAGAGGCACAAAGATGGGTTTTCATACACGGATTGAGGAGGTAGTTGCTGCAAAACTGTTGGTGCTTTAAGGCCTCCTGGAAATAAAGAAGATGGAGGGAGCTGCAGGGTGGGTTAATCATGAGGGAAATGGTGCTTTGGGAAGAGGTCTGGGAGCCCCATAAATAGGGATGGATGAGGAGGGATGCAAGGGACACCTTCCACTGGACTGGTCTAGAATGGTTCCTCCCAGCCCTGTTCAACCTTGCCTTGAACACTTGCAGGCAAGGGGCATCCAGAGCTTCCCTGTGGGCAGCCCAGACAGAGGGGCTGGACCCCTCGGATTTCTGTGGCTCATTTCCAGAATGCTCCAGTTGCTCTCAAAGATCCACAGATTTCAGTTTGCCTCCTGCGTTTGTCCCTCTCCCCATTTTGGGGCTGTGTGAGCGCGTTTAGGTTGTGCTCAGCCATGTGTCCACACTTCCCTCAATGCCACCATTAAAGGAGACAAACTCCAAACCTCTAAGTCACTTGGATTCTGTTCGGATTTGATCTGCTGCCTTTCCCAGGCCACTGCTGCTGCTGCTGCTGCTGCTGCTGCTGCTGCTGGAGCTTCCCCAGGAGAGATCCACGAAAAAATCCCTTTTCCAGATGGTAAAACCATCAGCAGAGGCTTACACACCATGAACGGGTGGGCACATTCCCAATATTGCAATGAATTGAAGGAAATCACCATTCCAGGGCCTGAAAAACCTGAATGGGGCCATGACATCCTCTGTGGAATTGTGGTGGCGTTCGAAGGTCAAGGCTGAGTTGCGGCGACTTCCAGCCGCGGCACGGGAAGGGCCCATTTCCATTTGAGCTGACTTTTGTTTTAGGGTCGTTTTTCTGTTAGCCCTGAAACAATGGTGAGTGGAGAGGGTGGTGTGAGGCCTCTTCCAAGGGGACAGCCACCAAACCCCTCAGTGAGACCGAATTTGACCAGCCCTGGGGAACTTGCATTGGAAATGGCCACGAGGGGGTTGGATTGGAGCCGGTGGGAGCAGAGTCTTGGGCTCTTCCTGAGGTAAGCATGGAAAGGAGGTGCCGGGTGGGCACAGCTGCTCCCCACAGTGCCGTCTGGGAGCCATCCACATCCCTTATCCTGACACACTGCACTGGGGATCCCAAGATCCACGGGAGGCATCCAAACCCAGGCTTTGGCTTCGTTCTGCCGCCTCAAACCGCTCCGTTTCCCTTTGTCTCCACAGTTCAGGTTACTGGACCTGAATTACATTACAGCACCAGGTTCAGGGACCGTGTCGGCTCCAGGGCTCTGCTGCTCCCCTGAGTTCCCACCGAGCACTGGGATGGGATGGATGGGCTGGCAGGGAGTGGGGAGCCGGAGCGCCACATCCCACGGTGCTGCCGGAGCCGCGCGTGCTCCGGCACCTGCTGCCAAAGCCTCTCCTCGCCGTGTGGCACTGACAGCCTTGGCCACCGTCCAGAGGCGTTTCCAGATCCCCGTGCAGCCTCCCAGAGCACGGATCCGCAACCCTGCTGGCAAATTAATCGGCTCCAGTTCGCATTTAATTATTTTTGCACATCCATTCTTGTTTCTCAGCTATGCAGCGACGGAGTTTCCTGTTATTCTTTTCTTTGCACTCTATAAATCCTCCTCGTGCGAGCAGCTCGCTGCCAGTGCTGTTTGTTTGCCGGGGAAGGAGTCTTTGGAAAACGCTCCCAGGTTGTTCCTTTGGAAGCTGTTGGGCATTCAGGGCAGGAAGGTGGCAGTGGGTGAGCAGCAGAGGCTGCAGGGGACGGCAGGACCCAGTTGTGTTTCTGGGGTAGAGCTGAAAGCTTGGGGGGAATTTGATTTTATTTTTACTCTTTTTTACCCTTTCGTCTCTACCAGCAGCCCCAGGGGCTCAGGATTCTCTCTCCACATGGCAAGAGGTCAGGGCTTCCTGAAAACCCACCCGTGTGGTGCTCCTACAAGGGCAGGTCCCCCCCAAAACCCACCAGCAGCTGCATAATTCACCCCTTTCCTCCCGCAGTGCCCCACCACTTCCCAAACTGCTCGTCCAGGCCGTAGGGCAGGGCAGGAACTCCACTCAGCCCAAGCGGGGCAGGAATTCCACTTGGCCTGAGCTCCCTGCCCCTTCTCCCTGCTCCCTCTTCCCAACCTCTTGTGCTGGGAAGAGATGCCGAGCTCCCAATGAATCACCGAGCGCCTGGCGCTTGAAATACGGGCAAGGAAAGGCGGCTGTAATTGCCTTTGTTAATGGATTTGATTCTTTCTGCAGTGCTGCTCGCACGGCTCCGGTGCTGCGCCCGGGCGCTCCCGCTCCGAACGCCCCCGTGAAGGATGGAGCCTTTTCCCTTTTTATTGGCTCTGTCTGGTGGGTAAGGGGAGGATTGATGGCTCGCCCAAGGTCACACTGAAAAGCTGTGGCGCTGCTGGGATTCGAGCCGGGGATGTAATAATGATTCACATCCACAGCGCAGCGATCGGGGGGTTCCCATGGGGCCGGCGCGGATCTGCCGGCACAGGCTGTGGAGCCGCTGACGCTCCGCAGCTCCACCCCCTCGCTCACCCCCTTAATTACCGCTGGGCCTCTCCCCTTAACTCCTCTGGCAGCGGTAATTAATACATGGATTTTAATCACCTTCACTCGGATCGAAACGGGGCTAAAAACGCTCCACCGTGTGGAAGTCAATAACTGGTGCGTTCCCAGGATCCAGGCTTTGTGCCGCTGCGGGTCCCCGGAGCTCTGGGCTGCAGGGATCTGCTCCGGTGGGATGGAACGGCCCGTGGCTGTGGATGGAGAGCTCAGGAGAGCAGAGGGACCCCGAGGGTGTCCGTCCCTCATGGGATGGAGCAGCCAATGGCTGTGGATGGAGAGCTTGAGAGAGCAGAGGGACCCCAGCAGTGTCCGTCCCCCTCAAGCAGAGCAGGAGGGTGGTGGCGTCTTAGAAAATCCTCCCTGTTCTCAGGTAGTGGAGGTTTAGGAGCCTGGTCTTCTCATTTTAGGTTTACATCCGAAGGTTTGGGCTGTAATTCCAGCCCCTCAGGGGGGTTGGGATGTAATTCCAGTGGCCATCCTAATTCCAGCGGCCATCCTGGAGGAGCCCGTCTGGTGTGTTCAGGGCAAACCATGGGGCTGTTTCCCCGCCATGCGCTCCATAACCCACCTCCACCCTCTGCTCCTTCCCTCCGTGTGCCTCTTTCTCAAACGGGGATGGTTGGGTCAAGGTCCTTGGGAGTGTAGTGCTGCAGAGGGATTCCTTGGTTTTGTTGGTGAATGGTGGCCAGGATATCCCACCAGGATAAACTCCTTCCTGACATTTACTATGCCAGCTCTGGTCAGTGGTGTTTGTGTCTGCACCCGGCAGCGCTGGTGCTCCTCTCTGGAGCGCTGTGGAGGAGGGAGAAGCTGGGTCTGCCCTGGAAGACTTCATTAAAGTTAAAGAACAGAAAGGAAACCCGGAGTTTCTGAAGGAGTTTACCCCCAGACGTCCTTGGCTCCTCACTTGGCTCCTCACGTACTCGGTGCTGCAGCCAGATGGTTCCTGCCCCCCCACCATGCCCAAACACCTGCATTCCAGGAGGGGCATGTGCATGAGAAGCCCTTTGGGATAAGCGAAGCTATAGAAATGTAAATTAAATTATTTACCTACTCCCAGTTAAATGCTCTGCCCTTCTGGCCAAGGAGGATTGGGATGGGATGGGGTAGGATGGGCTCCAGAACCTGCTTAACTCTTTGTTTAAATTGCAGGCAAGTTTGTGGAGCAACTTGAGTGTCCTGCAGAAAAAAATTAGATCTCTGAGCAACATGAAAAAGGAAAAAAGCCCAATTTTGGTGGTTTGCACGACGTTCACCCCAAAACAGAGTGTTCGGGAAAGGGCTGTTGGGCTGCTGGGCCAGGGATTCCTCACTCAGGGCTGCCCAGAGCAGGCCAAAGTTTCTGATGATTATTCTAATTCTTCCCTTTTTTTTTTTTTACGCAAGGAAGGACCAAGAATCAATCACAGGGCAGGAGGGAGCAGGTTCTTAAAGGGAGAGGAAGAGCCACAGGCCCCCTGGAGTTGCTGGAGCCAAAAATGACATCCCAAGGTTTAGTCTCAGTGCAGGGTTTAATTGGGGGGATCTGCAGAGTGGGAATGGCACAAAATGCAGCCAGGCTCCTTCCCGAGGGATTGAGCTGGCTGGAGCCTTCCTGCTTTCCACTGAGCGAGCAGGAATAGGCTTTTCCTTCTGCCTGTGACTTGGGAAGGACACAGGGTGCTCAGTGCTCCAGTATTTTGCAGCAGAGCATCCTGGTGCAGAGCAGGATCTGGCGCTGCTGCAGCGGAGCTGCAGAGGGGGATGTCACCTCCCCCTCCTCCAGCTTTTCCTGTCCCCCCCCGGGCTGCAGGAAATGACCCTGGTGTGAAAGGACCCCGGTGTGGAGCCCCTGCTGCAGCCCCTCTGTGGCGAGCCGGAGGTCTCCGAGTGCCTCCAAGTGCAATTCACGGTCCGGTTTCTTTGAGCTGATTCCTCCAAACCTTCCCTCCTCCTCCTCCTTCGTCCTCCTTCAGGCTCAGGAGGTGCTTCTTCTCCCTCCAGGATGCTGCCACTGGCTCTGGCCTTCCAGAAGCGCTCGGTGACCTCGGCTGCTGCCGGGATTCTTGGCTGCGATGGAAAACAACCACGAGCTTCCTCCTGGGAGCAGCGAGACTCCGAGCTCTTCTGGAAGCTGGGCAGATCTGGGGACCCTCTGGGAGGAGACAGCTCCCAAATCTTTGCCTGTCATCTCCTCGTAAGTGTGAAAACAAGACAATTTGTCTGCGCTGTTGCTGAGTTCTTTCAAAGCAACGAGTCTTTGTGGCATTCCCTCCTTGTCCCAACACCTCCTTTCCCATGGAAATGGGCCCAGCCGGGGACTCACGTGGGCCTGGGCAGATAATTGTAATGGTCCCCCCGGCCTTTAAACCTATGAATCACTCTGGAATCGGGGCACTTTATGCACATTAGTGAATTAATCTGTGCAGCCCCTCCGCAAGGGAGGGAATTATCCTTGTCATTGCTCAGATGGGAAATGGGTGAGATGGAGCCCGGATCTGTGCCAGGACCAGGGGTCACATCACTCACTGCAGAACAGCCGACCTGGGGGCCCCCGGCCCTGGGGGCACCCCCGACCCTGCATTAGTTACTCTGCACTTGTGCCGAGCGAGCGAGGGATGTCTCTGCAGCCTGGAAATCTGTTGGAGCCCTGTCACGGCGAGATGGATGGATGGGGCATGGACAGTGGGGCTGCTGCAGCCGGGAGCACAGGGAGGGTCTGCTGGGATGTGGGCAGGAGGTCCAGCAGCCCCCCAGGGCCTGGGCCTTGCTCTCCTCACTGTTCTCTGGGTGTCCTGCCCCTCACCCAGGGTGTGCCAGGAGAGCCGGGCAGACCCCAGGACATCCCCAGTCCCTCACCCTGGCCAATGGCTGTAGGGAGCACAGATGGATTTTGGAAGTGAAGCCCATGGTGGCTCTTTTTAAAGCCAGTGACTTGGAGCTCAGTTTATCCACGCTGGGCACTTAGTGCATCCTTTCCCTGCCACACTGCAGTGCAGGCACCTGCGGTTCCCTTTTGTTTCCCTGCATCCAGGTGTTTCAGCCGTGTCACAGCAGTGCCGCGGTGTCCATGGGCCGAGGAACTCCAGCTGTGCTGGAGGGAACGTGGGAGCAGAGCTTTGGCCTCCCCGTGTTGGTGACAAGCTCATGAATTCAGCCGTGGGGGAGGCAGGTTTGGGGAGGCAGGTTTGGCTCCTCACCCCTTCCAGCCCTGCAGAGGCTGTCCTGGCGCTCGCGCTGTCGGACAGGGAACGGCTCCTTTTGCACACGCGTGTGCCCGAGGAACAGTCTGTGCTGCTACAGCTGCACCTGCTCCATGTTACACAGAATTTTGGCCAGGAGACTGGCTCGGTGCGTGGCTGGGTTGATGTTGTCTGAACAGGACTGTCAAGGTTAAAAACCAGCCAGAGCTCGAGCTGCCAGGAGAGCCAGCGGCTCCTGCACAGCCCCGCTTGGCGCTTGCCTGACCCTCCCTTTGCACCAAAGCAATCATAGGCTTTACAAAAAGAGGAAAAACCGGGAGCAACCCTTTGTTCCTCATGTTGTGCTTGTTAAACTGATGGAAAAATCTCTCCTGCCTGAAGATCCAGGCTTCAGCCCGCTGCGTTTATTCCCTGGCTCTCGCGCCAACGGAGACGGCACGTTGGTCCAGCTGGAAGCATTGTCTCCCATTAAATAAGGATTTTTAAATGAGCACATTTATCCATGGAGCTGTCACAGCCTGTTGGGTAACGAATGCGGAGCTGCCTCGGAGCCGTTTGCTCCAAAGAGCTGTGACCAGTTTCGGGTGAACAAACCCCGTGTCACCCAAACCCCAAACCCTGCCGGGGCTCCAGCCCTGCCCCGAACGCAGCCGTAGGGCCCTTGCTGGGGGGAAAAAGCCAAACTCGGGGCTGCAGGAGGCAGTTCCAGCCTTTTCCTGCAGCCCTGAAGGGCCGTGGGCACCGTGGGGCCAGTTGGCAGCACCAAGGTGGCGGCATCAGCCCCGTGCCTGTCCCTCGCCCCAAAGACTTTACAGCCAACATCTTCTTTTTAATTCCGACACCCGCAAAATAGCAGCTGAAATAACCCTGCTGTATGTCAGCTGCTGATGGAAGGAGATTAAATATTAAAGCCAGTGCTGTGGCTTTAACTCATTCCATTTTTTTCCCTACTCTTCCCCCTCTCTCCCCCCCACCCCGCTTCCCCTCTCTCTGTAAAATGACATGATTTAGAACCCAAGTGCCAGACTCAGCCTCTGGGTTTCGGCGTTTGGAAATGTGTGGAGAAAGATATATTGTGTCTGTGAGCGTTTCTGTGCAGGGAAGGAGAGAGCTCCCGAACTGTGAGCCCAACATAAAGATGTTAAATAGAGCTGTAACGCGCACCGAACGCACGAAAAGTGCCTGAGAAAAAAAAAATGAGGGGAAAAAAAAATTCCTGCGATGAAGGAAAATGAAAGATTAAAATAAACCCAGTGCTAGCAAAGCCAGGCTGGAATGTGGGGCCAGGGCTGGCAGGGAGAGACGCAACCCTGTTCCACACCTCAGCCTCTTGTTGCTTCTCTCCTTGACCTAAAAATCCCGTTTCTTTAGCAGAAAACTGAGCGGGAGAATTGGGAATTTTCTTGCTTTTCCTTTTTTCTCCCCAGTCTCTGATGCTCAGTATTTCCGACTCCACTGCCCAGCAGCCACCCGCCTGCTAAATATTCATCCCAAAGCCTGCACAAAAACCTGATTTATTTCCCTTGGTTCACCCCAACCCACCGATTTCCCCTCTGCCAACAGCACCAGGGCGAGCAGGGCCAGCGGCCGAATCCCATAAAATACGGGGGGTTTGGAGCCAAAGCCGTGGCAAGGTGTGGGTGCCCCTTCCCTCTCGGAGCCCGACGCTCTCCCGGGCGATGCAGAACCCGCGCCGTGGATCCTGTCTCCGTCGGCGAACGCGGCGCTTTCCCTTTGTTTCAGTGTCGCTGGGATTTGTGATGCTCCTTGGAAAGGGCTCCCGTTGCCGGCTGGAGCCGAGCGGAGGGATCGGAAGCTGTGGGGAGGAAAGAAGCCCAGAACCAGTCGTATTTTAGCCAAACCGTTGAGAAATTTTATTTCGGGTTTATTTAAGGTTTAGTTACGGAGCGGGTCTGGGAACAGAGGCTGGGAAAGCCGGAATGTGTGTGCCTGAAGTTACACAGGCAAAAACCTCTCCGGTTTTCTCCCATCGGCTCAAATTTCGTTTAGATTTGAGCGCAAATTACCAGTCACCACCAAGAGCACCTTCTGATCCAGCGCTTTGAAGGACACTTGGCGCAACCCCCTTGTTGTTGCGCTGAGGGGAAGATGGATGGGCTGTGTGTGGACAGGCCCCATGTCCTGGGGTCCCCTGTCCCCAAGGGACTGTCCCCCTGCCTGTGTTCGCGTCCCCCCTCCCACACGGCTCCCGGGAAGGCGCCGCGGCGGCTTCCAGCCTGGAAAACTCAGATTTACTCCCTACAGCAACAGAGCCGTAAATAAGCATCGGGAAAGGGTGTCACGCTTGAGCGGATTCACAGGAACAGGTGGCTTTGGGTGGGTTGGGGTTTGGATGGTTTAAAGAGAGAGGAAAGGAAGGGGAAAAGGGCAGGAATGCGCTGCTGCTGCAGCAGCGTTTTCTAGAAGCAGCCCGATGCTGCTGGATGCATAAAAATCCTGCGGTACGGCCGCGCCGTGCCCTCGGCCGCCGTTTGTCGCAGTCTATTAGGAGAGACGCAATCCATCCTCGGGGTTTATGGTTATTTGCTTTAACCCCGTCCCTGCCTCTCCCCCTCTCCCTCATCCCGGCGCGTGGGGCTGGCGCAGCCGTTCCTCCCTTTGTCTGCGTTTCGGCGCCGGCCCCGCACGCCCAGCCCGGGTGGGAAGCCCCCCACCCTAAAGCACTAAAGTGGGATTTTTATCCTCCCTAAGCCCTCCCTGAAGGGTGGGGTTTTATCCTCCAACTCTCCCCGCAGGTGGAATTTTGGTGGCGGGTGAGAGGCACCCCCTTCTATGCAGGATCGACGCGGCCGTGCCGCGGGCAGCCGCTCCGTCCTGCTCCATAAACCCACAGCCTGATTCGCCAGGTGGGGGCCAGCTCTGCCTCACACCATCCAAAAAAAGTTGCCTGACCCCCAGTTGCACCTAATTCCCTGCTCCATCAGCCGGTAGTAAAGGGGGGATGTTGCCCAGCAGCGCGGATCTGCATTTCCATTGACTGCAGCCGCCACGTCGCTCCGGCGCTTATAAAAATGGATTATTGAAAATACTTGCCCCCCCCATCCCATCCCCCAGAAACCTCGTTAATGGGTTTTTATTTTGAACCCCGTGTTCACACCCCCCTTCTCCAGCTCCGAGCCCTCAGCAGCGATCGCGTTGCAGCCCCGCCGTCCTCCCCCCCAGCCCCGCTGCAGGACGAACCCGTAAAACCACCAAATGCATTTATTCACCATTTTCTAAATTGTTTCGTTTCAGAGGTTCACAAACGAGGACCACCTGGCGGTTCATAAACACAAGCATGAGATGACATTGAAATTCGGCCCCGCTCGCACCGACTCCGTCATCATCGCAGGTATGTGCCCGGCCAGCGCCCAGCGCCGCGGCCTGACGGCAGAGATTGATGCCAGGGACCAGATGCACTGCAAAACGGCTCTGCCGCCCATAAAACCTCCTGTGATCTGCATTTAATCAGGGGAAAGGAAAGCCAGAGGCTTCCAAGTTTCTTTTTTTTTTTTTTTTTTTTTTTATGGGGGAAGGGGGTTTAGTTGTAAAAAAATAATGGACAGTATATTATTTTAATAATGTTATTATACCAGCATAAA
>JAWWEU010000072.1:4369218-4379294 GCA_035583155.1 Acropternis orthonyx | reverse complement strand
GGCGCTGAGAGGCTGCCCAGCACCACGTTTGTCTAATCCTAATGGACCGTCATGGACAGAGCACAATAGACAGTGAGATGCGTGAGCATGTTCTGAGCTAGTACAAGTCCTTTTTTCTCTTTTCCAAATGGGCAAAGGAGGGGGTGAGGGGGCTGGGAGGTGGTAAGGGGGCAAAGGAAAGTGTGAGGGGGACAAAGGAGGGGAGAGGGAGTTGGGAAGGGGCAAGGGGGCAAAGGGGGGTGTTGTGGGTGTGTAGGTGCCATGGCTGGGGGTGCACCAGGGGTACCACGGGAATGTGGGTACTGTGGGAGTGCCGTGGGTGTGAGTGGGGGAGTGCTGTGGGGGTGCCATGGATGTGGATGCCCACAGACCCCTGGGAGGTGCCATTTGAGGAGATCCTGGACCTGCAGTGGGTGGGCAGCGGGGCACAGGGCGCCGTGTTCCTGGGCCGCTTCCACGGTGAGGAGGTGGCCGTGAAGAAGGTGAGGGACCTCAAGGAGACCGACATCAAGCACCTGCGCAAGCTCAAGCACCCCAACATCATCACCTTCAAGTGAGCAGGGGGCTGCCAGCACCGGTGGGGGGCACAGGGACACCGTGGGCACGGAGCATGGACATGGGATGGGGCTAGGGACGTGGTGTGGAGCATGGTTATGCCATGGTCATGGAGTGTGAAAAAGCCGTGGTGATGGGGAACACCATGAGCATGGGGTATGGCCATGGCATGGGGCATGGAACATGCTAGGGCATGGACATGGCATGGCTGAGCCATGGGCACAGGGCATGAACACACCATGGGCATGGATGTGCAATGGGCATGAGGGATGAAGGCATAGACACTCCATGGGCATTAACATGGCATGGGCCGTGGACATGCTGTGGTCATGGGGAATACCGTGAACAGAGCATGGGCATGGCATGTGCATAGGCACAACAGGGACACAACATGGGCATGAGCATGGGCATGGCATGAGCACAGACACAGCGTGGGCATGGAATGAGCACAGACACAGCATGAACACGGCACGGGCGTGAGCACAGACATGGCATGGGCATGAGCATGGACATGCCACGGGCATGGGGCGTGTGTGACGTACATGGGGACCCCCAGCACGGCACGGACCGGGGTGGGGGGCACGCGGCGTGGGCACAGGGCACTGACCGGGGCCCGCCGGTTGGGTGTCCCGGATCACCCCGTGGGTGCTGAGGTGCCGCTGCGCCCCCAGGGGCGTGTGCACCCAGGCCCCCTGTTACTGCATCATCATGGAGTTCTGCGCCCAGGGGCAGCTCTACGAGGTGCTGCGCGCCGGGCGCAAGGTCACCCCGTCCCTCCTGGTCGACTGGTCCATGGGCATCGCCGGCGGCATGAACTACCTGCACCTCCACAAGATCATCCACCGCGACCTCAAGTCGCCCAAGTGAGCGGGGGGGTGGTGGGCTCGGAGCACCCCTGGGTGCCAGGGGGCTGCCCCGGGGGTGTGGCTGTGGTGGGGACGTGCCCGCGGTGGGGACGTGCATGTGGTGGGTGCATGCTGGTGACAGGCTCGTGTCCTTGGCGGTGCCATGTCCGGAACGGTGCTGTGCCGGTGGCAGCTGCATGTCTAGGTCAGTTGCATGTCCCATGGCAGTGCCATGCCGTGGTGGTTCCATGCCCGTAGCAGTTGCGTGACCGTGGCGATGCCGTGCTCGTGGTGGTGGCCGTGCTGTGCATGTGGTGGCTTCCCCACAGAATGGCAGTTGTGTGGCCATGGTGGTGCCACGCGCGTGGTGGCATCCCATGGCAGTACCATGGCCATGGTGGCATCCCATGATGGTGCCATGTCCATGGTGACGGTGTTGCATGGCAGTGCTACGTCTATATTGGTGTTCTATGGTGGTGCCATGCCCGTGGTGGTGTCCCATGGCAATGCCATGCTGGTGGTGTGCCATGGCATTGCGTTGTCCATGTTGTCCCATGGTGGTGCCATGCCTATGTTGGTGTCCCATGGCGGTGCTGGTCCCATGGCAGTGCCTTGTTGGTGTTGCCCCATGGCAGTGCCATGCCCATGGCGGTGCTGGTCCCATGGCAGTGCCTTGTTGGTGTTGTCCCATGGCAGTGCCATGCCCATGGCGGTGCCGTGCCCGTGACCCGATGATGCTCGCAGCAGTTGCATGCCCGCGGCGGTGCCGTGCCCGTGTCATTGGCGTGTCATTGGCGTGGCGCTGAGCGCGTGCCCCCCAGCATGCTCATCACCTACGACGACGTGGTGAAGATCTCGGACTTCGGCACCTCCAAGGAACTCATCGACAAGAGCACCAAGATGTCCTTTGCCGGCACTGTGGCCTGGATGGCCCCTGAGGTCATCCGCAATGAGCCCGTCTCCGAGAAGGTGGACATCTGGTGAGGACATGGGGACACTGAGCAGCTGTGGTGGCACTGGGGACGCAGCAACACACAGGGCTTGCTTTGGGGGGACGATGGGGACAGCAGGGACTTGGGGGGCAATAGGGGAAGGGGGACCAGGGGACAGCAGGAGGACACTGGGGGTGCCCCGCTGTGGGTGACGGGGCTGTGGGTGCTCGCAGGTCCTTCGGGGTGGTGCTGTGGGAGCTGCTGACGGGGGAGATCCCCTACAAGGACGTGGACTCGTCGGCCATAATCTGGGGCGTGGGCAGCAACAGCCTCCACCTGCCTGTCCCCTCCAGCTGCCCCGATGGCTTCAAGGTGCTGCTGCGCCAGTGCTGGTGAGTGCCCGGGGGACACCCCGGGGGACACCCTCTGTCAAGGGCAGCCCAGCCTGGGGACAGGCTATGCCTTGGGGATCCCACCATGGACAGGTGCTGTGGGACCTGCTCCTGGCACCCCAGTGGTGTGGGCAGGGCAAGAGGTGGTCGTAGAGGTGCTCCCCGCCCTGGGGGGTGCCCCATGTGCCCTTCTCCGCCCTGGCTCCCCAAAAGCCTCAGCACCCGCCCCAGCATCTCCCAGCACTGCTGAGCGCCCCCCAGGACCCCGCTCACCCTGCAGTGCTGTGCCAATCCACCCCAGGAACAGCAAACCCCGGAACCGGCCGTCCTTCCGCCAGATCCTGCTGCACCTCGACATTGCCTCCGCCGACGTCCTCTCCACCCCCCAGGAGACCTACTTCAAATCCCAGGTACCCACCGCCCTGGGACCCTGGGATTCAGCACCCCGTGATCTCTGCACCCCATATCCCTGCAACCCCATGATCCCAGCACCCCATGATTCCTGCACCCCATGATCCCAGCCCCCCAGGATTCCAGAACCCAAGGGCCATGAGACCCCAACACCCCATCCCTGCAGAAGGCAGTGCCCTGGGTGCTCAGTGCATGTGGCAGCCGGTGCCCAGGTTGCCCAATGCCCAGGGTAGCCAGTGGCCTGGGTGCCCGGTGGCCACCGCAGCCTGTGCCCAGGTTGCCCGATGCCTGGGGTGGTCAGTGCCCTGGATGCCCAGTGGTTACTGCAGCTGGTGCCCAGGTTGCCCAATGCCCGGGATAGCCATTGCCCTGGGTGCCCAGTGGCCACTGCAGCCGGTGCCCCTGTGCCACAGGCGGAGTGGCGGGAGGAGGTGAAGCTGCACTTCGAGAAGATCAAGTCAGAGGGGACGTGTCTGCACCGGCTGGAGGAGGAGCTGATCAACCGCCGGCGGGAGGAGCTCCGGTGGGGCCCCACTGGGGGCACTGGGATGGGGTGGGACCAGGGGCAGGGGGTGCCAGGGCGCGTTGGGGTGCAGGGAGGGCTGTTGGGTACCTGTCCCTGCTCTTGGTGGGTGCTTTGGGGGGCCGCGGGGTGCCTGTCCCCGCTCTTGGTGGGCACGGGGGGGGGCCGTGGGGTGCCTGTCGCTGCACATGGTGGGCACTGTGGGTTGCATGTGCCAATGCCACGCGTGCCCTGGGTGCCAGGCACGCGCTGGACATCAGGGAGCACTATGAGCGCAAGCTGGAGCGCGCCAACAACCTCTACATGGAGCTCAGTGCCCTGATGCTGCAGCTGGAGCTCAAGGAGAAGGAGCTGCTCAGGTGAATGGGGCACCCCCCGGGCACCCAACGGCACCCCCAGAACCCAACAGCACCCCCCAGCAACCCCCTATGCCCGTCGCGTGATCGCCCCACAGTCACAGCCAACCCTCTCCACCCCATGGCTGTGCCCACCCCATGCCCACCCTTGCCCCAGGGCAACCCCCAAGGGCATGGGCCCCCCCCCAGCCCCCCGTAGCCCGTGCTGGTGCCCACGTGTGGCTCGTGGCAGGCGGGAGCAGGCGCTGGAGAAGCGCTACCCCGGGCTCTTCAAGCCGCGGGCGCCGCGGGGGCTCCTGCACGGGAACGCCGTCGAGACCCTCATTAAGAAACGCAACGTCCCCCAGAAACTCTCACCCCATGGCAAGAGGTGAGCCCGGGGCTCTGGGGTCCCTCGGGGGGCAGGGGGAGACCCTCTGGGGTGGGGGATGCTGGGGGGGGGGTTGTGCGTCTGCGTGCTTTTGGTTGGGGATGGGCACGGACATGTGCCCTGGGCGGCGGGGTCTGAATGGGGGGGGTTGTTTAGGGACTGGGAGCTCTGGGTCCTGTGGGGCGGGGGTGTCTGGGGTCTTTTTGGGGGGAGAAATGCTCTAGTTGTGCAAGGGACTTCAGGGTGAGGGTCTGGGGTCCTATGGGGAAGGGGGTTGGGCCTGCAGATGCTGATGTCCCTTGGAAGTGGGGTCTTTTGGGGGGGACATGGGCATAGGGGTCCCTGTTGGCTGGGCAGGGACATTCCAGGGGCTCCCTCCCGGCTCCCCCCACCCATCCACAGCCCTTCCCCGTGTCCCCTCCCCAGACCCGACATCCTGAAGCCGGAGGTGCTGCTGCCCAAGCTGGACGCGGCCATGGCACAGGTGGCCCTGCCAGGGTGTCCCAAGGGCCCCCCGTCCCCCGGGCGCAGCCGCCGGGCCAAGGGTCGCCACCGCAAGGCGGGACCCCGGGGGGGCTGCGGGGAGCTGGGGCCTGAGGCCGGGACCCCCCGGGGGCTCCCCGTGCCCCCCGCCACCGCTGCCAGCCCCGACATCCTCGGGGGCACCCTGGAGGCCGCGGGTGCCCCCCCGGCCACGGTACCTGATGTGGGACCCGAGGGGGCGATGGGCACCCAAGGGTCCCCCCCGGCGCAGCCCCCCACGCCCGGGGAGCCGGAACGGGAGAGCGGGGCCGGCCGGGGGGGCAAAGGGGGGGCCGGGCAACACCTCACCCCCGCGGCTCTGCTGTACCGGGCGGCCGTCACCCGCGGGCAGGTGAGACCCCCGGGCACGTGGGTCCCCCTTTTTTGGGGCGGGGGGACACGGGGCAGGAACCCCACGAGTGGGAGGTGGGATGGATTCCTTCTGGGGGAAGGGTTTGGGGGGATTCCCCCTGAGAGGGCACACCCGGGGCCCTCCTGGGGGGGAGGGAGGAGGGGGGTGAGGACCCTGGGTCCCTCCTGAGGGGCAGCAGGACCCCAACACCCCCCTCCTCTGCCGCCAGAAGCGGGGGGTCTCATCGGAGGAGGAGGAGGGAGAGGTGGACAGTGAGGTGGAGCTGCCACTGCGACAGAGGTGGGTGTTGCCTCACCCGTGGGTGCTTTGGGGTTTGGGGGGGGGGGGGCACACACGTGTGGGTTCCTCTGGGTGAGGGGGTCTGGGTGCGGGGGTCGTTTAGGGGACTGGGAGCCCCTTGGGGTGGGAGTGCCTGGGAATTTTTGGAGGAGGGGATGCGGTGCTCTGGGTGTGCAGATGACTGGGGACGTCGGGGTGGGGTGGGGGGCGAACTGTGGGTGCTTGGGCTCCTGGGAGGGTGCAGGAGGGGTCTGTGGGTGCCCAGACAGGAGGGTCCTCACCGCCTGCCCCCTCCCCAGGTGGCCTCCGGGTATGAGCAAGCGCCAGTCGCTGTCAACCTTCAGCTCGGAGAACTTCTCAGACGGGGACGGGGACGAGGGGCACACGAGCGAGCCCTCCCACAGTGCCACCCCCGACGTGGGCAGCACCAACACGGACGAGCGTCCCGACGACCGCTCCGAGGACCTGCTCTCCCAGGGCTCCGAGATCCCCCTGGACGCGGCGCCCCCCGAGGGGCCCGGCCGCCGGCACGGGGGGCTCAGCCCCAAGGTGATGCCCCCCCACCCTTGGGCGGTGCTGGGGAGCACCCACAGCCCTGCCAGGGATGGGCACTGTGGGCTGGGGGGGTCGCCTGAGTTGGGGATGATGGTCCCGGGTCCCCTGGATGGGGGTGGGAAGCGGGGGTCCCCAGGGATGGGCACCATGGGGCGGGGGGTCCCCTGAGCTGGGGTGTTAGCAAGGGAGAGGGGGACCCCAGGGCCCCTCCAGGGATGGGGGGTCCCCAAGTTGGGGATGACGGCGGGGAGGGGTCCCTGAGTCCCCTGGATGGGGCTGGGAAGGGGGATCCCCAGGGATGGTCAGCATGGGCTGGGGGATCCTCAGAGTAGGGGATGGTGGGGTGGCGGGGTCTCCGAGCCCCTCTGGATGGCATTGGGAAGGGGGACGTTTTAACACCCCAGGGACAGGGTTAGCAGGGGAAGGGGGACGTTTAACACCCCAGGGACAGGGTTAGCAGGGGGAAGGGGGATGTTTTAACACCCCAGGGACAGGGTTTAGCAGGGGGAAGGGGGATGTTTAACCCCCTGCCTTGTGTCCCTCCAAAGGTCTCCGAGGACTCGGACTGTGACAGCGCAGAGCTCGACCACTCAGGCAGCGGCGAGGGCCCCCCCCGGCCCACGGCCCCCCCCGGCCTGTGACCTGCGTTGCTCCCTCACACCCCCACCCCCTGCACCCCCTCACTTGTACAGCCCCAAATATTTATATAAATATCTATCGATCTCTACTGCTGCTGCTGGCTCAGGGTGGGGGGGACACGGCTTGGGGGGGTTTCGGGGGGCACCGCAAGGTGGTTTTGCACTGGGGCAAAGGACAGGGAAGAGTTGTCTGTCTCCCTCATTTGTTTATGAAGGTCCTACTGTAACAACCCCTCTGAGGCGGAGAAGGGACCTGCCCCCCTAATTCAGACCAGGGGATAATTTGAGGGTGGGGGAACAGTATATAATAAGGGGTTGAGCGCCCCCTGTAGGGCCACCCTTTCTTTACTGGTGGCACTGGGATCACTGGGCTGTGGCAGAGCCCCAGGGGGAGGCCGGGGATTGTCACCCATGTAGGTTCCAGGGGGATTCCGGATGGGAAAAGGGTGGAAAGCAAAGAGCGAACAGAACCAACTGGGCTGGACACCAGTTTCCACTGAGTTTGCAGGGAACGGGGAAAGGAGAGACACCCCCAAAATGCATCCAGTGGATCAAAGTTCCCTCCCCAGGCCTGCTTTATCCCAGTCCAGTGGGACCCCAAAACCCAACTGGGCCAGAGTGGGAGCAGTGGGCTGGTCTATCCCTCTCCCAAGGGAACCCAAGCCCCGAGCTGGGCCACGCTGAGAGCACTGGGCTGGTTTATCCCTCTCCTGAGGGAACCCAAAAACCCAACTGGGAAGAGTGAAGGGGGTTCAAATAAAGACGGAGACAGGCAGATCCATTAACCAAAATATCCTGCAGGTTCTATTCACAAGGAAAAGGTCCAGTCCATCTTTTTATTCAGTTTTTTTTTTGAAAAATTTCCTGACGTTACAGAACTAAACTGAAATGTTTTTTGTTTTTTGTTTTTTTGGATTTTTTTTTTTTTGGATTTTTTCCTTTTTTTTTCTTCCACTCTTACATTTAATGACAAAAACAGAAACTTCATGAGCCGAAAAAAGGGGGGGAAGGAAGGGAGGTGCGGGGGGGGTGGGGAGAGGAGAGAGAAGCTTTATAAAACTAAGATTTGGGGTTCAGCAGTTTTAAGAGCTGAACGAAAAGGAATTAAAATGCTTTTTAATTCAGAAAAAAAAAAAAACAAAACAAAACCCCGAAAAACAGAACAAAAATGAAAACAAACTGAACCTGGTGAGTGGCGCGAGGCTGGAGGAACCGAAAATGTACAAACTAGTTAAAACCTGGGTCGGTGCTAAGGGGCCGCAGATGGATGGCGAGGCGGGGGGGGGTCCGGGGCCCCCCTAACTGCTGCCCATGCCCCCGGTCTCCGAGGAGAGCCTGCAACGAGAAAAGGGCGTCAGAGGGACCCCCCCCCCCAAGCAGGAAAGGGGGTCACAAGGGCCCCATCGAGGAGAAAGAGGCGTTAGAGGGATGGCTGCAAGGAGAAAAGGGACTCCCAAATGAGGGAGGCGGGTGAGAACGGCCCCCCCCAAGGGAGAAAGGGCATCAGGAGGGACCCCTGCAATGAGGAAAGGGTGTCAGAGGGACCCCCCCGATGAGAAAAGGGCAGAGGGGAACCCCCCCCAATGAGAAAAAGGCAGAGGGGGCCCCTGCAACGTTGAAAGGGCATCAGAGGGACCACCCCCTCAATGAGGAAAGGGCATCAAAAGGGGTCCCCCTCAGCAAGGAAAGGGTGTCAGAGGGACCCCCTCCCCACCCCTTGCAATGAGGAAATGCCATCAGAAGGGACCCCCAGCAGAGGGAAGGGTGTCCGAGGGACCCCCCAGCGAGGAAAGGGCATCAGAGGGGACCCCAGACAGGGAAAAGACATCAGAGGGGTCCCCTGCAATGAGAAAAGGGTGTCAGAGGGGACCCCTGAGGAGGATGGGGGTAGGGAAGAAGGCAGCCCTGTGGGGAGCACCTGGAGAGGGACACTCCCCTCCAGGAGGGAAAAGAGGGGGTTTTGGGGTGTGGAGGGGAGTGGTTTATGCACAAGCAGCGAGGAAAGGGAAGGGAGGAGGGGGTTGCAAGTTGCTGCCCCCATGAAATGGCACCTGAGGGGCTCTCCCAGGGGACTGGTGGGGAGGGAGGGTCCAGGCTGATCATGGCTGGTTATGCTCCAAGCTTTTTGGAGGGGGTAAAATTCAGGGGAGGGGGGACCCCCAAGGTGCAGGAATGAGGCAGCAGGGAAGGGAGAGTGCGAGGGCAGGGGGAGCAGGGTGGCAAACCCCCAGCAGGAACCTCTTGAGTGGGGTGGGGAGGCAATGCAGGGGACACACACACATTGCAAGGGCATCTCTGAGCAAGGGGCAGGGACACCTCCAACCCCCCCCAGCCATCCCCTGCAGAGCTGCCACTTTCGAGGTGGCTCAAAGCTTCTCCCTCCCTGCAACTTAATGGGGGGAGACCCCAGGCTGGATGGCAGAGAGCGCCCCCCTCAGCAAGAGGGGACCCCCCTGGGGCTGGCCCCCCGCTTCGGCACAGATCTACCAGAGCAGGTTCTCACCGTGGCAACTTTATTACAGGTACAGACAATTAAGAGAGGACAGGTGAGGCCCCAGGGATGCAATTTCCCCCCCCAAAATCATGTATTCCCCTCCCTCCCCCCACCCACAACTGTGACCAAGCTACTCAAAAGTGGAAAGAGGAGGAGAAATGAAAAGTAACAAGCGACAGCTACAGGCAAGCAGAGAAGGAATCGACCGATCACAGGACAAGGGGGACACAGTCTCTCGGCCGGCAAGAAAAGTCTGCTCTAAGAGCAGCACAAGCTTGATTTTGGAGTAAAAAGGAGGAAAAGAAGAAAAGAGAAGAAAGGGGGGGGAAAAAAAAAAAAGAGGGGAGGGGGAAAAAAATAAAGAAGAGGAAAATATAGAGAAAATTGCTGTTCCAAGTCTCCTCTACAGGGTCCCGGTGCTGCCACCCCTCTGTGGGTGCCCCGAGCAGCCTCAGTAAGGGGAAAATCTCTGCTTCTCCGCTTTCAGTTTGTTAGTGACACAGGGCACGGCGGGCGCCGCGGCCCCTTTGGCCGCAGACACGACATTTAGCGCCAGGAGAGGGACAGGTTTCATGCCAAGCAGACTGGAGACACAAGGGGCGGTCGGAAGAGGGTTGGGGAGGCTGGAGGGTGCGTCGGAGGCCCCCGCGGTGGCGAGCGAGGGGGTGGTGGTGGAGGAGGAAGAAGAAGAAGGGGTGGAGGGTTGAGAGAGGTTGATGCTGAGGTGGTCAGGGATCGTGACGGAGGCTGCCTGGGAGGAGGGTTTAGCGCTTTCTAAACTGTAACAGAGGAGAAAAGGAACAAAAAAACAAAACAAAACAAAACAAAACA
>JAWWEU010000072.1:4353419-4364156 GCA_035583155.1 Acropternis orthonyx | reverse complement strand
AAGCTCAAGAGAGAAGATCAATATTTTATGATTTGAAAGGGCATAAAAGGGTATGTATCAAAACTATGACACTGTGTTCTCATGGTTTTTTACATTTGCTCCAAGTACATGTACCTCTTATTCCATTATCTTACAAACAACTTCTGAGAATTTACTAAGCTATGTATCTGGCCATGCAAGTCAATTATAATTACAGCATTTCTGTTTGTGTGCTTCCTGATTTACAATGAATATATAAAGAAAAAAATGTAGAAGTCATCTTTGCAGCTGTAGTTTTATAGGAATAATTTAAAGCAACTTGACTCTAATTACATGACAGAAAGTTTAAATAGCCTAAAACAGGTCAGATTTTAACCTTGTCTCAAGCCTAAACAGAAATATTGAATGGAGAATTAAGAATTAAAATTGCATTAGTTTGAAAATTTACAATTCATTCTAAAAAGGATGAGGCATACAGCTAAAAGCTAAAGCAGAAGATAGAATTAATAGCTTTGGGCTTTGGTATCTTCCTTCTCTGTCTTTCGCACTGGTAAAAAGAAAAAAAAGAATCAGAAATTGCTTCCTTTCTTTTATTTTCTATGGCAAATTATTTTCCCTTTGCATTCATCCATTGTTCCCATCTTCTTTTAATCTGTTGTCAGGTGTTGCACACAGAGTACTCCCACTCTTTGAACTCCCTGTAGTACCACAGTATCAGCAGCAGGAAGCAAGAAAGATTTACTGTGTGCCAGGACTTTTTCTTCTCTTCCTCTGTTAAAGTGCTCCATGATGTGAGACAGAACAGCAAAAACTAGATAGGAAGTCTTAGCACTAGTAGCATGATAGATTCATGCCTTATTCTATTTATTCCCTGGCTCTGACAGAAATTTCACAACTTGGAGTGACTCAGTCATTCTGAACTTAGTTTCTCACATGTAAGAAGACACTATTTCTTTGTCTGCTTACACAGTCATTGCACAGGCAGGTAAATCTCTACATGGCTTGACATGAGTGATGCACACTGCGGAGGTGTAGGCAATATTTCTTTCAACTGTCAGAAGAAAAAGTAGTAGATATCTCACAGTTTGCTTTTTTGTGTGTATGAAATTTTCAGTTAGGCCATGACTACAAACAAGTCGGGATGCAGTAATTCCAGAACAAATACATTTGCCCATTCTGGAAACAATGGTGCTTTATTATAAGGAAAACACTTTAAATCAGTGTTTCAGACCTACTCTTTCCCTTCATCATTTTGATTACAAGTGTTTTTTTGAGCTGCTGTAAATTTTAAGGGCAGATTTTAAGACATAAGGATCATCTGGTTTGACCCTTGCCTAACACAGGCCATAAAATTTCACCAATAATTCCTGTAGTGGAATATATAATCTTCCCTTAAATTGTAAGTGAATACTGTCAAGCCAAATAACTTGTGGTTTACCGGAGCATAAATACATCCTGTCTCAATTTAAGGAATCCTGGAGATGATGAATCTCCTTCTTCCTTGGCAATGGATCATTGCTATCACTGCAGAACAGTTGTTTCTAATTTTTGTTTTGAACCAGAAACAAATACAGGGCTGCCATATGATATGGGTGAGTATGGCCTGAGAGTTTGTCACACCCACAACAAGGGATAAAATATTCTACTTTGTATCTCTGCATATGTCCTTTGTCTGCTGGCCTTTTATAACTGTGTTTTAAGGGTTTTATGCTGCGGTTGGCTCCAATTCAACCCTCACTTTACTTTTATCCTATTTCATGCTAAACCACACTTAAATTTATTCTTTTCTCAGGCTTCACGAAGGCTATACCAGACCACAGAAAAGAGAAGGCAGGAATTCTGTGTTATGTCATGGGATGTAAGAGAGCATTGTCTGATGATGGTACTTTTTACTCATATAAGATTATATGTTAGGAGGAAAACTATGGTAGCACAATTCAGTTGTGAAACTCGGAGATATCTGCCTTGTGGACCAAGCATCTGCCAAGCATAAATCACACTGGGACTTCAGCTACCAGTTGCAACTGGTCGTTTTAAGCCTGCCTGACTGCATCAGGCACACAGGACCATGGAGTAGCAGTGTCAGTATAGTAAATTCCAGAAATATTAGTGTTGTAAGAGGGAAACCGAAGGAAGATACATAAAAATGCATATGTCATAACAAGCCCATTCCTGACATATTTCCAATACTCTTTTGACTTAAAAAACCCCCAAAACCAAACAAATCCACTAACCTCTCCCACAATGAAATCCTACAGATAATTTGTTCTTTATGTGTTTGTGATTTTCCATTCCCAGTGTTAATCTATACTGTAATTGGCAAAATTTTGTATTTGCCTTATAAATAGATGTTTTAAAGTATTGCCACAAAGTCTGTCTCAATAGTGTAGTAACTGCACTAACCAAGCCAAAGCATCTAAATCTGTGTGCTACTTTGGGATAGTCAGAGTTTAAAAAGAAGGAAAAGCAAATGTTAATTAACAAAGTATAAACAAACTAAGATTCTTACTCAGCAACATAAAAGATTATTTAATATATAGTGTGTAAAAGCCAACATTATGTTTAGAAAAAGAAAATGAAAGCAAGGTAGATAATGCTATAAAATTGTGGAAAAATGTCAGGAAATCAAAACAAACTGTTGTCCTTTCATGCAGAAATATCAGGATATTGATCTACTCTTAGAAGATAGACAAGACTATTCTTTCCTTTGTTTAGTCTACTTACAGCATAAATGTGAACTACTGTATCACTCACTGAATATACACAGGAGTGCAACATTACTGAGGAATTTACAGCATTGAAACAGTTACACGAGCACAGGACTTGGTCTTTCTCTGAATGCCTATGTTGCATAGCTCAAATATTGACTTAACTACAAACACTCTCAGCCTGTAATTTTAGACATCAAAACCAAATATATGAAATATGTCTTGGAAAAGTACACTGAAAGCACCATAGTACAAAAGTGACTAATCTGTACAGAAAGGAATAATAGTTTTTTTTTAAAGAACACTTGACGTATCATTTATTTATATCATTCTGCTTTTGCAAAAAAAAAAAAAAAAAAAAAAAAAAAAAATAAAAAATAAAAAAAAAAAAAAAAAAAAAAACACAAAAAATAAAAACCAACAAGAGAACGGCTGGGATCTTGATGAAGATGTTATGGTGTGGTGAGTCCGACAATGCTGCTGCTATCCCTGCGCCCCCGCACAGGCAGGGAGGATCCAACGCCCCCGCCGGCCCTGCTGCTGCTCCCGGCCCCTCTCTGCCCCGGCCCAGCAGCTCCCCCGCCTCCCCCCACCCCAAAAAAAAAGTTGCCCCGTTTCCAAGTCCTCTCGTCACTTCACACGCCTAGGACAACGTCGCCGGGCAAGCTACAGGTCAGTGCTGGCGCTGGCTACCGCTGCTCAACACGGCCCAGCGCTCAGAGGGGAACAAGGCGAGGGCCTGACCTGCCACAACTCCGTGTCTCGAGGTTAAGGGACAGCCACAGACTTCAGATTCCTCCTGAAGCTACCCAGAAAGGGTGAGTCACTGGCTGGGGCCTGGCTGGCTAAGGTTTGGGGAGGTCTGGGGGGGCCGGGCAGGTGGGGGTGGGTGGGAGAGGAAGGGGAGAGGGGGGTACACAGCCTCACTTCCAGGTCACCGGAAGAACTGCAGCCCAGGCTGGAATTGGCCCAAGTTCGTTGCCATGCAGTGGCTGCCGGGTGGCCTGCGTGAGGAGAGGTTGGTGGGCTCAGAGTCCAGTTCCCAGTGGACAGGAGTCCACAGCACAAAAAGCCACCGTTGTCGGTTTTGGGGGACGGGGATGCCACCCTTGTTGGCAGTCTCAGAGAGGCCAAGGATTGAACGGGCCGTGGAGACTGAACTCCCCTCTCACCTCCTGAGGTGGTCCCTCCAAGTCAGAGTTGAGGCACATGGATGGGGCGGTGTGGGGGTAGCTCGCACTGCCGCTGCTGTACCTGTCCTGTGGATAAATTAGAGGACTTCAGTCTCCAGGGCTGTCAATCCGAAACCTTTCGCTAACATCAAACTCACATCCACATTAGCTCGGTGCTGATCGAGGGCTCGCCCTGCTCTACGCACGACTCTGAGCTGCGAAGACAGAGCCCAACGCCGCCAGGAGCGGGGGGGGGGGCCCGGGGGGCTGCTGCGGGCTTGGCCGCGGCCCTGGGCCAGGGACGGGGGCGGAAAGAAGGAAGGGGGAGAAGAAAGGGGGAAGGGGAGGGAAGAGATGCGTGGCCGTGGGAAGCCTGCTCCTCACTGCTCTAACGGGGAAGGCGGCCGGCTCCCGCCCCGGGGGTCCGCGCGTACGGCCCTCCGCTGGCAAGGGGCGCTTCCCCCGGGGTGCAGAGCGGCGAGAGAAGCTGTCGGAGAGGCAGGGGGGGCTTGACCGGGTTCAAGGGGGGGGAGGAAGAGGCAGGGAGGGCGGGGGTGGGGGAGGAAGGGGGACGGCAGCAGGTCCGTCCCCAAAACAAGCATGGCCTGGCGCGGTAGGGAGAGCAGAGTCAGGCCTGGCTCTCAGGGAGGCCGGCAGCAGCTACCCCTTCCCTGATCCCCTTCCCTGCCTACAGAGGCCTCCATCTACAAGGCCAGGCCCTGCCTGCGCGGGCCCCGGGCCAGAGCCCACCCCGAGGGGTCTCCCTGGCAGCAGGAAGGCAGCAGATGCGTTTGGCCGAGTTGTTGTGGTTCTCTCCGAGCGCTACGGCGGCCCCGGGAGCCGTGGGGGCAGCCCGGCCTCCCAGCCAGCACCCCCCACCCCAAAGAGGGCGGGGGGGGATTCAGGGCTTTACAGCAGACAGGATCCCAAGGGAGCCCTGTCCCCTGTAGCCCGGCTCACGGCAGGGAGCGACTCCCCAGCTCACCTCAGCACAGGAGGGACTAAACCCCAGTCACCTGACACTACTCCTATCTGACACCCTCCCCTCGTGCGAGACGAAGCCTTTGCACATCCCAACCCTACCCACGGCACAGGCTGAGCCTTTGCACCCCAAGAGCCAGTCACAGAGAGCAGAAAAGCCCCAACCTCCGTGCCGGTCACCCACAGCAGGTCACACCAAGTCCTTGGAGCAGTCCTGAGGCAGAGTGGCAGAGCCTGGGTTTGGCAGCTGGAGCCTCAGCCTGATTCAAACCCCCACTACCGCCACCACACTTGGCAACGTTTTTAGGCTGGTTAACTCCAAGAGTGTTTTCCAGCATCCCCTCCTCCCAAATCGGCCCTTTCCCCTGCTCCCATCCCTCAGCAGGGATGGCTGGAGCTGGCTCTGGGAGGCCGAGGCCCAGGGGCACGGAGTGGGTGACGGGCACGCGGAGCGGCCGGGGCGCGCTGGCACAGCTCGGTACGACACCCCCTGCCCCCTCCCCACCCTGCACCCCAGGAGGAGAGGAGAGGCCTTACCTGGCCGCCTGCAAAGATGACGGGAGAGCTGGATGGCTTGGGTCGGTACGGGATGGTGACACCCTTCGGGGGAGACTGGGTGACAGGCAGAGAGGGCAGGTCAGACACCGAGAGCCGCTGGCACCAAGAGCCCCCTCCCCGCACCCCACAGCTCCGTTCCAGGTTTCAAACTGGCCGTTTGGGGGACCCAGGGCAATGATGTTTCTTCCCCATCCTGGGCGCAGGGCCCAGGAGCAGAGCAGTGGGACAGCTCAGTGCCACCGTGCCGGGCAGCACGACCAGTCACTGTGAGCAGCAATCGAGGCCCCGCTCGACCCCAGTTTTAAGCAGCTCCAAGCCTCACCTGGATGAGGCTGTAATCCCCAGCTATCCCTTTATCCCCCAGCAGCCATTTTCTCCTCCCCCCTCAGCGTTTCCACCGCAGAGGAGCCGTGGCTGCCAAGGGCAGCGGGATCCCCTGCGGCACAGGCCCGAGCAGGGGCCCTACCTCAAGCATGACGACGCAGATCTGTTTGACGCACTCGATGATGGACTGTGGGATCCCAGCAATGGTGATGGCTCGCTCGGTCGAGTTGGGCAGCATGTCCCCTGCCACCTGGACCTGCGCCCCCGTGCTCTGCCAAGTTTAGGGTTAAAAATAACCGGTCAGACCCCGGGGAGGGCTGTGACCTCAGCGACGAACCCCGTGGACGGTTATACATAGCCAAAACTGCTACCCCTCGTTCCTTCTTTCCTCCCCCCTCCTCCCCCCCCCCAAATAAGTCCTTTAATCCCAGCTGGATACAATTCGGTCACTGGGAGCCCGAGGCAGCAGAAGGGGACCCGAGCCCAGCCTGTCCCTGTAACCCAAGCCAAGCCCATCTCCACGCCAGCAGAGCTGGGCAGAGTTAAACCAGCAGCACCCAGTGCTAAATGACATGACCAAGGGCAGTGTGGGCCTGGCAGCACATCTCCCCCTCCAAAAACTGGGAGAAGACTGTGGAGAGAGCAATCAGGAGCCATGGGAAGGGGGCAAGAAGAACCCAGGCGTTCAGCTGTGCGGGACAGCACTGGGCAGGGAAGGGTCTTTCCCCAAGCATCAGTTTCTTGAGCACTAAAAATACAGGGAGCTCCAAAATCACACAGTGATGCCACATCCCTGCCATGTGGGGGAACCCAGAGCCCGCCCCACCCCGCCCCTGGGCTGATCCTGACGCACCTCTCGGATCTCCTTGATCTTGCAGCCTCCTTTCCCAATGAGGGACCCGCACTGGCTGGCAGGGACCACGAGTCGGAGGGTGACCGGGGGCCTGCTGGCAGCTGTGCTGTTGGTCATGGAGCTGCTGATGTCCTGTGAGGAAGAGAAGGTGCTCAGAGGGGTCGGCCCGGCCTGGCGCCATGCCCTCGCCACGGCGGGGACATGCCCAGCACAGGGACATGACACTGGCAGGAGCAGCCTCAGGCAAGGTGACCCCCAGGGCTTTTTCAGTCCCACTTCCCAGGAATTCCTTAAAGGCCACGTTTCAGGGAAGCAGCAGCCAAACTCTGCTGTCTCAATGGAAAGGGGGGTTTAACCACCCCGCTCCTGGCTGGGTCGCACCTCAGCCAAACAGGAACCAGTTGTGTCACCACTGGAGGGGGGGGGGAGAGGGGTTGTGGGCTTGGAGACCCCACAGCTCCCGGGTCAGCATGGACCCTCCCGCTGCACCAGGGATCAAGGCAGGAGCTCTGGGAAAACAATCCCGGCGCCGATTACAGTGGTCATGTGCTGGCAGGGGGAGGGGAGGCACAAGGCCAGGGCTCGACTGACCTACTAAAAGCAAAGCCTCAGTTCCAAGGCCGATGCCTGGAGCCACACGGCCATGGAGCCCTCAGAGGACTCCAGCTCTCGGCATACAGCACACACAGCTCCAGGCTCTGCAGCCTTGTAGGCCGCAGCAGAACGAGGGGGGTTTGGGGACAGAGTTGCCAGCACGGTGTTGTTCCACCCAGGAAGCATCCCAAATCCAAAGGGCAAGAGGATTTGTATCCCCACAGGCGATGGGGCGAGGGCCACAGAGCTCTGCCCCACGCCAGGCAAGGAAAACTCCCACCTCCCACTCCCTCCAGTGCAGAGCAGGATGGAAACCTCCTCGACATCACAGCCCTGAGTGGGCTCTCACGCAGCCCAGATCCAGGTTATCCAGGATCAACATCCCCCCTGGTAGTCACTGATTCAATGGGACCAGGGGCACGATGCAGCTCCTCCTCCTGTGCTGCCGGACACCCTGGCCCTCTCCTCGGTGGGGTCAGGGATGCAGCCGAGCTTTGGTCCCCACTGGGGCATGTCAGAGGGGAGTGGGATAGGGACAAGCAGAGCCAGGGGGATTCCAGGCCCTGCTCTGTCCAAAGCTGTTTATAACCAGTGTCCAGGGAAGCCCCTGCAGGGCTCTGGCTCCGGCACTGCCTGGACCTTGACCCAGCTCCCAGTCGGGCAAAGATCGGAGGCCCCACAGGGAAACACCAGCCATCCATGCAGAACGGCCCCAGGGACAAACCCCTGCCGGGGCCAGACCCACCCAGCACACCGGGGGGCACATCCCAGGCTCAAATCACCCAGGGAAAGGGGCAAACAGGGGGCAGTGACTGCGGCACTGGGGTGAGGGGCTCACACCACGGACACACCTCTTCCAGTTTGTCAATGATCATCGCAAAAGCTTTGAAGATGGCGTTGGTGGGTCCCGCGAGGGTGATGATCCGCTCGGGGCAGTTCCCTTCCGAGATGTTGATGCGAGCTCCGCTCTGCAGGAGGCAAACGCCACCTGAGCGCTCCAGGCCCCCCCCTCCCCCGGGGCAGAGTTCCCCAGAATCCCCCGCCTGGGACCGGCCCTCCCTCCTTCCCTCCCTCCCTCGGCTCGAGCAGCCATCTTCTCCTCCTCGGCTTCCTGCCGCGCCTGCCCACACCTCCCGGCATTCCCCGCGCCGCCGCTCCGGCCGCTGCCTCCGCGCTGCCTGCCGAGCCCTTGGAAGGCCCCGCCGCCGCCGCCGCCCCCCGGGCCCCCCCGCGGCCCCCCCGGGGACTCACCTCCTCACGCATCTTCTTCACGGATTCCCCTTTCTGTGAGGGAGGAGAGGAAGGAGAGAGGCGTTAGCGTGGCTGCGGGGTTGGGAGGGGTGGGGGTAAAAACGAGGAGAGGAGGGGAAGGCAGGATGAGACTGTTCGTTCCTCGCTTACCTTCCCAATGATGCTTCCCACCTCCTGCGATAGAAACAAAAGCACCATTAGTCAGCGTTTTAAAAACTCCTGGAGTCCCAAGCCCAAACTCCTCCCCTTTACAGCCAAGAGAAAGTTCCTGAGCACTTGAGATCTGTGCCCTCCAGACACTTGGGATCTGCACTGCCACCCTTCTCCCCACCAGAGCTCCCTCCAGGCCATCTCCCCCCCACCCCCAGCTGTTATTTTCATCCCTGGCTCTGCTTTTAGGGCACTGTTGCTGTGCCTCAGGAGCACATTCCCGACTCCCTCAGCAGCTCCGAGGGATCCCTCCACCACAGAAGCGCCCAGCCCACCCCGTGCCAGGTGGGAGCTGGGGATGGGTGGCCCAGGGACACGAACCTTTCCGTGCATGAGTAGCCGGATGGTGAGTGTGACATTGAGACCCCCTTCGATGACTCCGGTGTCCATGTTGGGCCGTGCGGGGTCGGCTCAGGCTGCGGCAGCGCTCGGGCCTCGGGCAAGCAGCGCTGGGGAGGGGGGCCAGAGGGGCTGGGTGAGGGGCTGGGGCCAAGAGGCTGTTCCAACCCTCCCCAGCCACTCTCAGGCCCGTTCCAGCAGGAATTCCAACCTCCCCTCAAGAGCTGCTTCTCCCCTCCCCCCGGAAGTTTTAAGCCGTGCGCCTCTCCCAAAAAAGAGCTGATCCATGGTGGTTTGGCTGCTCCTCCTGCCCATTTCAAGGGCTGAACTGGCCCGATCCCACCTGGATCCAGCAACTCCTGGGGCCACAACGGTCCCACTCAGCCCTTGTCTCCTCGCAGCCCTGCTCCTTGTAGAGGCTTCCTCTGGTGACAAGAGACCCCCGAGAAGGGACTGAGAACTTCGGGGTGACCCCCAGGTGGGAATGGGGACCTAACACGGGCCTGAGTGAGCCCTACAGCTCCAGGGAACCTGCCTCTCCCTGCGAGCCTTTCCCAGCCCCTGAGCCTTCCTGCAGCTGCCCGACGGGAGCGAGCATCCCATTCCCGAAGGTCTGACCCTCCGGGAACCCGGGACTGGGGAGAAAATAAACCGACGTCCACTTCCCCGAGCCCTGAGCCCGCGCGGGGCCTCCCGGAGCAGGTTCCGAGGCGATTCCCTCGGACCCAGATAAGGCCACATGAGCGCCCGATCAGGTTTCAAACCGCCTGAGTCGGCAGTGGTTGCAAAACAGCGCGGCCGACCCCAGCCGGGCGTTTAATGGGAATCCGGCAAATAAAACTCCCGTTTCAGCCCTCGCTTTTGCCCTATCAAAGTTTAACCGCGGCCCGGGGCAGGGCCGGGGATTCGCGGCCTTCATGGGCTCAGCCCGACACCCCACCGCATCCAAACCGGCGCGGCTTGGGAAGCAGAGCCGGTCCGAATTCTCCGGGTCCGAGCCCGCCCGCTCCCGGTCCCGGCTCGCCCTGCCCTGCCCGTCCCACGAGCCCCGGGGACAAAAGGGTGGGTGACGCGACCCCCCGTCCCGGCGAGGCTCCTCCTCAGCCGAAACTTCCCCGAGCTCGCCCTCGCCGGGTCCAACCCCCTACCCGGGACCCCCGTCCCGAACTGGGACCAGCACGGGGTGGGGGATGTGGTTGTTGGGGCTCCAAAACCCGCCTGCCCCTGAAGCTTGGCGGGGGGGGAACCAGCTCGGGGGTCCCGGCTCCGAGCCCGGCTTGGGGGGCTCTGGAGAGGAACGAGGGTCACGGATCGACCCCCGGGGCCGCGATGGAGCTCCCCGAGCTGGGTAAGGGGGAGGGGGTGGTCCCGGGCCCAGTGCCCGGAGCACCGGGAGGGGCTCGGGACTCCGGACCGGGGGGAATAACCGGCCAAGGGGATCTGAAATACCCCCAGAAACTGCGGGGGGGTGGGATGGGGGTCGGGGGGGGAACCCCCAGGCGGGGATCGGGGCTCGGGGAGGGGAACGCGGGTGACCCCCCCGGTCTGTGCCCCCCTCCTTCCCAACCCGCTCCGGCGGGGTGGGAAACAACAGCGCGGGATGGCGGAGAAGGGAAGGGAAGAGAAGGAAAAAAAAAAAACAAAAACCGAGAAAAAGAAAAAAAACCTCCTGAAATAATAATAATAATAAAAAACTCAAAAAACACTCCCAAAAATAAAGAAAAATATAAAAAAATCCGCAAAACAACCCACAAAAAAAACCCACGCA
>JAWWEU010000072.1:4333274-4351035 GCA_035583155.1 Acropternis orthonyx | reverse complement strand
GGTATGACACCCCCGAATAGGGACATCCCCCAAACAGGGACAGCCACCCCAGGCAGGGACACTCCTGGCACCCTCAGCATCCCTGGGCACCCACCCTGGACAGGGACACCCCCGGGTATGACACCCCCGAATAGGGACATCCCCCAAACAGGGACAGCCACCCCAGGCAGGGACACTCCTGGCACCCTCAGCATCCCTGGGCACCCACCCTGGACAGGGACACCCCCGGGTATGACACCCCCGAATAGGGACATCCCCCAAACAGGGACAGCCACCCCAGGCAGGGACACTCCTGGCACCCTCAGTATCCCTGGGCACCCAGGAAAGAACCCCCCACCCTGGACAGGGACCCCCCCGGGCTGTGGGAGCCCTCGGGGAGGGGGAAAAGACCCTGATGCCCAGGGCATCTCCCCACCGAGCATGACAGCCCCAAACAGGGACACACCCCCAGTCAGGGACATCCCTGGCACCCTCAGCATCCCTGGGCACTGCGAAGGGACCCCCCTGGACAGAGACCCCCTCCAGGAAGGGGCACCCCCCCGACATGGACCCCCTGAGTCACCCTGCACACCCCTGGGACCCTCTGGGCATGGACCCCCATGGGTCACCCCTAGCCACGGGCACCCTCAGCACCCCGAGCCACCCTCGGGTGCCCAGCCGGGGGATGCCCGCCGGGGGTCTGACCTGGGGGGCTCGGTGCCAGGCGGGGGGGATGAGTGGCCGGCGCCGCTCGTCCGCAGCCAAGCGCCGGAGCTGCGCCCCCGTGGGACTGGAGCCCAGCTCCGCCTCGTATGCCAGCTGAAACGCTGGCACAGGGGCTCCTGTGGGGCAGGGAGGGGGGTCAGCGGGGCCGGGGGCTCCGCAGGGAGCAGGGGGGCACCCCCAGGGGCGCTCACCGGGGCTGAGGGCCTGGCAGCGGGACAGGATCTCCCAGAGGAGCAGGGCCAGGGCGTAGACGTCAGCCTGGCGCAGGGCTCGGCCCCAGGCCCGCAGGTCCAGGCTCTCGTCCAGGATCTCGGGCGCCAGGTACCGCTGGGTGCCCGCCTGTGCCCGCCGGGACCGTCAGCCTCGTGTGGGGGCCGGGGGCATGGGGGTACGGGGGCACCAACCCCCTGCACTGGCACCCACACACCACCCTGCTAGCAGCAGCAGGAGGCTCCATCCTGTCACCTTCCCTTCCTGTCCCATGCTCATCCCATCCCCATTCCATCCCCATCTCACCCCATCCTCCATCCCATCCCCATCTCACCCCATCCTCCATCCCATCCCCATTCCATCCCCATCTCACCCCATCCTCCATCCCATTCCCATTCCATCCCCATCTCACCCCATCCTCCATCCCATTCCCATTCCATCCCTATCTCACCCCATCCCTATCCCCATCCCATCCCATCCCACTCCATCCCATCCCATCCCACCCCATTCCATCCTCATCTCACCCCATCATATCCCATCCCACCCCACCCCATTCCCATTCCATCCCATCCAATTCTATCCCATTCCCACTCATCCCACCCCACCCCATCCCGGTGACCTTCCGGATGGACACGCCGGGCCGGGCCCCGGTGCCGTCCTGGGCACGCGGTGGCAGCGCCAGTGCCAGCCCGAAGTCCCCGATGGCACAGGTCCCGTCCTCCCGCACCAGCACGTTCTGGCTGCTCAGGTCGCGGTGCACCACGCTGGGCTTGTACAGCCCTGGGAGGGACAAGGGACATCAGGATTGGGACAGGGCGAGGGGACAGGGCGAGGGGACAGAGCTCGGGGCGGGGGTGCCGCGCTCACCGTCGCGCCAGAGCTCCTGGTGCAGGAAGGCCAAGCCGCGGGCCAGGGACAGTGCCAGGCGCACGCTGCCCATCCACGTCCCCACGTGCTGCCCCAGGAAGTGGCGCAGGGACCCCTGGGGACACGGGTGGGACACGGGTGGGGACGTGGGGCGGGTCAGGGCACCCCGAATTCTGGTGTGTGCACGGCAGGGGCCTGACCAGGGTGGGCACCTCCACGGCCCGGGCACACCTGGGCACACCTGGGGACATCTGTGCATACCCACACAGCCCGGGCACACCTGTGCACATCTGTGCACACCCACACAGCCTGGGCACACCTGGGGGCATCTGTGCACACTCTCACATCCCAGGCACACCCGTGCACTCCTCCAGCAGTCTGTACACATCTGTGCACACCCACACAGCCCGGGCACACCTGGGCACACCTGTACACACCTGTACACATCTGTGCACACCCACACAGCCCGGGCACACCGGGGCACACCCCTCGTGGCTCTCACCCTCCCCCCCCACCGTCGCCCCCCCCCCGGGCCCGACTCACGGCCGGGTAGAGCTGCAGGACGAGCAGCCCGCCCCCGGCGCGCGGCCCCGCGCCGCTCGTGCCCAGCAGCCTCGCCACGTTCTCGTGCTCCATCAGCGGCAGCGCGTGCACGGCGCGCTCCGCCGCGAACCGCCCGCGCGCCCCCGCCGCGAACGCCTTGATGGCCACGGGCCGCTGGCGGAGGGTCCCCCTCCAGACGGCCGAGAACCGCCCCGACTGCAGCACCTGCCCACCGGGGTAGGGGGGGGGGTTGGGCACGGTCGGGAAGGGGTGTCCCCAACACGCGAGGGACCCTCATTCCCACCCCCAGCCCCCGCTTCCCACCCCCGCGCCAGGCACCCACGGGCGTGCCCCGTCCCCAGTGGTCCAAATCGTGGGCACCCCCCGGGCACCCTCAGAGGTGCCTCTCTAGCCCCTCTCCCCGCATTGGTGTCCCAAGTGGGTGCCTCCCCAGCATCCCCTCTTAAGTGCCCTCCCACCTGGGTGCCCCCCCAGCATCCCTTCCTTAAGTGCCTTCCCAAGTGAGTGCCCCCTGCCCAGCATCATCACCTCCTTAAGCGCCCCCCCAGCATCACCCCCTTAAGTGCCCTCCCACCAGGGTACCCCCCCCAGGATCACCCCCTTAAGTGTCCCCCACCTGGGTCCCCCCTCCGTTGGTTGCCCCTCGCCCCGTGGGTGTCCCCCGTTGGATGCCCCCCCATGGGTACCCCTTGCCCCCTCCCTGGGCACTCCCCTCTTTGTTGGGTGCCCCCCCCCCCTTGTTGTGTGCCCCTTGCCCACCCCGTCGGGTGCCCCCCAACCTGCAGGAAGTGCAGCGCAGGCAGGTCCGGGCTGGGGGGCTCCGGGGGGACCCCAATTCTCCGGCCAGCCCGGGGGGTCTGCCCCGTGTGGGCCCTTGACCGTCGTAACCCTGGATCAGGGACATGGGGGAGACCGGGGACACCCCATCAAGGGGGCGACACCCCATCGGGGGAAGCCCCCCCCCCCAGGGACCCTCCCAATCGGTAATACGGGACCTGGGGACACCCAGGGACCCCTGGCCCCTCCACCACCCCGGGGACAGAGGGATCCCTGTGACCAGGGAACTCCTGGGGACACCCCACCTGGGACCCGCCCCCTCAGGGGTCTCCAGGACACTTGGGGGCCCCCCTGTCCCAGGGACAGGGTGACACGACACTTGGGACTCCTCCCACCCCAGGAGACTCTCACCCACATCAGGGATGTGGCATTTGGGGACACCCAGGGGACACAGGGTAGGGGGTGCCTGTGCCCGAGGGTACCCCCATCGCCCCCCCCAAGTCCCTCCGTGTCCCCGTCCCTACCGAGGATGCCCAGACAGATGAGGAGCACGAGGAGGAGGGGACCGGCCCCCCAGAGCCACAGTGTCCCCGCGGTCCCGCCCTGGCCAGGCGCTGGGGACAGAGACCGAGGTGACACAGGGCCCCCCCCAACCTGGTGGGGGACATTTCAGGGGATCCCACGGCTTTCCCAGCCCCCCACGATTCCCCTCCGTGGATCCCCCAAGTCCTCCACGCCCCCCCCCCCACTCCCGTGTCCCAGGTCCCCCTCCTGGGTCCCCCCCAAGTCCCATATGGATCCTTTGAAGCTCTCAGGGTCCGCTGTGGGTCCCCCAGTCCCCCCATGTGTCCCCAACTCCACCTTTAGGTGTCCCCCAGAACGTCCCCTCGGTGGGTCCCACACGCTCCCCCCTCCCCCCCCCCCCAAATTACCCCTCCCCGTACCTGGGCCCTGGTGGGGCCCCCCCAGCCCCACGGCCGTGCCTGTCCCCGTCCCTGTCCCTGTCCCCGTCGCGTTCCCGTTGCAGAGGTGGCCGTGGCACAGGCACACGAGGACGGCACCGCCGGGGGGTCCCGCGGGGCTGGGGGTGCAAGTGGGAGAGGGGCAGGCGGCCCCCCCGCCCCCCCAGCAGCCTGGGGACACCGTCACTGTCACCGGGGCACCCCACGGGTGCTGGGGGGACACCTCGAGACGGGGATGGGGCAGGGAGAGAGGTGGGACCCCCCTTGTCCGGAACCCTCCCATGCCTGGCACCCCCTTCACGAGACTCCCCACGCCTGCCACTCTCTCCCCGGGTACCCCCTATCCCTGCACCCCCCTCCGTTCCTGGCACCCCCTCCCCGGGTACCCCCTGTCCCGGGACCCCCACGCAGCCGCTCCCTCCCAGCGCCGCCGCAGCCCCTTCTCCAGGCCAAGGTCAAGCGCAGGCTCTCGGGAGGGACCGGCACCCTCCTCCGATCCCTCCCAGGGCCGGCTCAGCCCCCGCTCCCTTCCCAAGCCCCCTCTGCGCCCCCCCAAACTCGACAGGGCAGGATCAGTCCCCTTCTCTCTCCCCAAACACCCCCCAGGGCAGGACCCAACCCCTCCCTCCTTCCCCACCCCCTCCAACACCCCTCCGGGGTAGGATCCCCCCCATCCCCGGCATCCCCTCGACCCTCTCCCCAGCGCGGGGGTCTCACCCTGCACCAGCGCGTGGCTGCGGTTCCAGATGCCGATGCAGCACTGCCCGGGGGGGCAGCGGACGGCGCCGGCCGCCCCTCGCCCCGCGCCCCCCAGCCCGCCCCGCACGCTCGGGTGCTTGTAGGAGATGCAGCTCAGGTTGTGGGGGCCTGGGGTAAGGGGAGGGGGGGACACGCAGGGAGAGGGGGGTGGTTCTCAGAGTGTCCCCCTCCCCAGAAAAAGCCTCCTCCCCCCCGGGTTAGGACCCCCCAGCACCCACCTGGCCGCCCCATGGGAGCCTCCGTGGGGCCGGAGCGTGCGGGGGCCGGTGGGAAGAAGAAGAAGAAGGAGGAGGAGGAGGAGAAGGAGGAGGAAGCTGCTGCCCTCACACCAGGGAGGAGTGAGACAGGGTGTCTCGGGAGGGAGTCAGCACTGGCTCCCTGCCCTGCATCACCTGGCACCCCACAAAGCACCATCGGACCCCAAATCGAGCCCCCTGCCTCAGTGCCCCCTGTCCTCACAGCCCCACTGGTGCCAAGCCTCAGTTTCCCACTCTGAGACTGCAACCCTGTCCCTCCCCACCCCCCCAGAAATCGGCCCCCCCCGCAGACTTCCAGACAACGCCAGCGACTCGTGTTTATTACAAAAGAACTCGTCGTTCCCCATTTACAAAGGAGCCCCCCAAAACTAACAGTTTCATCTAAGTCTTTTGTACAAAAAAATAGCACTTTGGGACCCGAAAAAATCACCCCCCAAAAAATCAACCTTTTGGGGGTTTTATGACATCAGCCACCAGATTCGTAAAAACCAACCCCCCTCCCCCCAAAGTAAAATAGAACAGAGATGGGACGAGATCAAACAGGGAGAGAATTATTGCCAGTTTGGGGGGGTCACACCCCCCCAGGGCTCCCCCCCACTGCATAGAGAACCGGCCCCGGCCCCCCTGGAATTAAGGGGTGACAGTGGATTAAAGCTGGGGGATGGGGGCAGCCTCGGGGACAGCCCCCACCCCCAAAAGCCCCCCCCAAACCCTGGGAGGGGGGGCCAGGAGGGGAGTGGGGGGGGGTCTTGTCCCCAGCCTGTCACCCCTTTATCAAAGGCACGTTTGTGTGTGTGTGTCCCCAGGAATGGCTGGGGAGGTTTGGGGGGCTCTGGGGGTGCCACAGGGGGGGCTGGGGGTGCTGGAAGCAGGGTAGGGACTCCGGTGCTGCAGAGCCTGAACGGGGATGATTGAGTCCAGCTGGCCCCCCCAGTCCGGGAGCAGGGCTGGTGGTGTCACCCACACCCCCAAATCCTCTGATCTCCCCCCCCCCCAACACACAGAGCCCACCCCGGGGGTCTCCTGGGATCCCCCCCCCTCCCCCCAAGCTGCATTTCTATAGAAAAGTGAAGCTCCATCAGGGACAACAGGAAACATCACCTAGTGGGGCAGTAGGACACAGGGGACATCACTTTGGGGGGGGGACACACACAGGGGGGACACCCCAACACCCCACGGCAGAGCCCGACCCCCCAGCAGGGGTCTGGGATCCGGTTTGGCACTTGATCCCCACTGGGCATGGGGGGGGGCTGGGATGGAGCAGAGTTGGGCTTAGGGGTGGGGGTCAGGGACCACCCCCCTCCCCGCTCACCCAGGGTGGGGGAAATCATCTATTGACAATTAAATTAAGAAACCTCCTTGTTTTCTCCCAATCCTTTGGGGTTTCCAGGGAGGGGAGCTCATAGTGCTTCACAGGGTATTAAAATACAAATGCTTAAAGTTTCCTATATAAAAATATACAAATGCAAAAATAGATATCAAGAGAGAGAGCGCGGTGGGGGGTGGGGGGGCCGGGCCCTTCACCCCCCTCCCCGCAGAGCTTCTGCTGCCTTTGCTTTTTACAAAAAAAAAAAGAAAAGAAATCCCAAAATAAAACCAGCCGTGCTTCACAGTTCGGCCCCGCTGGCTCGGAGCTCCCAGGGGGGAATCTGGGGGTCCTGGGGAGCCTCTGAGCGTGGATAAATTTGGGGAGCAGGGGGACACGGGGTGCTGGAGGGGCTGGTTGGTTGGATTCCCCCTCCAGAGGGTTTCCCAAGGGATTTTGGCACCTCAGCCCTCGCTGCCGGTGCCCACCCGGCGGTCCCAGCTCTGCCAGAGCATCTCTCAGGAAAAGGGGGGTGTCCCCAGAGCGGGGTGTCCCCAAAGCAGGGTGTCCCTGGAGTTGGGGGTATCTCCAGTGTGGGGTGTCCCGGGAACACCGTGGTGGGGTGGCCACTCTTTGCATCCCACGGAGATTGTGGGATATTCCCCAGGCAGGGAAAAAAATAACCTATTTGTGGGAAATGCTCCAGCAGAAACCCTGAGGGGGGAAGGACATCCCGGGATTCATGGCTCCTGGGGGTCCCCTCCCTCTGCACCCCCAAGAGCAAGGGGGGGGTCACACACCGACCCCAACACTGCGAATGGGGACGACCCCAGGCCCCCCCCACCGCTGTGGGACACCTTCCTGTGAGCTCAGCCCTTTCCTCATCCTCGGAGCCGGGATAATCCCACACATCCTGGGCTCGCTCCTAGGACCCCCCCCACCGCTCTGGGACACCTTCCTGTGAGCTCAGCCCTTTCCTCATCCTTGGAGCCGGGATAATCCCACACATCCTGGGCTCGCTCCTGGGACCCCCCCCCCACCCTACTCTCTGCTTCCCCCTCCAGCTCAGAGTGACTTCCCGCTCAGCTCACCCCGAAACTGCTGCTTGGAGAACATCCCAGGATTTCCCCCAGCAGCTCCCTGAAGCCTCCGGGGGGCGAAGTTGGGACCCACATCCCCCATCCCACCCTGCCTGGGATGGAATCAGCCCCCCCCGCCCCCCGGGTCTGTTCCCAGCAGAGGGAGCATGGATATGGTCCGGGGCAGGAAGAGGAGGGTGTGGGAGGAAGAACGGAAAAGGACCGAGCAGTCCCGGCCTTCCCACGGCGGGAAGAGCCAGATTTTGGAAAAACAAAAAGGTTTTTCCTGAACTGTACCCCATTTCCAACATCCTTTTTTGTTTTGTTTTTTTTTTTTTTTTTTCCAAGGAGCCACCTCCAGCAGTGCCACAACAAAACCCTCGAGTGCCACCCCACGTCCCTGCAGTGCTTCCCCCTCACTCTGGGCTGAGCGAGCTCTGCAGATGCTCCTTTTTCCCAATTATTATTATTATTATTATTAAAACCAATGTCGGCTATAAAAAAAAATCAGAGTTTCACCCGAGGAGGCTCCGGCTGCCCCCAGAGCGGGTCCTGGCCAGGTCTCAGCTCCTGTGCCCACGACCTCCCACCAGAGCAGCTCCACGTGCTCCAATCCCACGGGACAGGGATCCTTGCCAAGGAAACGGCTAGGAAAAAAACCAAGATCCAAAAAAACCCCCCCTCCAAGGTCCAGTGTCGACAGGGGAGGGCAGTGGGAGGACAGGGGTGAAAAATACAGCGGAATCTCCCCCAAAAGAATGACAAAGGAATTCCAGAATCACCTCAAAGCAAAGAGTCCAACAGGCCAGGAGCGGGGGCCGGGGGATTTTTAGGGATTATGATGTAAAATGGAATACAAGAAAAGGGAAGGAGAGCTCGGGCACCGTCCGAACCGCCCCAGAGGGACGACCTGCTCCAGGATAAGGCATCAAAGGGACCACGCCAGGGTCGCAGCAACATCTCTCTCCTCTCTCAAACGAACACATTTTATATTTTTATATATATAATAATAATATAGAATCTTTTCTCTTTTTTTTTTTTTTTTGGCTTTTGTCGGGGTTTTTTTTTTTGTGGTGTTTTGTGGGTTTTTCTGTCGGGGGTGTTTTTTTTTTCTCTTTTTTTTTTTTTTGCTAAAAGGATCACGTACTTTTTGCCGAGGCAATGAAGGCGCCGGCGGCGGCTGCGAGGGCGACGGACCTCGGGCGAGGAAAGGGGGAGGGAGGACGAGGAGGAGGAGGAGGAGGGGGACAAAACAACAAAACAACAAATAAAATAATAATAATAAGGTCAAGCCGAAATTAAAAAATATATATATATATATAGCTCTGGCCTTCGAGCGTGGTCGGTGGCCCCGGAGGTGGCAGCGGTGCCGGTCGGAGGAGCTGGGTTAGTGCTGGGGGGGGGGATGCTCAGAAGCCGTTGCCGCTGATGTTGATGGACTGAAGGTCGGCCACTTGCATGACGTTGATGCCGCTGCTGGCCAGGCGGGCGATGCCCTCGGGGCAAATGGCCTCCATGGCCACCATGTTGGTGGCGATGAGGGCCGAGGGCGCGGCCCCGCCGTTGCCCTCGGCCGAGGCCGCCGTGTCCATGGGGACGGCCGAGACGTTCATGGCCACGTTGGTGGCGCCTCCCTTCTTGTTCTGGTGGGTCTTGATGTGCTTGGAGAGGTGGTCGCTGCGCATGAAGCGTTTGGGGCACTCCGAGCAGGCGAATTTCTTCTCCCCTGGGAAAGGGAGGGAGAGGGAGGTGAGGGAACCCAAGGGGGAGCTAAGGTGGGGTTTTGGGGAAAGGGTCCTCCCCGCCGCCCTGAGAGTGGCGGGGCCCTGGACAGGCTCCCTGGGGAGCCCCAAGAGCTAAAGGGGCGCTTCACAGATGTAATTTCGCACAATATCAAGCGGGAAGGGCCCCACAAGGGGCCACCCACTCCCAGTCCGGGACTGAACCCTGGCGTTTCCAGCACCCACTGAGCTCACCTCAAGGCTTTGCACATCACCCCCTGGGACTTGGGGGTCCTGAGCAGGGCCAGGAGTCGGGGGGGATCCCCTGGTGGGGTGGGGGGGTCCCGGGATGACAGCAGCCCCCCTGCCCTACCTGTGTGCGTGCGCTTGTGCCGCTGCAGCTCGTCGGAGCGGGTGAAGCGCTTCCCGCAGAGCATCCAGGTGCAGATGAAGGGCCTCTCGCCCGTGTGCCACCTCAGGTGTGCCCGCAGGTGAGAGGTCTTCCCGTACACCTTCCCGCAGCCCGGGATGTGGCAGATGTGCTGCTTCTTCTTCCCTGGATCCCCAGAGCTCCTGCGGGGGGAAAAAAAATGAGAGGGGAAGAGTTAAGAGCCAAGTTCTGCTCCATCCTGAGCTGGATCTGAGCGCTCTGAGCGTGCAGGTGCCACCGAGCTGGGGCGTGTGGATCTGCTCGGGGGGCAGGAAAGCTCTGCAGAGGGAGCAGCACTGGCTGGAGCCATGGGATCACGGGATTAGGCCCCGGTCAACCAGGCCAATTGCCAGGTCCTCTGCTCTTGGGTCACAGCAGCCCCATGGAACACTCCAGGAAGGGGTTGGAAAGCTGGAAAAGGACCTGGGAGTGCCGGACACGAGCCGGCGTGTGCCCCATGCGGACATGGGTTAGTGGTGGCCTTGGCAGCTCTGGGGAAATGGCTGGGACTAAACCTCAGGGGCCCTTTCCAGCCTCAACAATTCCCATCTGTGGCAGAGCAGCCTCACCTGCCCTCTCCTTCTTTGCAGTAGGGACAGGTACAGGCTTCCCTCCGTGTTTTCCGCCCCTGCTGGGGCTGTGGGTCGGGGCTGGTCTCTCCCTCCTCCACGGCCGCACTCTCGTCCCCCAGCCCGTCCCCGCTCGTGCCGTGCAGACCCAGCTGAGCTCCGTGATCACCTGGAAGAGAGTGGGAGTTCCCTGAGGGTTATGGCAGGTTCCTCACCTGGAATTGAGGGCTTTCCCACAAAGCCAAGAGGGTCTCTGTTTGATCAGGCTGTGGGAGTTACTAATCCCGCCCTTCTCCCTCAGCTTTCCTCAGGCTCCTGACATTCCCCTAAAGGATCTTCCTGCCCTCCCCAGCCCCCAGCACAGTGGAGGGTCCCCAGTTTGCCCACATCCCCCCCAGTCTGCTCCAGGCCTCTGATTTGTGTCCAGGAGTGAGGTGGGAGCTGCATCTCTCCCGAGAAACAGTCCCTTGCCTCCCTCCAGACACCTGCCCTGCCAATTCCAGCACAGAAAACAGCAACATTCCAGCTGGAACCACATTCCTGTTGTGGCCACAGCAACATCCAACACTGCTGTTGGGAAACCTGGGATTCTCCAAATCCCACCACACTACTGGCATCATCACCCAGATCCCTTCAACCCTTGGGGGTGTTTTGGGTTCAGAGAGGCAGTTTTGCCTTTCCAAACATGCCTCCTGCTTTTACCTGATGCAAGCAGCAATCCACAGAACAGATGGGCACCCTCCTGCCAGCCCTCCATCCCAAAGAAAAGCAAGGATAAATAAAGCAGGCTGGAGGAGCAGCATCCATCAGTGGCCATGCTGTCGGCAGCCCTTGCTGGGTAATTACTGCTGTTATAAAGCAGCATAAAGACACATAAAGCTGAGAAATCGTCTGCCACTACTGTTGGGAGATGATCCCTCCCTCTCTTGAGGAGCAATTCCCAACTCCAAGAGCCCAGGGAAGCACAGGACAGTGCTGATGAGCTCCCAGAGGAACAGAACCCACCCTCTGGGGACCTGGGTGGGGGGTTGAAGCCTCTCTGTGTTCATCGCTGGTTTATTGCTCTGCCACTTCCCCCAATCCCAGCCCCACACGTGGGACATTTCCCTTCCAGCTTGGTTGTGTCCCTGCTGAAGAGCTGGAGCAGGGATGACAGGCTGACTAATCTCTTTTCGGCTGCAATTAACAGATGCCAATGGATCTAAAGGCAGATTTAGAGCAGAGCCGCTTCCGGACAGGCAACCGCCGTGCTTGGCTGGCCATGGGTTTGGATTCCAGCCCCAAATTCACCTTTTTCCTATCAATTTTCTCCTGAGAAGGACGTTCAGTCATCTGAACACGGGCAGGTTTGAGACAAAACACAGACAGGGGTGCAAACAAGCATTGCTGCTTGTTGTTGCAGAGATGCTGCGCTATGGCCAGGACCTGAAGTGTCAGTGTGGGGATTATTCCCCAAAAACACCCATCCAGGGCCTTTCCTGGAGCTGTTCGCCAGCAGCTCCAGTGAGGATGAGGCAATGGGAAGGAGCGTGGCAGCCAAACCTGCTAAGGGTGCCCAGGGGGTTCTGGTTGCCCCTTTTCCCAGTATCTGGAAGCTGCTTCTTAAACAGGGACCTCAATCACCCCAGAGCTGCAGTTTCCAAAGCTGGAGATCCCAAAAACCCAGCCCATGGTCCTGCTGCTGGTGTCCTCTGGAGCCACGGGAGCAGAAGCCACATCCCTGGCACGGGGACCGAGGTGCTGCAATGGGTGGTGGCCTTTTGGGAAGCCCTGCTGGGACCAGCACCTCAGTAATTCCCTTTACGATCCCGGTTTTCCACGTAAAAGCTCCGAGGCAGGAGCAGCACGCAGAGGTTGGAAAAGGATAAATTTCAGCCTCACACAGGCCCAAATAATCCCTGAGCTGCAGGCTGGGCTCTCCCAGAGGCCAGGAGGGAGTTTCACAACCCAGAGACAGCAGTGGGGAATGAGGAATAGTGTTCCTGGCAGGGACAACCTTCCTGGTCCCCAGAGGTGACGGTGCCACGGAAGAGCCAGGCAGGGACCCACACCCAGGGAAGCACCAGAGCCACCAGGGATGAATCATGGAATGGTTTTAGGTTGGAAAAGCCCTCCAAGACCATCAAGTCCAACAATTAACCCACCACCAGCCATGTCCCCAAGGGCCACATCCACACTTTTGGATGCTCCCGGACACGGTGCCGCCACCACTGCCCTGTTTCTTCACTTCAGTGAAGAAATTTTCCCTGATATCCAAGCTAAACCTTCCTGGCACAGCTTGGGGCCGTTTCCTCTGGTCCTGTCACTGGCAGAAAGTAAGAAACAGGAGCTCTGCTCTCCCAAGCAGAGGCAGACAGGGAGGTTTGGCACTGGGACTGGCTGCCCTGCCCCTGCATCCACAGGGACGCAGATTTCCTGGGAAAAGGCGGTGCTGGGCAAGCCCTTTGCTGTTGAGGACCGAGGCAATCACAGATCAAAGCACCAAACAGGAGCAGGGCTGCAACCCCAGGGAGCAGAGCCTGCCTGGGCTCTTGCCCACATCACAGGGCACGGGCAGGCAGGGCACACAGAGCAGCTGGGATGTCATCCAGGATGTCACCACGTGTTTGTGCTGCAGTATCCTGTGTCAAAGCATACGTAAAACCCACATATCCCTGCAGATGGTCCCCTGGGTCACTCAAGGCAGGAGGAAACACTTGGCTGAAGCCCTCAGAGACCGAGCTGGGGTTCCAGTCCTCACCCCACAGTCCCAGGGTGCCCAGGAATACGGTCCCAGGCCAGGCCTGGTTGCCCGATGCCACCACTGGGAGGGGGAAACTGCCCCCTCTAAAGGTGATAGAATTCTGAACCTCACACAGAAATCTTGGCTGAGCCCTCCTGTATCTCAGCAGCCACATTCCTCTGCTCCCTACAAAGTTCAGCAAATTCGGGACAAAACCTTTCCAGTCCTCCCCTCCGGCTCCTGGGATGTGTTTACAGTCAAATCCCAGCATGAAGGGAGCCAGGGAGGGGGTTTTAAGCTTTCTAAGCCAACGCCAACAGCTTGTTACAGCCACGGATTAGAGATTTCCCTGCCGACTGGGAAGAGCTGCTGTAAAAAGGAAGGAGAAAACACACGTTCTCTCCCCAAAATACACCGGGGGAGGCGAGAATCCAGCCCTGACGCCTTGGAATGCCTTCAATCCTCAAACATGCAAGAGCCCACGCGGCGTTTTTCAGCCTCTTGGCTCGTCAGGCAGAGGGGAACAAACCCAAATCCTCCTGCTGGTAATCTATGGCTGCACCTCATCGAGGTATAAATCCACGGTGGTGAAGGGAGGCAGATCCCAGACGTGCAGGGATCATCCCTCACCGACCAGGAGAGCCCAGACCTCCAGAGTATGGCAGGTTGGAGGGAAAGCTCAGCAGAGAGGAATCAGCCTGATAATTCATGTTTATTATCCCCACTAATACACATCCCTGCTAAGACTAAAGCTCCCCTGGAGGCTCCCAGGGGCCCTGCTCCATGCTCAGGTCAGCAGAGCCCTGAAAAAATATGTTAATAGAACAAGGAAGGGGGGATTTAATCCTTGGAAAAGCCTGGGGAGGAAAGAGGGACTTTGGGAAGGCAGGAGATGGGAGTCGATCCCGACCCTTGAACTTGGCCCTGCTCCGCCAGCGTGGACAGGCAGAACCTCTGAGACCTCCCAGAAAGGGGGCAGTTTGCTGGTCTTCCCACTAAAAACCCCAAAGCCCTGAGTCTTGGCTGGGGGATTCTCTCCAGACAAGGCATCCCTTGTCTCCTACCTGCTGCTCAGAGGAAAAAAGCTTCGGTTTGGTGGCTTTATTTAGCAAACTAACAGGAGGTGAGAAATGCCCGGTGGAGAGGAAAGAGAGGAGCTTTCACATCCACCCCAGCCGACCTCGGGAAGGGAAAGGGGAAAACAAACCCGATGTTCATTTTTGGGGAAGAGCTGGAAATAAAAACCCAAAAGCAACAAACCGTGGGTTTCTTGTGCAAACTCTGCACCACTGGCAGAGGCAGGAGGGGACGAGGTGGGGGGAGTTGTCACCACGCACGACGTGGCTTCCGGGCACAAGAAGTTTGAAGGCAAAAGGAAAGAGAAGCAAAACCCAGGGACAAACTGCCCCCCAAAAATATTCCCTCGCAACGGACACCAGTCATGAGTGCACCTGGAAAAAACCTCCCAAATCCACATTTTCTAGCTCACAACTCGAATTCTCCCCCTTTCCTCCCCAGTTTTTGGGCTGTCTCCTCGCTGCTGTCCCCGGGACACACCAGAGCTGCTCCACACAGAGCCAAGACAAGCTGCACAAAGGGCCAGAGCGGGTTTGGAACGACACCCCCTTGATTTTTCACCAGTCTGATTTCCTCACTCATTTGCAAAATTAGTTAATCTGCATTAGGAGCTCATTCATGTAAATTAGCCCAGCTCTGGCTCAGCGATTCCTCGGAGCTCTGGGAATGCAGGGCCCGGCTGCACAAGGACGGGGCAAGGCTGGGAGTCTGCAGCCCTTCGAGTAATTGTGCTCTAATTTGGCATTTAACAACTTGAGAAGCCACTGACCTGCCGGACAAACTCCTGTAAGTGCCAGAGGTTTCTGTTCCTCATAAAATCACACTTCCTTCGGAGAGGGAATAAACAGGGGTGGAGCTGATGGGTCAAGAGTGGGGTGGCTGCGAGGGGGGAGCTGAGCAAGGGAATCACCTCGTTCACTTTGTGACATCCCTGAATCCCCCTGGGCTTACCAAATACCTTTGCTGTGCTGCAGACTGACAGACAGAGCTCCTTTGCCCCCTTAATTCCCGCCTGGATTGTCACAAAACTGGGACGAAGCCTCTAGTCCTGCCACGGCCTTCACTGGGGCAAAAGCACCCAGAGCACCCTCACCCTGTAACACAGGCAGGTCCTCCCAAACCACCCCAAAACCACCAGGTGAGGTAAAGAGAGAGGTCCCCGAGTGGGGAGTATGAAAGGAAGGAGGCAAATGCCTGGCTGAGTCAGGGAAGGGCAATTCCTAAGTGGGGGAACCCCCCCCAAAGGCATCTCCCACCACACCTGAACCTCCGGCTGCCTCTCACCCACTGCAGACAAGGGCGGATGCTTTTCCGAGCCACAGATCCCGAATTTTTAATCACATCCCTCCACGGAGGAGGAATCTGTGCCTGTATCTCTCACGGCATCTAACCCAGACATCCTGGGATGGGATGGGATGGGATGGGATGGGGAGGGGGCTGAACGGTGCGAGCCTTGCCAAGGTGGGAGCCGACACTCTGGAAAGGAGCCACATGGAAACTCCCCCAGCCCTGGGAGCCAGGATGCAGCTCCTGCACAGGGGGTGATAAGGAGACCAGGCTCCGGCAGGGCTGGGGCCGGCACAGATAAAAGGAGGAGGCAGATCAGGGCCTGGCAGACCGTCCGGAGCCGGAGCCGGAGCCGGGACCTCTCCCGGGAAGAGTCACCACCCGACCCGTCCAACCGGCTGCCAACCCGCTCCCAGCCCCGAGCCCAGCCCTGGCCTGCAGCAGGAGGAGGGGAAAGGGAGGAGGAAGAGGATCAGGGCTGCCCCACGAAACCCCTGGATCCACAGGGATTTTGTGTGGGGCACAGCCTTGCCGAGACACGGGCTCTGTTGGGATCACTCCCTTTTCCCAAGCAAAACCCCGGGGTCTCTCGGGATTTGTGTCAGTCCTTCTCTACAGGACACGGAGGGAGGTCAGCCAAGGAATCTGGAGGGGATGTAAAGTCCAGCCCAGCTGGAATGTAGAGGAGGAAGTTTCACAATATGATTATTTTCTGTCGTGATGTCATGGGCGCAGTGAAACAAACAACAAGGACACGTCACAGAGAGATCCTGTCAGGGCTTGATTCCCGTTTTCCCCTCCCCTCCACACTCCATGCCATGCAGTTGCCTCATCAAGGCCCTCCTACAAAGCTGCCCTTAAAAACAGAAAACAGGAGACAATCAGGTCTTTGTGCCAGTGCCCCGACACTGGGAAGAGCCCTGGAAGGACAAAGTGGCAGCAGAGAGCCAGGATGTGTTTGGGGAACACATTTCCAAGGGTTACTTCCCCCCACGGAGGTTTTTTTCCTCTCAGGACACAATCTTCACTCAGAGCCCTGGAAAGGCGCTTGTCCTGCCCAGACAACCCCTGGGCAGGGGCAAAACTGGGGGGCTCCTGTACCCTCCAGACCCACCAGTGCTCTGGGCACTCACCAGTTCCCTGCGCCCCAAGAATCAAACATTCTTTAGTGCTCCCAAAACCAGGGGGTTTAACTCCAGAGCTGAGCATGGAAAATCACGGCAGGCTGTTTACCCAGCACATACCTCAGCCAGGTAGGGCAGGGATGGAGCTGTGGGGGCAGAGCCACTGGCATTATATGGGCAGGAAGCTAAGAGCAGTCCCCCTCCTCCTCCTTACAGTAAAAAGGGAAGAGAAACCCCGGTGTCACAAACTCCCTGCCACCCCCCACCTCGTGCAGGACGTCCCCTTCCCGAGCGGGTGACACTGTGGTGACACTGCTCTCCTGGCTCAAAGCCCCAGTAAGTGGTCCCGGTGTTGCAGCCCCCACCCATGCCCAGCACAGCCCCAGAGGAGAACTCAGAGCCCCCGTCCCTCCCCGGTGCCAGCCCGGGTGCCCACCCATGTGGGGAGCGCCAGTACCAACCCCGGGGCGGGTTTTGGGGCGGTGCCACCCCAGGAAATCCCCTCCCCGGCTGTAGGGCCTGTTTGCCCACATACCAGCCCCTGACAGGGACAGAGGAGGAGGAGGAGGAGGAGGAGGAGGAAGCAGCCTGTGAGCCACCTCCTTAGCACAGACACTGAGTTACATCTGCACAGAGCACCGGACTCTGCCTCACGCCCAGGAGCAAAAACTCCTGGTTTGAAGGACCTTTTCCCGTGTCATTTTCTCCCGGGGTGGGGGGGAATCTTTCCTTTGCCAAAAAGAAAGCTAAAAGCAGAAATGTCATTGGCAACTGCCCCCCCTTTCCCTCCTGAGGGGTTGGAATCCACAGCCCCCCCTGCCCCCCATTCATGGAGTGGGGACATGGAGAGACTGCAGACCCCAAGGAGACTGAGCCTGGCAGGTTTGCAGGAAGGGGCAGATGTGGCACTGCCAACCCAGGGGGTAGCTGGGACCACCACAGCCTTTGCCATGCACCTCCTTTTCTCTCCCACCATCCCAGAACATGCAGCAGGATCCAAGGACTGGGAAGACAAGCTGGAGTCTCCCCTCCCCAGCAAGCCTGGGGTTTGTTTTCCATTCACCTCCCCCAGCAGCAGAGGAGCATTTTCTGCTGCAAAAACCCCCTCACAGGTCTTTGCCTTGAGCAGAAAGTTCCAGCACACGTGGGGTGAACTTGCAGCCCCCATGACAGGCCCGCATGGAAAACGGTGAGGGATTTGGACAAGGGGCAGCACTGGTAACAAAAAGCTCTCTCAAATTGCCATCAGAGAGCTCGGATTGGGAAGGACCCACCCTCACAGCGCCTGGTGGAATGGACCCAGTCCCAGGTCTGGGGCGGGGGGGGGGGGTTGAAAAAACCCAGG
>JAWWEU010000072.1:4310257-4324835 GCA_035583155.1 Acropternis orthonyx | reverse complement strand
GGACACGGGGACAGGGACACACGGGGACAGGGACACACGGACACGGGGCCACACGGACACACACGGACACGGGGACAGGGACACACGGGGACAGGGACACACAGGACGGACGGACCCGCAGCCCCCCCAACACCACGCGGGGCTGAGCTGAGTTGCCCAAGCAGGAGTTTATTGGCCGGAGCAGCCGCCCGAGGGACCCCCCCGGACCCCTCCGGACCCCCGGGGGGGCGGCGCTGCCCCTTCCCGGAGCCCCCAAATCCCCCTCCCCAGAGCGGGGACCGAGCTGGGACCGTGGGCACCTCCACAGCCCGGGGGTCGCTGCCCTATCCCAGGGGTTGTCACCTCATCACTCGGAGGGGTTCAGCTCCAAAGCAGGAGAAAGCCACCCCGAGAGACTCCAGGCAGTGCTGGGAATGCAAACGGAACCCGTTTGGCTCTTTCCTTTGGGGGCTGGGCACGAATTTCCCCTCTGGGGGGGCTCACTAAGCCCCCTCTGGCCCCTCCCTGTCCTGCAGCGTGGGGTGTGTCTGAGCTGGTCCCCTCGTGGCTGGGGCTCAGGGTGTTCAATCCCACTGGCATCTCCTTTTGGGGATGGAGGGAGCGCTGTGGGATTTAGGGAGGGAGCAGAGGATGGCCAGCAGTGCCCCAAGTCCACCTCCCGGTGCAAAATCACCCCCAAGAGCTTCTCCTTCCCAACAGCCCGACTGTCCAGGTCTAAACAAGAAGGGATTTGAGGCAGCCCAGCCTCGGAATCCCCACAGAGGGATGTAAATCAGCTCACAGGGATGGCAGGAAAGCGGGAAAGCTGCTCCTGGTGGGGCGTGGTGGTGGTGGTGGGGTGGGGAAAGAAACACACACATCTGGGTCTGCCACTGCCAACCTGCCCCCAACCACGGAGGGGCCACGAACAAAGCAGGACTTCCAGCAGGACAAACCCCAAACCCCCGGGCTGATTCCTCCCTTCCCTCCACGGGTTCTCAGCCCACCCCCCCGAGAGACAGGGCGGGGGTGGTGGGGCAGGGGAGGGAGAGAGAGATCAGGAGATCTCGTTGCCGAAGACCTCGAGCACGAGGGGCGTGAGCTGCATGCTGTGCTCGGGCTGGAAGGACAGGCAGCGGTACTGGCGCGAGTGCTCCTCGTTGAGGCTCCGCAGGTCCGCCAGCTTCTGGATCATCTTGGCGTAGAGCAGGCGGCTCCCCGGAGGGGGGTGGCGGCACAGGATGTAGCTCTGCAGGGTCTCCGAGAGCCTGTCCTGAAGGGATTCCACCAGCGAGGTGTCCTGCACGCCCGGGCGGTCTGGGGGACACCAGGGGTTGTGGGGTAGGGTGAGCTGGGAGGGTCCCACAGGGATCAATCCAGTCCATCCCTGCACAGACCCATCCCCAAAAATCCCACCCTGTGCCCCAGGGGATCATCCAAACCCTCCTGGAGCTCTGCCAGCCTTGGGGTCTGGGGGACACCAGGGATAGAGTGAGCTGGAAGGGTCCCACAGGGATCAATCCAGTCCAGCCCTGCACAGGCACCCCCCCAAAAATCCCACCCTGTGCCCCAGGGGATCATCCAGACTCTCCCTGGAGCTCTGCCAGCCTTGGGGTCTGGGGGACACCAGGGGTTGTGGGGTAGGGTGAGCTGGAAGGGTCCCACAGGGATCATCCAGTCCAACCTTGAACAGACACCCCAACAATGCCACCCTGTGTCCCAGGGGATCATCCAGACTCTCCCTGGAGCTCTGCCAGCCTTGGGGCCGTGCCCACTGCCCTGGGGAGCCTGGTCAACCTTCTCCTGAGATCCCACCTCACCCTGCCCTGGCACAACCTGAGATCCCAGAACATGCTGAGCTGGAAGGGACCCACAAGGATCATGGATTCCAACCCTCAGCCCTGCACAGGACCAGCCCCAGGAGTCACACCCTGTGCCCCAGAGCATCATCCAAACACTCCCTGAGCTCTGCCAGCCTTGGGGCCATGCCCACTGCCCTGGGGAGCCTGCTCAGTGCCCACCACCCTCTGGGGGAAGGACCTTTCCCTGAGATCCAACCTGAGCCTGCCCTGACACAACTCCAGGCCATTCCCTGGGTGTGTCCCTGGTCCCCACAGAGCAGAGATCAGTGCCTGCCCCTCCTCTGATCCTCCTGGGGGAGCTGGACCTGCAGTGAGGTCTCTCCTCAGTCTCCTCTTCTCCAGCTGGACACACCAAGTGCCACCAGCGTCCTCACACACTTCCCCTTGAGACCCTTCCCATCTTTGTTGCCCTCCTTTGGACACTCTAACACCTTAATATCTTCCCTATATTTTGCTGCCCAAAAGTGTCCCCTTACTGCAGGTGATTCCCACCCTTTTTTTTTGGTGGGGGGACACACACACCAATCCCTGGCAGGTCCGTGGTCCTACCTGGGGACAGGATGCAGATGGCCATGAGGAGCACGTGCTCTTCCTCGTGGAGGTTCAGCTTCTTCAGGCCAATCTGGAATTTCACCAGTGGCTCGAGGAGGTCCATGCTGTGGCCAGCTGGGAAGAGAAGGCACCTTTAGCACAGGACCCCTTGGAGCTCAGCAGCTCATCCAGAGGAAAATGGCTTTTGATACAGCTCAAAGCATGTTGGGTTTAACTGTGCTTTTCCCCAAGAGTTTCCCTAAAGGAGGAGATAACACAGCAGGTTTTGCCTTTGGAATCCATAAGGACAGTGAACCTGCAGATATTTTGCCTCCTCCTCCTCCTCATTTCCACCAGCCCTGGGTTACTCTGAGGCCTTTCCAAGCGCAGGGAGAGGTTTAAGGTCCCACCCCTACCACGTGCACCCCCCCTTCTCCGTGTTGGCCCCCAAACCCAGAAGCGGGAGAGGTTCAAGGCAGGACTCAGTGTCTTCCCAAGCAGAAGGGCTGGCTGGGTGCAGAGGGAATGGCTTTCCAGAGAGGGGAAAAAAACCCCACCCCTGGGATTTGAGGCTGGGGTGAGATTCCTCAGCAGGAGAGGGTCCCTGGGCGACGTTACCTTGGGTGACGTCGCTGACCCTGTACTTGAAGTCGTTGCTGCCGCAGGTCCAGGTCATGTCCTCGAGGGTGAAGGCCTGGTTGGAGCGCAGCATGATCACCTCGATGGCACTGGACTTCAGCAGGACAATCTGGTCCTCTGCTGACAGGTCCCTGCGTGGGGGTGGGAGGAGGTTGAAGGTGGGACTCGTCCGTAAGCAGAGGAACAGAAAGTGTCACCCCGTGAGGGTCCCATTTGTCACCCCATCCCTCGGTGGGGCAGCCCAGCCGTTCCCTCCCCGCAGTTCCTGTGTCAGGTATTTCTGGAGGTGCCTTTATGGATGTCCTTGGAGTGAAACAGGACCTGAGACCCTTCACAGACACCAGCCTGGAGAGAAACAGGACCTGAGACCCTTCACAAACCCCTCACGTGGCTCAAGTCATTTCGCTTACGGAGTTTGGAGGATAAAATTTCCAGAGACTGGGGGATGAACTTCCCAGAGGTTGGAGAATGAACTTCCCAGAGTTTGAGGGGTGAAATGTCCAGAGTTTGAGGGGTGAAATGTCCAGAGTTTGGGGGATGACCTTCCCAGAGTTTGGGAAGAGAAGAGAGGAGAACCCCAGGAAGGAGGAGAGACAGAAGACATGAAAGCAGAGACAGACCTGGGAAGGAAACAGAGCCGAGGGACAGCTGTGAGGGTGAAACAGGGAGCATGATCTGGCTGTGGAGGGCAGGAGAGGATTCCCAAGGGTGGATCCGGGAGCAAAGGCCTCACCTGAATCCCGGGATCATTTTGGCAAAGCCGATCACCTTCTGGATGCTGTAGCTGACCAGGTCGGCCAGGTGGGGGAGCATGGAGAGCTGGGAGAACTCCAGGTTCATGGAGGAGCTCTCGTCGTTCTCCTCGGAGAGCACCAGGTTGGAAAACATCTGGGGCTCCACGGACTCTGCAGAGAGGGAGAGGCTGCAACACCCCCAGGAGGCTTTTGGCAGCTGAACGAGCCTCCCCCGGGAGGTCAAAGAAGGGTGAGATTTGGGTAAAGCCACGGCATTTCTGCCCCTGTCGCCTCCGGAGGGGCGAGTTGGGTACCTGGGAAGGTGCTGAAGGCGTCGGAGCCGAAGAGATCGGTGGAATCCTCCTCCGACAGGTCCTGGGTGACGACGGAGGAGGCCTTTGCCGCCCCCCTGTTGTTGGGGTGGCCTCTCACGGGGGGCTGCAAGAGGAGAGCGAGAGGGTGAGGGCTCCCTTGTGCCAGCTGGTTCACCTGCTGCCAACGCCATTTCCCAGGTGGGTTTTTGACTCCCCCCCACCCCCACCCCACCCCAACCCCCCGTGAGGAGAAACCGGTGGGGTGGGGAAGGGATTTGCAGGCTCTGGGTTACCCTGAACTTGGTGAAGTCGGCGTAGGTGGGGTCGTAGGTCTTGCGGTGGGCCTCGAGGAGGATGTCAATGACCTTCTGCTGCTCCTCGGAGAGTTTGGGCTTCAGGCTCTCCTTGAGGGCCTCCTCCTCCTTGCGCTTCAGGATCAGCTCCCGCTTCCTCTGCACCTCCTCGTCCGTCAGGATGACTGTGGGGGGGGCAGAGGGGGGGGTGTCCCAAACGGGGTCACAGCGACCTCAGCCTGTGGCAGAACATCCCCTGGACACCCCTTGGACAGTCACTGATCCAACCTGCAGTCTGTGCTGCTCTCCTGGCACCTTTTTTGGGGGGCTGGGGGGGGGTTTTAGGCAGGGATCTGGTGCAAAAAGCACTGCCACGTCCCTGCTCTGCTCCCTGCTGTTGGCCCTGGGCTTTCAGGTGACACAAACCCCCCCACCCTGCCAGGCTCAGAGCGGTGGGTTCACCCAGCCCCGGTGCCCAGCGTGGCTCTGCTCAGCCCCAGGTGCCACCCTGGGTGCCCAGCAGAGAGTTCTGAGCTCAGGGCACGTATGAACGTCGCTCTCAGGGGTGGGTATTTATGGTTTGCTCGGAGTTGGACTCCAAGCTTCTTCCCCATCCCTCTAGGGGAAAGGGGAGCAACCACAAACAGCCTGAGCTCAAACCTGAACTTCATGAAATCGACCTTGAAGACCTGAGAGAGGGTAGAGAAGAAAGGCCCGAGGGAGCTGCCCGGATCTCTCGGGTTCAGCCTCCACCCCCGAGGTCACCCACTGCCAAAGGCCCTCGGTAACACACATCCAACCTAAAAATAGCCCTCCCCCTTCCCCAGGCTGTCATTAAGCCCTGGCACCAGGAATTGCAGAAAACCCCAAGCATGTTATCTGATGCTGGGGTGGCTCAGCCTGCCCTGGGTGACTCTGGGCAAGCCGAGGTGGAATTTGGGCTGAAAGGGGAGCTCCAGGCAAGGAACTGTTTGCCATCCCTGCTCCTTTAGCCCAGGGCGTTTTTCCACAGCCCTTTTCCAACTTGCACCATCTCAGAGGGGGTTGGAAGGGCTCGGAGAGATGGAGCCTGAAGGTCACCTCCACCAGCCACTTCTGAGGGGCACAGCACCACTGCCTGGGCAGGAAAAAAAATATCAGCATTCTGCCACCTCCTGCCCCCAGTTCTCATGAGAAAAGCACCAGCTCCATGTGGGCACTGAAGGAAGGGCAGAAACTGGTGGGGAGAGCCACGCGTGGGGCTGGGGCTGAGGATGCTCCAAGTGTCCTGAGCACTGGGGGTTCACAGGGGGTTGTTGCAGGTTGCACCAAGAAGATTTGGGATCCTGCAAGGGCTGGATGGCCTTGATGGGTCTCTTACAGCCCAAACTATGATCCCAAGAGCATGAAGAAGCGCCCACAGAGCGGACTGGAAAGATAAAAGGGTGTTTCTGTTGCTGGGGAAAGACAGCAAGGGAAATCAGCCTGGGATTTCCCACCCTCTTGGAGGGGATGCAGCCCTCAGAGAGGCTGAAAACAGCCTGGCAGTGGCATTTCTTAGCCTGGCAGGAGCTGTTTCTGGGGATGAGCTGCAAACATGACACGCTCCATTCCGGAGGAGCAGCACTTCCACAGGACCAGGGATAACGCGGATGAGGGATGTCAGTGCAGTGACCCCCCCAGAAATGCATTTATAAAGTGCTGGGGAAAAGGATTCAGTGCTTATTTGGACTCACAGAGGATGCCTCAGGAGGCAATACAGGGCTGGGAAGCAGCTCAGTGCCTGCACTGGGATCCCAGCTCCCATCCCAGCTCAAATCCCAGCTCCAGCCTCTCCAAACACTGAGCCAGAGCCTTCCAGCCACAAAGTCCTGGCACAGCTGAGCCTCTGTGGGCTGCCCTGACCCCAAATCCGTGTGAGGGCCGAGATAACATCAGCCCATCACGCCCAGCCAGCCCCTGGAGATGCCAAAAGGCAGCAGGGAAAGGGCACCAGGAGCACGAGGATACAGGGATGCAGCTCGTGGGGTGAGGATTCAACTCCACTCACGGCCAGAATCTGGGGCTGGGAAGTGCTGGAGGACAGGGAGGAGCAGCAGGGAGTAATTCCCCCTTTTCTGGCCACCTAAATCAGGTGGGCATAGTCCAGCAGCAGCCTCTCAGCCCTGCTTTGACGCCAATTCATCCCAGGGAAAACCAGCAGGAAGGGAATAGGGCAGGCAGGGGCATCCCGAGTCTGGAGACCTGCCCTGCTCGGAGCCATCCCGAGTGGCAGGGACATTCCCAAATGCCGTGGGGGGAGAGGGGGGTTTTCCTGGCAGAGGAGACAGGCGGAAAACCACAAGGATTTGGGCAGCTTGGGGTGGGCTTGGGATGTGAAAATCCTGACCTGGGGCCTCGGCTGACCTTCAGCTTCCACCTCCTCCTCCTCCTCCCTGCTCCCAGCTCGGGGCCACCCTGGTGGCTTTGGGCACACACAGTCCTTGGGGACAAGCTCTGGCTCCTCCTGCCCATTCCCTGGGTGACCCACGGCACCCAAACTGGCACTGTGGGCACAGGGGCCACCCTGGTGGCTTTGGGCACACACAGTCCTTGGGGACAAGCTCAGGCTCCTCCTGCCTGTCCCTCTGGGTGACCCACGGCACCCAAACTGGCACTGTGGGCACAGGGGAGGGACCCTCAGCACAGCCTGGGCTGCAGGGGATGCCTAAAAACCATCTCCAGATCATCCCCACATCCCACCCTTGGGGGGTGGAGAAGGGTCTGCCCGTGCCAGACCCCAAATGAGCACAGGCAGGAGGTTTGCCAGGCTCTGCCTTCCTCCTCCTCCTCCTCCTCCTCCCCATCTCACAGGGGATCAAACTGGCCTCGCTCAGCAACAACCTGGATGACACAACAACAAAAACCAACCTCGTGGAAGACACAAAACCCTCCCCCCTCTCTTTCAAAACCTTCAGCCTAAAAATAACAGCAGCTCCTTGTCCTTCCTCATTTCCCCCCCCACAGCAAAGTCCACGGGAGGGTATTTTTAGTGCCCCCGGGGGCTGGTTTTTGGTTAATCCCACACGGGTTTGCTGGCAGGAGTCACACATTAACCCCCCCACCCCCTCTGGAGACGATGCCCACCCCTGGCACCCGCACCTTGGCATCGCTGCCCGGCGAGGTGCCAGCCTGCCCTGGCTAATTACTGTGAGACAACACGTTTTCCTCGTTAGCAGCAGCCCCAAACGAGCCCTGTGGGTTCCTCCTCCTCCCCAAACCAACCACAGAGGGTGCCCCGTGTGGTGTTTCCTTCCCCCCCACTTGTTTAAAGGAATAAAATCCAGGGATTTTTCTCCTCGTCAGGAATCCCTGGAACCCTTCAAAACAGGGGGTTTGCCCCCAAAAACACCCACGAGTTGTGGTTTCCTGGAGGGTGGGGAGGACCTGGTGGCACCCCCGTGACAATCAGGTTCGTCCCCTGCTCACCCCACGAGGAAAATCAATCCCATTTTCCCCGATTTCCAGGTCCAGATCCCCAATTTCCCCGGGGCAGAAATTCCCAGCAGGAACCGTCCCTGGGTTGGATCACTCTGAGCACCAACCTCCCCTGGAGGGCTGGGAGTGTGGGAAGGAGCTCCTCAGGCACGTTTTTTGATTTTAAAAGCTGCTTAAATATAAATATAGATGAAGAAAATCAATCTTTGGGCAATATCGGCGCGTTTGGATTGGGTTAAAAACTACTTTACTTGCTTTGTTTAAATCTCTGCCGTGCACGTGGCAGGGCAGGGCCCAAAGAGGAGCCTCCAGAGGAGGAAAAACACCAGCTCTGCTGGAAATTACAGGACTTTTTAAAATGATTTCAGTTCATGGCTTTAATTAACTTTTCATTAGGCGTTCTAATTGGTATTAATTATAAATAGCGTGCTGTTCTCGAGCCGTGGCCAGCACTCAGTGAAGTTGTCACGAGGTGGGGTTTTTTTTTTCCTCTCGGAAGGAACAGCTTGGGAAGGCGGAGTTTTAATTTTCGAGCCTTGATTTAAATTAAAAGTTTTGATAAACTAACCCTGACCTGCTCCAATTAACGAAGCCCCGGCAGGGAGAGACGGATTGTTGGAGCTGGAAAAGGGAATTTATGGGCCACAAAAAGAGAAGAGACTAACAAAGCCTCAGCCCACGTGCTGGAAAGTCCCTGCTGGAGCATAAAAGACACTAAAAAAATCACTAAAAATATAAACTAATTAATACAAAAATGATAATTAATTAATATTAACAAAATACAAAGTGAGAAATCAATAACCAATCGATTACAGAACACTAATTAATGAAGGGGAACTGTGTCATTTCGAACCCAATGAACATTAATTTCTTTGCTCAGGCACACGACCATCCTCACTAGAGGGGGAAGGAAAACCACTGGAATTTCCAGGGATATTCGGGAATTTTCTCTCTGAAAGGGAACTGAGGGGAAAACAACCACATAAATCCCATTCTCCAAAGTTTTTTGCTCCAAGCAGAGAGGAGAGACGGGAAATATTCTTGGGACAACTGTCCGAAGCCAAAACATGCTTCATGTTCCTTTATGTAGGAACTGCTAAAAAAAAAATCCATGTATTTTATCCTATCTGTTTTATACCATGTATTTTATCATGATTTTATATTTTGTATATTAGATATATTTTATATTTTATGTATATGATATTCCTATGGGTACATCCTTTAGGTGTCAGGAGGTGTTTTGCCTCTGTGGGAGCCACAATCAAACCCGAATTCGCGCCTAAAAATTTAACCAGTAAATTACCCCTTTTTGGTGCACAAAGAGAGTCCCTTGACCGCGAACCAAGAAATCCAAAGCCGCACCAGAGGGCCGGACACCAACCCCAAACCCCCCTTTGGACAACCCTCACAAAGCTGATGCTCCTCCAAGGAGAGGAAAAAAAAAAACCCCACTTGGCTTCAGGAAAAGCCACCCCCGGACCACCAGGAGGAGCCCCAATAATTAACCAGGCTCCTCTCAACCATCTCCCACCACCCTCTCCATCCTCCCCAGGCCCCTCCGGGGGGTGGTGTCCAGTGGGAAGGGACGGAGCCGGAGCTCCAAACACTCACACTCCTTCATCATGCCGATGGCCACGCAGCGCTTGAGCCGGCACGCCTGGCAGTGCCGCCGGTTGTCCTTGGTGATCCTGCAGTCCCCGTTGAAGGGGCAGGTGAACATGGCCTTCCTCTTCATGCTCCTCCTGGAAAAGGAGGGAGGAACGCCCGCTGGGAGCCGGTTTGGGGGTGGAAATGGCCAAGGCGGCTCCCGAAGGGCTCGCTGGAAGGGTCCCTGACCTGGGCGTGTTCACCTCGAGAAGGTCCTGGGATGAGCAAAGCGGAGAACACGAAGGGTCTCGGGCAGAGGAGCCAACAAGAAGGGGCTGCCAGTCCCTGGGCTACCAGGCCCTAAAGCCAAGTGGCTTTTTTTTTCTCCTCGAGGAGCATCAGCTCCGTGAGGGTGTTCCCAGGGAAAGCCCCTCAGAGCTGGCCAGGTCTTTGTGGAATGAGAGGTTGGAGCCCACCGGAGCTGTGGGGTCAGTCCCTGTGCAGCCCTTTCCCTTCAAGGATCGCTCCGTGATCCTCGTGGGGACCTCCCAGCCTGGAACAGTCTGTGATCCTGTGAGGCTGGAGAGCACCTCCAGCTTTGGCTTGGAGGTTCAGGCACTGCTGGATGGTGTTGAGAAGGAGAGAGCAGCCAAAAATTAATCCTGGGAAGCTTTGGGTGGGAAGGGACCTTAAAGCCCATCTTGTTCCGGCAGGAACACCTCCCACCAGACCGGGTTGCTCCAAGCCCCGTCCAGCTTAAGGGTTAAGCAGCTTTCTGGATCTAGACAGGTATTTTGAAGGCCATAAGAAGGGTGGAAAATTGCAGATAAATCCCCCCAGCAGCTTTCTGGATCTAGACAGGTATTTTGAAGGCCATAAGAAGGGTGGAAAATTGCAGATAAATCCCCCCCAGCAACAAAAGAAACCAGAGAGAGGGTCATGCTGTTGAACATTTGTCCACCTTTAAGCCTGGCTTTGCTGGAAGAACTGGCTGGAGCAGATGTTTGTGTGTGCAGGAGAAAGAAACCTCACTGCAGGACACAAGAGAAACAGCACTCAAAATAACAACCCTCTCTTGCACCAAAACCACACCGGGCTGTGTCAACCCACGGCTGAAAGCGGGGCTGTAAATCCTCCAGGGACAAAGGGGCAGAGCCAGAACCTTCCAGGGACAAAGGGGCAAAGAATCAAAGCCAGAACCTTCCAGGGACAAAGGGGCCAGAGCCAGAACCTTCCAAGGATAAAGGGGCAAAGAATCAAAGCCAGAACCTTCCAAGGATAAAGGGGCAAAGCCAGAACCTTCCAAGGATAAAAGGGGCAGAGCCAGAACCTTCCAAGGATAAAAGAGCAAAGAATCAAAGCCAGAACCTTCCAAGGATAAAGGGGCAGAGCCAGAACCTTCCAAGGATAAAAGGGTCAGAGTCAGAACCTTCCAGGGACAAAGGGGCAAAGCCAGAACCTTCCAGGGACAAAGGGGCAAAGAATCAAAGCCAGAACCTTTCAAGGATAAAAGGGGCCAGAGCCAGAACCTTCCAAGGATAAAAGGGGCAGAGTCAGAACGTTCCAAGGATAAAAGGGGCAGAGTCAGAACCTTTCAAGGATAAAAGGGGCAGAGCCAGAACCTTCCAAGGATAAAAGGGGCAGAGCCAGAACCTTCCAGGGACAAAGGGGCAAAGAATCAAAGCCAGAACCTTTCAAGGATAAAAGGGGCAGAGCCAGAACCTTCCAAGGATAAAAGGGGCAGAGCCAGAATCTTCCAAGGACAAAGGGACAAAGGGTCAGAGCCAGAACCTTCCAGGGACAAAGGGTGAGAGCCAGAGCTCCCAGGAGGGCCTTTCTGTGGGCTGAGATGGCCCTTCACAGGCAGAGCTGAGCTGCTCCATCAGGGACAGTTTCTCCACTGCCTTTGGAGATGTCACTTGGCTTTGGATAAAGGTCCTCAAGGAGCTGCCCTCAGTGAGTGAGCAAAGCTCCTCCCAAAGAGATGCCCCATCCCTGGAAGTGCCCAAGGCCAGGCTGGACAGGGCTTGGAGCGACCTGGGACAGTGAAAACTGTCCCTGGCCATGGCAGAGGGGTGGGATGAGCTTTGAGGTCCCTCCCACCCCAAACCAGTCTGGGATTCCACAAATTCAGGTTCAACAGTGACAAACCTGCCGCTGAGCCAGTGCTGGGGGATGAAAAGGCCCCTGCCACAAAAGAGGTGCTCTTGGAGCACTGAAACCCCTCTTGAAAGGCTGAGCTGGTGGGGGGAAAAAAAAACCCTGCAAAGGGATGTCCCCAAGGGGTGGCACAGAGGAGACCCCCCAGCCCTGACTCAGACGGTATAAATATATAAATATAAGTATATAAACATAACTATAAAAGATGTCCTCTGGCTGCAGAGCCAGCAGCATGTAATTAGAAGCTATTTTAGAAAGGGAGATGCAAACAAAGCAGCTTCACCCTCCCTTCACCTGGCATGAATAAACGCTTTTAGAAAGATTAATACAGGAGAGGGGGGTGGCAAAGCCCCTCCCTAAGGCCAGGAATCCCTGTCTCATCCACCAGCTGGCTCTCACTTTTCTCTGGGCTTTCCCCTGATCCCCAAAAACAGGGGGCAGACACTGTTGGGCAAGGCAGGATTTGGAGTAACCAACTCTGGCCGCAGCTCCTCTTTCCCCCCACGGCCCAGGGCAAGGCTGGGGAATGCACAAACAAGCCGGAGGAACACGAGGCCCTCGGGCAGCAAAAGACGTCCCGAGTCCGAGGACGGGCCAACAACGTTGGGTTTGGAATGAAAATTGCAGTTTGTGAGAGCCCAGGGGTGAGTTTGGTGGCTCTGAGGGGCCCCCAGTGACACCGGCGGGGCAGGGGAGCGGCTGCTGCACCCGCAGCGGGGGCTCCCCACCTCTGGCTCCGGGGTATTTTTATAAAAACCTCCAGAAACCAGCCCATTTCAAGAGCTCAGGCTGCTAAAAATAACAAGCTCCCTCCTCCCCCTCGAGGGTGGGAGCCAACAGACCCAGGGCCAGGGGGTGAAGGGAGGATGGGGACAGAGTCCCCTGGGGTGGGGACCGATGTCACCCTTCACGGGCAAAGGACATTTGGGGGAACTCCTGGGCACGGGGAGGGGGCAGAAAAGTGTCTCTTCACCAGGGGGGAATCTGCAGGAGGGACCAAGAAGCCTCGGCCAAGCGGCCCTGGAATAAATCCCTCTGGTTTCAGAGCTCCTGAGCAAACAGCAGAGCCCAATAAAAGGCCACTGTTGCCCTTGGCATCGGTAGGGAAGTGGACTTTGAAGCCAACAAGCCTCCTGGCTGTTTGTGCTGCCGGCCACACGCGCCCCAGAGGTGCCAATAAAGCCCTAATTAATGGGCTCATTAAACCCAGGGCTTCCTGGGGGACTTTGAGCAGGGAGAACCGTGTCACAGGGCCGTCCCCAGGGTGGGTGAGGGTCACCAAGGGGTCCTGCAGCAGCTCTGTTGTCACCCCAGCGAGCCAAGGCTGTGTCCCGGCACCACCAGGCACAGCAAACTGGTCCCAGTCCTGCCCAGGATGGGATGGAGTCACATCACGCCCCCTGGGCTCGACACTCCCCCAATATTCCCTCTCTTTTTGCCCCTTTTCCAGCCCTTTGAGTCCCAAGAAAGTGATCCCAGGGATTTTCTCCACCAGCAAGTGGACAGGGTGTGTTATAAACCCCGAGGGAGGCAAAGGGAGACTTTTAGTGCCCAGGCTCTCCCAGCAGCAGAAAGCACTTAAACACCGTGGCAGCAGCAAGAATTAATTAATTCAGGGACCGAATTAACATAAACAACCTCGGTGTAAACAGGAGGGGACACGCCAAGACCTGGCTGGGGGAGAGAGAGTGCCTGGAAAGCAAGACTGAAAGGCAGAAAGAGCCTCAAATTTGGAAAACAAAGGCTTTGATGAGGGCATGGAGGTGAGAACTTGGCACACCACGAGGGTGTCTGCTCAGAAATACCACCCCAGACCTGGGTCCTGCCTGATTCCAGGGGGGGTGACAGCAGGGCCACAAAAGTGGGATGTGAAAAGCCCCACCTGCCCCGAAATTCCTGCCAGGGGAGGAGTTGGGACTTTGCTGCAGAAATTCAAGCCCCAAGTTGCTGACAGAGCCCAACTCAAGTGGGTAAACCCGGACCCTGACGGTGCAGAACATCTGAGCAAGGCTCTTCCCAGCCCATCATCATCATCATCACCTCCCTTTGTCCCACCACCATTCTCTCCCTTGATGCGGCTCCCTTGAGGATGGGTCAGTCCTGGAGCATCCCTGGGATGGACACCAGGCTGGAATCCAGCCTCTGACAAAACGAGGTGCCCCCTCCTCTCCAGCTGAACACCCCGAGCGCCCTCACAACCCTTCCCCACCTTCTCCAATGCCTCAATCCCTTCCTCCCACGGTGTCACCCCCCCCCAAAAACTACCCCAAAACCCGGGTGAGGCCACCCCAGTGCAGAGCGGACAGGGCTGTCCCCTCCCGTCCCCAGGGCTCTGCTGACTCCTGCCCGCCCCCCTCCAGGGTCCTGCCACTGCTCTCCAGCCTCTCCCCACCAATTCCTGCTCCCTGGGAGAGCCCCAGCTCACCTGAAGAAGCCCTTGCAGCCCTCGCAGGTCATGGCATTGAAGTGGAAGCCCGTGGCTCTGTCGCCGCAGACGCCGCAGACCCGGGGCACGTTCCTCTCCGGGTCGCTGCTGGGCTCTGGCGCCGAGGTGCTGGGAGCGCCAGGCTCCATGGCTGGGGAGTGGGGGACACAAAGCCGCGGATTGGGTTTTTAGCAGGTTATTTTATCAAGCTGCGCAAAGAAAAGGGGGTATTTATTTTTTTTTTCTCCCCCCCCCCCCCGCCCCTCCACTCCCTTGGCTTCGACGGGAGGAATTCCCATCCCCTTTGGCCCCGTGTGGAGACACCACCGAAAAGGAGGTGTCAGAGGATGTGGCTGAGCTTGGAAGGGGTCCAGGAGGACCAAAAGGTCCTTCCACTGCCCTGGGGAGCCTTCTGAGTGCCCTGGGGAGCCTTCTGAGTGCCCTGGGGAGCCTTCTGAGTGCCCTGGGGAGCCTCTTCTGTGCCCTGGGGAGCCTTTTGAGTGCCCTGGGGAGCCTTTTGAGTGCCCTGGGGAGCCTTCTGAGTGCCCTGGGGGAGGCGTTTTAGTGTCCTGGGGATCCTGTTCAGTGCCCTGGGGAG